>OX459050.1:20625614-21024264 GCA_949775005.1 Orthosia gothica | reverse complement strand
GCAACAAAACATTATCTGTGCAAAAATAATCTCAAGCTACACTTCTGGGCCATAAAAAAGAAACCTAAATTACTTCTAGCATTAATTAGAATGTAATCCTCGGCAGTGTATGAGCCAATCAGAAACGTTTCCCGTGTCACACAACCCGCTGGTGTCGCCTCCAAGTTCCAATTTTCGTCCCGAATTCTGAGCCCATCGCTTTCTGCAGCAGACGCGTCTAGATTGAGTTGTGGGGCAAGGTGTAAGCAGGACGATTTGGAAAATATTAAAAAATTACTTATTCAGACAATTATTTATTGAACTATGTTTGAAATTAAACATTGTTTTTTTTTTTTTTTAAATTACACACACACTGTTCCGTTGTTGTTGAATTAGGTATTTTACCTATGTTTGTAATATTTGTAAGTAAGTGAGAACCATGTTCCTACTTATCAAATTAATTAATTTTCCTGTTAATGCTTTTTAATACTTTATGCCTGTACGTAGTGTAGTGTGTAGAGCTATTCTGGGTGCATCGTCCTCACTTATATTAATGTATGTACGTATGTAAATATTGTAACACACCTTTTTTTTTTTTAAATAGTAAGTATGGAGTTTCTTGTGCGTTCTTCTCCATAACAATCTACTTTCCGAATGCACGGTAGAAACATTTTATTTTTTATTACTTGTAAATTTTAATTTTAATTTATGTATCGTTCAAAAGTGCCGTTTATTGGCTTAATTGAATAAATATATTTGACTTTGACTTTGACTATGCAAAAAAATTTAAATCGACAGTTACTTCATGAGACATATTTGAGAAAATAATGGAAATTAGGCTAGTTTTTGAACTCATCGCGGTTTTATTTCTCCACAATAATGTTGATATCACAATTCAATCAATCTGCCTAGACTATTCCCAACTATATTGAGGTTTATTAACTTTAAAACTTTCGCGTTTCATAATTGAAAACAATATAATTATCACGGGAAATTTAACGCGATGAAACGTCGGGCAAAATAGGTAAACAAACAATCGAAATCATAGCGTTAAATTTCCCGTGATAATTATAAATTGAGGTTGGCTGCCAGTCTAACAGGATTCAGCTGAGTACCAGTGTTTTACATGGAGCGACTGCCTATCTGACCTCCACAACCCAGTAACTGGGTAACACGGTACCCCTTGGCAAGACTGGTATCAGATATCAAGCTTCTGACTACTCGTAACGACTGTCAAAGATCTTCAAATGACAGCCGGGACCAATGGCTTAAAGTGCTTTCCAAGGCAAGGAGGAAACTCGGTATGATGAAAATGGTCACCCATCCACGGACCGACCTCGTCAAGCGTTGCTTAACCTTGAAAATCGACCCGAGCGGCTGTTATTATTTAGCCACGAGCTCCTCAAACATTGTAAAAATTCAAGTGCGTAAAATTAAATGGAAAACAACTAAAACAACTTTATTGGTCATCACCACACTAAGAAAAATAATGTAATTTATCTTTACCCCTTTTAACTTGCACCGCACAATCTTCCAAATGTTCAACATAAACGCTACAATAAAGTCCCCGCTGCCCACCAATAACTTGCCCCACAAACACATTTCCACTGCCGCTGGGATACGACAACTTCATTAAAATTGCCTTGTAAATAAATTGCACCGGCATCGTACAACGTTTTGCATGCTTTAAATATTGTGTAATTACTATTTTGTTTTCGAGCAACAACATTTCGAATACTGTCTCTCTTTTCTCTCTCTCTCTCAACTGTGACACTCTTTACGCTTATAACTTGTGCCATTATCTCTGGTCGGAACTTCATTAAAAGGTACAAACAAAATGTAAGGTTACACGCTTGTGACTCTTTGTGTTACAAATCTTTTGCACAATTTCAGTTGAAGACCTCGTTAGTATGTGTATTTTGTCTGGGAATATGTATTACTTGACAATTTTGAAGATATCAATATGTTGGTTATACCATGCTGCAATTAAACAACTTTCTTGTCTATAAGAGCCTTTTTGATATCACACGGCTTTTTTATTTATTTTTTATTGAGTCACATTACAAATATTTTTCTAGTTAGGGTTCCGTAGCCAAATGGCAAAAAACGGAACCCTTATAGATTCGTCATGTCTGTTGTCTGTCCGTCCGTATGTCACAGCCACTTTTTTTCGAAACTATTAGAACTATGCTGTTAAAACTTGGTAAGTTAGTATTCTGTGAACCGCATTAAGATTTTCACACAAAAATAGAAAAAAAACAATAAATTTTGAGGTTTCCCTCCCATACCTGAAACTGAAAAAAATTTTTTTTTTTCATCAAACCCGATGTGTGGGGTCGGTCTTCAAAAATGATATTGAGGTTTCTAATATAATTTTTTTCTAAACTGAATAGTTTGCGCGAGAGACACTTCCAAAGTGGTAAAATGTGTGTCCCTGTCCCTGTAACTTCTAAAATAAGAAAATGATAAAGCTAAAAAAAATATATGATATACATTACCATGTAAACTTCCACCGAAAGTCGAAACGAGATCTAGTAAGTAGGTTTTTTTTAATACGTCCTAAATCGTAAACTGCAATTTACCAAGTAAGGAACCCTTTGTGCGCGAGTCCGACTCGCACTTGGCCGGTTTTTTTTGTCTAGCATTGGCTACTTTAGCATATAATACAGGACTAAGAACATCAATATGTATCACGCTCATTGAAACCATTTCTTCACGCTGCTAAAGATCTGGAGCGTGATAATTAAATCATGCTCCTTCGTTGCTTTGAGATTGTCTCGCGAGTCAAGACAACTTTATTAAAAGCTACGCGCGAAATTGGCCTCAGCACAACGTACTGCCTCTTTGTGTGTCAATTTAATTTTTGTTTCTTGCGGAACCTTGTTTTGGATTCAAAAGTTTTATACAACAAAGAACCATCTCACTATCAGTCCTTGGTCCTTAATCCGCGGGGCCACGTGACCCACAAAGCTAAAACCAAAAACTGTCGGTACAGCTACTTATTTAACCCATTCATTATTTATATTAAATTAAAGTAAAATAACAGTCACACACTGGGTTTCAAGTGAAGACATTATAATCATTTAGCCTTATGAGATCAAAAAGTTTGACATACGACATTCACTTACTAAAAATGTCACGTTGCGAAGCTATTGCTACAATGCGCACATTTATACATTGAAATAGAGTTTTTTTTCATATTTTTGAATAATAATAAAAATGATAAAATCTAGTAGCCCACCGGTATCGGGCACAGGCTCCAACTTAGCAGCGGTCGGGGCTCCAGAGAGAGAGGTACTTCCTTACAACAGGAGCCGTGTCCAGGAGTACAAATTTCTGAATAAAGCCCTTGTACCAGTCGCGTGACGAATCTCCTAAGGTGTTGGTCGACGCTCGTGGCTGTTAAGCAATGGCAACATTAATATTACATACATACATACATAAACTCACGCCTTTTTCCCATGGGGGTAGGCAGAAACTACAGAACGCCACCTGCTACGATCCTTACATACTTCTTTTGCTTCACACACATTCATACATCTAGTCATACACACACGCCGGTTATGGGTACTGCGCACTTGGCCTTTCTGAAGAACATCACCTATAAGGTCTATGTATGTCTTCCTAGGGCGTCCCCTCCCGGCGTTTCCATTCACGTCTGCCTTGTAAATACCTTAACATTAATATTATTGTTTAAATAACACTTAACACGTTGAACGCCATGGCAGACACCAGTTGACCGACAAACAATACATTTTCAATTGTGTCTCATTTCCGGGCAGTTAAGGTGTTAAGTGTCTCTATCAGCGTGTTACTTGTCCCGCTCGAGAACGGCGGTTCTCGCCCGCACGACGCTCCGCACGACAACTTAATTAAAAGTGCTGTGCAAGCAAAAGCAGCTGCACTACGGTCGTGACACTCTTTGTGACAATCGACTTTATGTTATTGCAATACGTCAATAAAATAAACGAAACCTGGAAATTTCCAATATCAAAAAGCTTAACGCCAATGCGCCATTGGTACATGGTAGACGTCTCACCCATACGCACAAAGCGTTTTGCGAATACTTTTATTGTGCCTACAGCTAAGGAGTGGAATTCCTTGCCGAAGTCATTGTTGCCTGAAAGCTACAACTTAAGGGTCTATTAGTCAAGAGTGAATATGTTACTTATAGGCAAGCTTGCTTCACCGTAGATCACATGGCTTACCATCAGGTGAGATAGTGATCAAACGCAAGCCTATAATTAAAAAAAAACGTTGACTCTTGTTTTTTTCTGCTTGTCACATAATTAAAATAATATATACCTACTCCCAACATTAGAAGGGACTCAAACGAACTTAAACTTAAATACGTATTCAATTCAAGTGACCACTTAACACGCTTCTTAGGCACGTGTTTTTTTTTACTACTACATCGTGACACTTTTTTTGTAAGTAATTAAGATAGACTTCGAAACACATAGAATTTTCTTTACCATTCAGTTCATAAATGACCAATTAATTATCACTTTTCTCAAGCCATTTTCTCTAGCAGCGGGTTCTTGTCCCGATACAAAATG
The DNA here is from genome assembly GCA_949775005.1 of Orthosia gothica. Taxonomy (NCBI): domain Eukaryota; kingdom Metazoa; phylum Arthropoda; class Insecta; order Lepidoptera; family Noctuidae; genus Orthosia; species Orthosia gothica. Next base: position 21,019,726 of record OX459050.1, on the reverse strand, counting down.
TCGCTCTCGAAAACTTCATTAAAAGCGGTGCGCAAACAAAACGCAGCTGCAACATGCCCGCGACACTCTTTTGTGTGCCAATCAACATTTTTGTTGCAAACACGCAGAAATAGTTGTTCTGCGATTTTCAGCGTGTTAAGCATCGTGTGTTCTTTGTGCAGCTTATCTTTGGTGTAAAGATATGTTGTGACATTGGTGTTTGTTTGTTGGGTCTGTGTTGCAGAAATTAGTCTTTTGTACTTTAGTAAGATTTTTCTTGTCAGATGCAGAGATAAATTTATCAGCAGAACAAGTCGTGATTTGAAGGGCTGGGAAAGCCGACCCCGAGTATCGCAAAGTGGCGAAGTCGAAGAAGAAGACGCTGAGGTACTACATTCCTATTAAAACGTTGGTTAAAATCAATTCATTTTGGAAAATTAATCGATGAGAAAAAATATTTTTTGCTATTGAGAAGTAGGCCAAATGTATGATAAAACACTTTTGACTAGTCCAGTTAAAATTGCAACACAATTAATCAAAACCAAAATCCCACCTTTTGAACAACCTGTCACAAGTGACACGTCATAAACCACTGAACAGAACACTACATAAAACAAAAACACATCAATAAACAACTAAAAACAACACAACAGAACAACACTCTATGTCCGCAAACATTTTCATTTGGAAATGTAAATTTAAAAATGGAAACGAACATGTTTAAGCGGGTGCGCATTAATCACTGGCTGGACAACACTGGACATGTTGCATATCTAAAAGGAGTAACGGACAAAGAGGGTACATTGAAAATTGTAAACAATTGCGGGAAAATGACGTTGCGGACATTATGCGGACGTGGGATTTTTTGAGAAGTCAGGGGTGTTGCACATACTGAGCATGTGTCTAGAATTTTTCGCATACTTATGTAATGTAAGCCATAGGTATTTATTTATCCAAGTCGTGTTTCATATGAGATTCTCAGTCATAATATTTTTAGGGATGGAGGTCTAAGAATGAAGACATAATTAACTTTTACTTTTAAAGAGAAAGCTTTAAAAGCTTAAAAAACCAGCCAAGTGCGAGTCGGAATCGCGCACCGAGGGTTCCGTACAAACCTCAGCTTAAAGGTATTATATATAGACCTGAGTATTTGATTAGAATTTCAATTTAATACCTCTACGCGTTCATGAGGAAAGGGGTAGTAAGTTTAAAATAATTTTTATTATATAATGTAACTAAAAATGTACGTTTTTCGCAATTATTCCTTTATCTGTGCTGTATGACGTTGCTTCGTACCAAATTTCAAGATTCTGAGTTCACGGAAAGTACCCTGTAGGTTTTGATTCCCTTGCGTCTTGACAGACAGACAGATGGACGGCCGGACGGACAACAAAATGATCCTATAAGGGTTCCGTTTTTCTTTTCGAGGTACGGAACCATAAAAATTACTAATTAATATTCAGACAAATTAATTCATGTATAAAAACGAAAGATTTTCGAAAACTTATCCCTAAATGGGTGATAATTTTCATAAATCTTTCCTTAAATACTAGGACTTGTTGTACAAAAGTCAAATTACATTGCAGAACACGGATGTTTTATTGAAAAAGCTTTTCCGTCTACTTTTTCTACATAAAATCGACTCAGCATCGAATGTCACAACCTGCAGCGTTGCACCCCTGGCCTAATAAGGCGGACTTTTTATTCTTAAAGGTGAAATTTCCATCAGTACGGGGAAGAATTTTCTTTACTTACAAAGGAGACTATTCGCTAGTTCAGTGTGTTTTAACGTCTAACGAGCTTGCGAACTTTTGAACAGGGAACCCTGTTATGAAGCTAAATGTTGAACTGAAGGTTGAAGATGTAGAGTATTCGGAGAAAAGCGATGTTTTTTAGTGTTTTATTTTACATAGGAGGACGCCTGTTTTCTTAGAAGGGGTTGGTAGGAGTACATCTGCAGTTTTTCTGTTACCTTCATATTTACTGCTAAATTCCATATAATAGAGTACGTGCCTATTTTTGTCCAGACTCCGAACTGTTACTGACAATTTTCTAATTAAAAATCCAAACTAAAACCTGATCTGATCAAACCTATAGGATGATGTCTCTTTTCCCTGAAGGGGTTGGCAGGGGATGTGTAAGGAGTACACCCTACAGTTTTCTAGGAACCTGTGTTATGAATTCCATTTAAAGGAGAACGTGATAATTTTTGACCCGGAAAATATGCAGACTTTAACCTACTAAATCATTTTCAGATGAAAAACCAATCAATAATTTGCCTGATCCGGGCATTTAACCTTAAAAGGCCAGGTAAGTGCGACCTTGAAGGTCGACCCAACTGCTACTAGACCCTCTAGAGAAAGCGGCATTCTATCGGCGACATGATTTCCGAAGTCTAAAATGAAAAAGATTAACCACGTCACAATTCAGTAAAGCATATCAATCTTCTGCATTCTCGAGTTTTTATTAATCGTTATCGATATACATTTTTATATCAAAAAACAAAGTCGGGTTAGTTACACTATTTATAACTCGAGAATGGCTGGGTCTAGTTAAATGAACTTTAATTTGTTGGGTATATTTTCGCCCCGATTAACAGAATAACTATTAAAACATTGGAAAAATACGAAAACAAATATATTAAGGAAATTCATTTTCCCATACGTTTTGCGAACACAGCGCCATCTCTGATACATGACAGAAACAAAACACGGACCAAAATGAACATGGTGTCGTATGCTGGTTCCGGTAATGCCAGTAGATGGCGTTGTCGATTTTGCTGAAATGAATTGATTTCAAAGTCTATGTACGTTATAGACTTTGATGTGCCTCACACCGGTTTCATTAGAAAGGCAATAATGCGAAGATAGTTTTAGACCAACAACAAAAAAAATAGTATGTAGGGTAAGGTAGGTCGGCTGATAGGTAGGTAGGATGAGTGGTTTAGGCAGGTAGCAAGTTGACGAGAGCGAAGCCACGGAGGACAGCTAGTTAGAATATAATTTTGTCTAAGCCCTAAAGAGTAGAACAATAAGTAATTATCTTCAGTTACCATTTAAACACAAACCCTCACAAGGATACCTATCCATCTCAATTGAGAATTGGGTCAAATAGACGAACAGGCCGAAATAAAATACCCACGAACGGAATCCCTGAGGGCCGGCAGTATGTAAATATTTTACATAATATTTCCATATTGATTTCCGAAGCAAATTCGACGGAAGTAGGATTCTATGGTAATCAATTGACAAGGAAAAATGTTCGTATGGTTGTTTATTATTCGGAAAGCATATAAAAAGAGAGAGAGTGATCCTGTTAATTCTGTATGAGACCGCCAAAATCGCAGAACAATAATTGGTCAGGCGTATTTCCGCCGGTCAAAATTTATGGTTGAATTCTTTTTGGGTTTTGTGCAGCGTAATCAATAGAAGATTATTTGTTGCCGGCACTGTCGATGTGGTGACACTTGGGGGAGGTCGGTTTTCAGCAGTGGACATCTTTGGGCTGAAATGATGATGATACTGTTGCCTGCCTAAATAGTCTACAGGCAGCAAGCAACATGATAAATTATGTATTTTTCCTATTCATCCGTTATTATTTTCTGATTAATTTTGTTGCGGGATCCAAGACACTTAATTTCATTCTGCGGGACTTCGTGGAGCTTCATTGCCACGGCGCTTTTCTGTTGGTCGCCACTGTTGTTTCTAGGTTTCAGGAGTTGCAGTGGTTTAGGAATAGTGCGGTTGATTTGTACCAAAAAAACAAACTGCATGATCCGTTGCGGCCCAGCTTCGATTCCCGGTCGTGTAAAGTGTTTTTGGTATTTTTCATCTGGAATTTGTCAGAAGTAGCCTGGATCTTGATTTGTGAACCGTTGATGGCAATGGCTCGCCCCGTGGCACCTAACCGATCATGTGGCCGAAATACCAAATAATAGAAAAGCCTTTGTGTTTACAGTGGATCCACGTCTTAGACACGAAAGCCTGCCTAACCTTTCGAGTAAACCTTCGTGTATATATGTACACTGTTGAAATATCAGCTAAATAAAACACTAAACTGTTGTTGTAAGTTCCACTACCAAGTCACATCATTATTTCAAAAGTTCCTAAACCTTTTTGAAGTACTAAAAATCCCTTAAGGTAAAAATGAGCTTCAAGTATTTCAAGCTAACAATCTGTCCATAACGTTTTACTCCCAATTCAACCTTCTGCCCTCGAATACCCCACTCGCCTAGCCCGAACCATAATAATATGAATTTTGCAAAAAGTGAACTCTTACAGAATTACAAACAGCTTACCTAGGAAAGAAATCCAGCGATTCCCTCGTAATAGCGATTCTTTGAACACTTCTTTCATCCTCCCTTTCTAACCATAAGCTTTATTGTATGTCTATCCCTGTTTACCTTACCTCAATAAGTTGCGATCACGGGAACCCTGTATATTTCATTTAAGGTGTTGGTTCAAACTGTTTTTGAAGTCCTCCCTTGAGTTGGTACAATTTGTTAGCGTTTTGTACCATTCGGGGTTCTGTGGGCCGATTGGTGTATTTATTTTCAACAAATTGGAAAGTTTTTCTTTCTTTTATTTGGCTCTTAGTTAGGTTCGGGTTTGGTATAAATAAGAATGCTGAAAGGATCGTGTTTAAAAATTGTGGGTTGGGAATTTATATTTTCGATTAGGTAGACGTTCAGTGTATCAAGATATTTTTAGGGTTTCGTACCCAAAGGGTAAAAACGGGACCCTATTACTAAGACTTCGCGGTCCGCCGTCTGTCTGTCTGTCACCAGGCTGTATCTCATGAACTGTGATAGCTAGACAGTTGAAATTTTCACAGATGATGTATTTCTGTTTTCTGCTGCTATAAGAACAAATACTAAAAACGGAACAAAATAAATATTTAAGCGGGGCTTCCATACAACAAACGTGATTTTTTTGCCGTTTACTGCGATAATGGTACGGAACCATTCGTGCGCGAGTCTAACTCGCACTTGGCCGGTATTTTTTAAAATTTGAAATGTAGAAGTCTCGATGATTGAAACACACATTTTTGTGTAAAAATCTCCTATAGTAGGAATGCAAAGTAGATTTAAATTAAAATAGGCGTCACCTTTTTGTTTGTTTTTCTGTTTCTGTAGTTCTCCCATTAAACATTCATGTGTGTACATGAATGGTTCAATAATAGTAATATAATATATTTGTTTGTTCATCAAATATTCTCAGGTTCGACGAATATATTGCTGCAAAACTTGTGTTTTTAATATAAAACAATGCTTTTCATTCCTCGAAAGTAATAGTTTCCTGAAATTGTTTACGAAAAACACGCACCGCACCGAACATAAACCGCACAGTGTAACTTATCAAAATTCGCTGTAGACAAAAATCTTATAATTATTACTTACGTGTTAAGCTCAAGATCCAGGCGGAACTTGTGATTAAATGCCTTTATGAGAAGTGAAGTTCGATGAAAGTGTTTGCCAGTCTGAAACAAAGAAAAATAAAATTAGTACTGCTTCAAGATTTTTAGACATACATTTTTTCAAGAAATAGGCACAAACTACAGAACGCCATCTGCTACGATCCTTTCTTAATCTTTTTGCATTGCGTTTACGTTAGTACATCTGGTCATACATGCACTCCGGTTATGAGTAATACGCATCTGGCCTTTCTGAAGAACATTACCAAAAAGATTGTATATGTCGGCGAGTGTTGAAATTAATAATAAAGTTGAATTACAGATTTAAAATTCAAAACAAAAAGTGCCTTCTCTTTCCACGAAAATTTAATTTACCAAGTAAGATTGTAGGGCTAGCAAGGTACACAACACATTTACAAAATAATAACATCCTTAATTTTGCTAACATGGACCATTTCTGAGAAACAAGATTGAGTTCGGTTTATAAATTTTAATTTAGTTTGTGTAATTAGTTTACTAAAACATTAACTTGAGTTTACTCATGAAAGTTGGTCGGTACACTGTTATTTTACTTCGTATTATATTTTAAATTTTATGACAAAAATATGAAAATCGTCAGTAATGTAAGATTTCTTTAATTTTATTCAAATGCTTATTTTAAAAGACAGCTTTCACAGAGTAATAAAGAGAAGATATATTACATAAGGCTTAAATTTTTGGCCTGATATTGAACTTCTGAAGCCGTGTTAAGCACTCAGACACACATATGAAATACTAGCTGTTGCCCGCGACTTCGTCTGCGAAGCATTAGTAATTCGAATAGCTTATGTTGTATATCGCAGCATAATATTGTGGGTTTTCCATAAAAACTTCTACCTCTCTTTCCAGCCCCTTAAGTAAGATTTCCGGGATAAAAACTATGCTATGTCCTGCCCAGCGTTTCAAAATATCTCCGAACCAATTTGCATCTAAATCGGTTCAACGGTTTAAGCGTGAAAAGGTGGACAGAGAGACAGACAGAGTCACTTTCACATTTATAATATTAGCTCCGCCCGCGACTTCGTTCGTGTGATGACAACCAAAATTAAGCTGCTATTAAACCTGAGACAAACGGTCCAGTTCGGTAGTTCCAAATCGATGTAGAGGTCCCCATCCTAGTGCCATTTGATTCTTCAAAGAAACTTTGACACCCCTAAATCGTCTTCAGGGGGTAAATCCGAAAAACTAATGATGCCATCCTTTGTTATTTTGCCAAAGGAATAAGATTTTTATACAAATAAATGTCTCCCTTTTAACCCTTTAAAAAATTGAATTTCCAAAAACCCCTCCTGAGTGCTCCCCAACGTCATAAAAAGAAGCTATGTGCAGTAAAAGTAATCAAAAATCTTTACCACCCCGAAGTCGTATTTTAAGGGTAGTATCGAAAAACTAATTATTGAAAACCTTTATTGTTTATTTAGGTTGGTATTTATGTCAAGTTTCATGTTTATTGACCAAAGAAATCAGATTCTTCAAAAAAATTAACATCCCCTAAATCGTCTTTTGGGGGTAGTTTCAAAAAATAATAAGAGCAACCTTTATTATTCATTTAGGTTAGTATATTAGTGGCAAGTTTATTGACCCAAGAAAAAAAATAAAAAAAACACTGTAATACCTCCTAAATCGTCTTTTGGGGTAGTTCCAAAAAACTAATGATCACAAACTTTATTGTTTATTTAGGATGGTATTTATGTCAAGTTTCATGTTTATTCCCCCAAGAAATCAGATTCTTCAAAAAAAATAACATCCCCTAAATCATCTTTTGGGGGTAGTTTCGAAAAACTAACAATGAAAGTCTTTATTGTTTATTTAGATTAGTATTTATGTCAAATTTCAAGTTTATTAACTGAAGTAATAAGATTCTTCAAAAAAACTTTAACACCCCTAAATCGTCTTTTGGGGATAGTTTAAAAAAAAAAAATAGCAACCTTTATTATTCATTTAGGTTAGTATTTGTGGCAAGTTTCAAGTTTATTGACCCAAGAAATCAGATTTTCCATACAAATTTCAACAACCCCTAAATCATTATTTGGGGGTAGTTTCGAAAAACTTATAATGTCAATCTTTATCATTTACTTAGAATACTATTTGTGCTAAGTTTCAAGAATTTTGGTCGAAGGAATTAGATTTTTCATACAAACTTTCAACCCCCTTTTTACCCCCTTAGGGGTGAAATTTCCAAAAATCCTTTCTTAGTGCACACTTACGTCATTTGAGGGACCTTTCTGCCAAATTTCATGCTTCTAGGCTTAGCAGTTTTGGCTGTGCGTTGATTGATCAGTCAGTCAGTCAGTCAGTCAGTCACCTTTCGCTTTTATAGATATAGATTTTTGATAACCATGGATTTCGACTGATATGCTATCTGAAACGGTTTGCATTTTATATTTTATTGTTCTAGAATACGAATGTTTTTAAGATTTTTTTGGCATCTTTTGAAGTCTAACATATCGTATGAAGAAGTCAATGAAAAGCAAATATTTTGACTTATCAATTTTAAAGATTGAATAAATTTCTGTTGATATTAGAATATAAATAATTTGAGAATCCCAAGTTACGTATGTTGTCCGAGAATAATTTAAAATTTAATGTATCCGGTCATCTGTCCACCAGACCGAATCGGATTAGAACAATGGTAATTGCAAAAAATTTGATTGATAGAACAAAAATAAATATTTTATCATAATTTTTGTCCAAGTAACGGCATAAAGCCCACTATGCACACACATTGCTACCTTTTCCGAAACCCATTAAAACCATGCCATAGGGTTTGAAAAAGCAAAAACAACCTGCTAATGGGGAAACATGATGGTCCCCAATGGGCCAAAGGGTGAAACTGGTGACAACGTGTCATCGCGGTATTGCGAACCAAATCGTATTATTGACGGTTTAAAACTTCAGGGAATCGCAGGAAATGGGGTGATGGTTCCTAAAGCTCATGTATACTCAAGTTGTTGTTTAAATGTGATGTGAAGATGCTGTCAAATTCAGATGCCTCTTGATTTTCAGAAGTTACACTATTACGAAGTGGATTTTGATTGAGGTTCTGAGTTCAGCGCGGTAAAAGTAAGGTTTGTTTATGTGATTACACTCTTTGCGCTGTAGTATGGTGCGGGTGAGTTTCAATAACATTTTTTACGCATATACGTATACGCATTTAAAAATGTTACTTAAACTGTCACCCGCACCATGCTATAGCCCAAAGAGTATAGTTAATTAATTTTGTATTGTACCCACACCAAAAACCATATTGAATACAATGTGGAAATAAAGAACATGTACAAAGACGAGCTCAACTCAACATTAAGTTCTCTTACTAAACCCTTCAAGTGACGTAGACAGAACACAAAATATTTCTGTATTAAGAATTTGTGGCTGATTCATTATTTGTCAAATTTTAGCCTGCATATCCGTCATACATAGGCATTGTTTGATTATTCTCAATACAAAAATCTTTTGTCTGAAAACATCTAAGCAAGTTCATCACAACAACGCTAAGAAAAGTAGAACTAAGATTCCCTAAGAACATCATTGCCAACCGATTTGGCATGAAGCCATACAGCTTTACCTTTTACTCTGAAATTCAGTTTTAAAGCAATAAAATAAGTTTTGAATCTTTCATAATTCTTTTTCTACCTTTATTTGAAAACTCCGATAAATCTTTGTATTTTTCGTTTTAACTTTACTGGAAGCTCGGTAAATTATTTTTCTTGGGCACTTTGAATTTTTCATTATTATTTATTTAGTTTCAGGAGATTTTCTCCTTCTTATCGCGTCTCAGTGGTTAACTTATTAGACATTTGGTTATCGCGACAAAAACTCTGCTTGCACGATGCAGGATTTTGTGATTTAGTTCGTATTTGACGTCATAGATATCACTACAGGCCCAGTAGGTGGCCATTTTGATAGTAGCGTCACTGGCATTAATTGGGTCTTCAAAAGTGTCTCTATCAATCTATCAATACTATTTAAAAACTAATGTTATCAGGATTTCGGAAACGATTAATACTAGCAAGTAATGTTTATATTCTTCTTCCTTTGTGCCTATTGGCCCTTTTTTGTTCTGTCTCCTGCTTGATATGGTGAGAAGTTGAAATTATGTTTTTTTTTTCGACTCCTCCGTTATTCTTTTCTGATTAATTTCGTTTCGGGATTCAGGAAAGTTAAATTAATACTCCGGGACTTCGTCGAGCTTCAGTGTCTCGGTGCTTTTCTGGTGGTCGCTACTGTTGATTCTGGCTTTCAGGAGTTGCAATGGTTAGAGAATAGTGCAGTGGGATAGGCCCATATAAAAAGTTTTTTATATTATTTGACCAGAAAACAAAACGACAACCCATTAAATCCGCACACGATTGCAAGAAAGTTTTATACAACACTTCCTTAAAAGGAAAATCAGCCAAAGAGGTGAATAAATGGGTCATTCTTTAGGAAAAATAAGTTGTGACGGGTCAATGAACCGTGCAGCTATATCAGTTGGCAGTGACGTCACCATTCCGCCAGAAAAAGCAAGGAGGCAAACATAATTATATAAGGTTGACTTCGTGATTGAATTTGCCAGTCCGATTGGCGTGATTTCCATTTTCTTTTTTATTATTTAGTAGAATTTTTCAGAGGTGTTTTGAGAAATGATGAAGATTAGAAATGGGAGGAATTATGTGATATTATTAATTGAAAAATGTGAATACTTTATGCATAATGAAGTATATATTACGTAGATCTAGAGTTGAGAAGAATATTTTCATAGATAAAAAAATATTGTTTGACAAGATCGTCAAACAATAATTTCTTATCTATGAAAACCTGAATGTTTTAACTTGGTGTACCTACAATAAAGCATACATAAATAAATAACACTCATATTATTGTTTGAAGAAGATCTTACTCATAAATAAAATACATGTCTGAAACTGTGCTGACACAACAAATATTTTTACAGACAGAAGAAAATATTAAGACAACAAAATCGCCTAACAAAAATTCCAGAATTTTTCTAGAAAACATTTTTTTTTTGTCTGTCTAAGACGTATAATGAGTATTTATTTATCCCAAGTAACCCGAATCATTCAGAATCAAATGTCAATTACGAAACATGAAACTGTGACAAACAGAATGTTATACAAACGCCTCCTAATGAGGGAATATTACACGTGTTGTGAAGCTTTTGTGTTGAAACAATAGCTGCTCACAAAAGCTACAAAAGAATGGATAACAAGTATAAAAACTCTTTATTATAAAATATGTAGGTTATTATAAGAGATTCATGGTCACAATATTGTACCTAAGCACTTAAAGTACTTTACCACCAACCCTCTCAATTGGATGTAATATATAAATACAAATTGAACGCAATAAAACATCAAAAGTTTTTTGTCTGCGCAAAAACCGTCGTTGAAGCACTGTGCGCACCGCTAATCGTTTCGTCGCACTGGAGTGCTTTGTACATATTTTTATTTATTATTGTGACCGAAGTGTTTTCTTTATATTTTTTCCTCATATTATTTAATTAAGCTGAGGGATATTTTTGAATTTTTGTTGGTCCTATTAAATATAATTAAAATGGGGCTTTCTGTTGAGACTATTTTCGGCCTGCGGGCTTGTAGCCAAGAATTTTAATATTGCTTTTTGTTGAGTGTTTTTTTTTATAATACTATTTACTAATTTATTTAATGGCGAGGGGAGAAGGAGCATTTATTTTGAAGTAATAACATAACAATGTTATCCGTCATCAATCAGTCTGCATTGTACAGTGACAAAAATTAATTATTTGGTATTTACGGAATCAGTCAATGCGGCGACGCCTATGTCCAGCAGTGGACGTCTGTCGGCTGAAATGATGATGATGATGTGATTCTAGACTTACCGGCAAGATGCTCAACACAAGTGAAATTCTAACAAACAAACCGTCACATTAGATTGTTAAAATGTCAAAAATGTATCGGGATTGAAATGTCACGTGATTAAATCCTTAAATTTCGAAAGAGTGACATTGTCTAGAGCCTCTAAATGTATGGGTAGGTATATGTTATCCCCTTGAGTGCTAATTAGCAGACACAATCGAAAAACAATTGTCTTGAGAAACAAAGATCCCAAAAGGCACTCAACGGGTTATGTGTGACTAGATATGAGAACTCATATCAAATTCCCGCGTAAAATAATAGCATTGTTACAATGTTGTTATTACAAATAGGTGCAAATAATAATATGTTACCAACTATACCTACATTACAGATGCTTCAATATTAGGCTAATAAGCAAAATATTATTACTCCGTACAAAATGCACGTAGTAACAAAAATATGTTTTTACCCGGCTATAACCCCCCGGGTCGCGGGTACCCGAGCGTACGGGTATCTGCGGGCGGGAGAGTATGTGGACGATGCATCGGATTATTGCAAGCCATCACAGAAATTTAATAAACCTTCGCTTCGGGCGATGCGCTAACGCGTCAGTTTTGTGAAAAAAAAAACAACGTAGGGTAGGTTATACCTAGCAAAATATCGCAGATGTAGACTTTTATTTATTATTTGGATTAGGAATTGAAAAGCGCTCTAATTTTGGACGCCAAGATATTTATTTTCTGAAAACCGGTTAGATTTTTCAGAATCTTTATTTTTTAAGTCATACGTTTAACCAAATTACGGGCCGCTCGTGGCTAAATATTTACAGTCATGCAACTCCAGTCCATTTTTAGGGTTCCATACCTCGAAAGGAAAAAACGGAACCCTAGTAGGATCACTTTGTTTTCCGTCCGTCCGTCCGTCTGTCTGTCTGTCAAGACCCTTTTTCTCAGGAACGCGTGGAGGTATCAAGCTGAAATTTATATCAAATAGGGTCTACAGGTCTACTGTCCCTTTAAGCTGTCCCTTTAAAAATCAAACTTCTAAGACAACTCAATCAAAAGATACAGCCGCTTATGCCGCAAAATGCCACAAATTTTCGACACTCGCAAGGAAATCAAAACCTACAGGCTACTTCCCTTGAACAAAGGGAACTAGCCTATTAGGACTACTTCTTTAATAATATAATTGCATACCATGTAACATGAGCCCATTACAGCATCTTAGTCTGACACTACGAATAAAAAGCAAATCTATAATAATAATTATCAATTCCTAAACATGTAAAAGAACTTGATATCTCGTCACAAAAGCAAAAATATACTAACAAGATGCCAAGATGAAAGTTGGACAAATTTCACAAACTTCAGACTTATTCACTCTTGATACTACAAGTTAGATTGAGACAGCCGTGGTTCACTATAAGTTAGAGTGAGATAAGTGTATTTTTGAAGTATACCCTGCAGAAAAAGAAGCGTAATACGTAATGTATAACTCCTTAGACCAGGTTATACGTTGACTTGAACATGATTGTTTGTTAAGGTTACACTAGTCGATTTTTTTTCCATACAAACGTAGTCTAGAGATTACTCCACTGGTTGACGATGTACGTACAAAATAAAAAATTATATCAATTTGTCTCTTCATTATCTACTGTATGGAAACAAAAACGTAAAAAAATATTATATTTGAAAGTCATGAGCGTCGAAATTTCCATATTTCAACACTAATTTTAACGTATCTTTGGGTGGCAATAAATACCATAAGAAGAAGGAAAATTGCAAAAAGGCCTCCATACAGGCATAGATTAATAATTCAAAAATGCAAATAATTTTATTTTGAAAATATACATTTAGTAGTTTTTTCATGATATCTAGACACCCAAAGGTCTGTTTATAAATTTATACTATCTCGCAAGCTCGTTTTCATCCTAAATCATCATCCATTTCGCTACAAACTTGCAAAAGTGCTCATTCGTACACGAACTAGCTTCTTACTGCTCATCACTGCATCTATTTCTTTCGCACGTGCTGTCGGAAAAGATAGCATGCATTTTAACCCCGCGCACAAGTTCGTGCCGTCGACTAGTTCAACCTTAAGAAGTAGGTTTGGTTATGTTTAGGAGATTGTACAATGGGATCTGCCTTAAAATGGGTTAGACAGTAGCAGGTTTACTCGGGTGTGTGTAGGCCGTAAAAATCTTTTCGTCACGCTCACGCTATTCGCGTGAGCGTGACGAAAAGCGTAGAACATCCGTAATTTATTTTTTGTTTAAAAGTTTTTATTTCCCTCTTTTTAGGGTCCGTACCCAAAGGGTAAAAATGGGCCCCTATTACTAAGACTCCGCGGTCCGTCTGTCTGTCTGTCACCAGGCTGTATCTCATGAAACGTGATAGCTAGAAAGTTGAATTTTCAACAGATGCTGTATTTCTGTTGCCGCTACAACAAAAAATACTAAAAACAGAATAATTTAAATTTTTAAGCCCATACAACAAACGTGATTATTTTAGCCGTTTTTTTGCGATGATGGTACGGAACCCTTCGTTTGCGAGTCCAACTCGCGCTTGGCCAGTTTTTAGTTTTGGTAAGTCAAATTTCCATGAAAATCATTTATAGCCAAAGTACATCTCATAAGAATGAAGTGTTTCAGTTAGTGTCACCATATAATAGATTGCGCGTGCACGTATATTTTTATTAGTAAAAGCACCTCTAGTCTCTGGCGACAACAAATGTGATAGACTTTAGCGGAAAATCAGTAGAGATGCTACGGAAATTGGTTCCGTTTTAGTTCATACCTCGAGATAGACTGAAATTGATGAGGCTGCTTTTGATTACGAATTCTATAAATCTTCAAGATTTTTGTGTACACTGCTGGACTTAGGCAAGACCTTACAATAATGTTTTGTATTAAATTTGTGTCATCATAAATTAAGCGCAAATAAACACTAATTATTTCTGTAATTCCCAACTATATTGGGGTCGGCTTCCAGTCTAACCGGATTCAGTTGAGTATTTGTGTTTTACATGGAGCGACTGCCTATCTGACCTCCACAACCCAGTAACTGAGTAACACGGTACCCCTTGGCTAGACTGGTGTCAGAACTCAAGCTTCTGACTACTCGTAACGACTGTCAAAGTTCTTTAAATAACAGCCGGGACCAACAGTTTAACGTGCTTTCCGAGGCACGGAGGAAACTCGGTATGTTGAAATGGTCACCCATCCACGGACCGACCTCGTCAAGCGTTGCTTAACCTCGAAGACCGAGCCGTGCAGCTGTTATTATTTAGCCACGAGCTCCTCCTTTATTTGAAATATAACAAAAAGAAAAAAATATGATAATAAAATTTCAAAATCCTGTAAACAGATCCTTTCCTCATATGGTTTAATTTAATACTTCCATTCCACTCAATATTTAAACGAACGAGCTACTCGAAAACCCATTCTATCCTCAATTTAACCCTATAACGCCGCCCAAAATCGTTTTAAATTCGCCCAAACAAATATTGGGCCCGAAAAACCCGAACATTATTGCAGCCCAAAGTCCGGCCGTTGGCCGTCAATGCGTATGTCACCCGGTATTGGGAAGAGGGTCCCGATTTAATATACAATTAGTGAGGGTTAATGAGACTGCGCTATCACCAGCCAATTGACGGCCACTGATAGATTTTCGCGTAATTGAAGGGTAGATTTGATGGCAGTTATCAGAGCGTGTGTGATTTGATGGCGCTGTGATTTGGAAACTGTGTTTGATTTGTTTCAGGATTTTATAGGGGGATAATGTTATTGATATAAATTAACAAAATTATACAATAATATACGGTAGAGAAGTAAAATTTCAAAATTTAAAAACCCACGACACATTTATCTTGCGAAAACACCCCGGTTAAAACAGTAAAACGCCCACAATCTTTAAATGGCTGAACCAATTTTATTCAAACATAGCTAAGAACACTCTCGACAAATTCACTTTTCAAACAAAAAAAACTAAATCAAAATCGGTTCATCCGTTTAGGTGCTATGATGGCACAGACAGACACACAGCAACACACGTGAAACTTATAACACCCCCCTTTTTCCGGCGGGGGTTAAAAAAGCCATAAGCTAAACATTATTTTTAGCCTTTTAACTTTGAAATTATATTACTCGTTTGTAGGAGATGGCGAAATAAGTTATTCAAATGTTAGGAATTTATAAGTGACGCCCGTCATAACCTAGTGTTATTACTCAAACCAATCACCTAACAATATTAAACGTCAAGTAAAATTAAATGTCATCTTCAACCCATATCATTGTCAAATAATCGCACAGATAAAAAACAACTCACACATGACAGGTTAAAAACGAAACTCAATTGAAAACAGCCAACTTTCATTCAATATCACAGAATTTCAACGAGGTCAATTTTTTTGGGGGTATAGTTGAACAAGGCTACACTGTATGCCCTTGGGTCACACTACACTTAATTGCATGTCCAAACTACCCACCATCTACAAACTACGAGGCACAGGTTATTACTAAAACTAATTAATTTCGCAATTACAGTTCACGTTCAAATGTTTACGTTACCATAGTTACACTATACATCACTTGTATCTTTGCCGAGATCTTGTCATTCTTGAGTGTTTAACTACCCGTTTTCTGATAAAATTGATTTTAAATTCTCTCAGCAAAACGGAGGAAACGGAATATTTATCTATATTGGGATGATTTTGATGAAGAAGAGATATCGAAGATTAAAGTCTGAATATTTTTATTTCTTGATATAGGTATCATCTAAAGGACCTACTTAATTTTATCGGCGGTTAAATAATATATCTGCCTAGCCTTTTCCCAACTATATTGGAGTCGGCTTCAAGTCTTACCGGATTCAGCTGAATACTAGTGTTTTACACGGAGCGACTGCCTATCTGACCTCCACAACCCAGTAACTGGGTAACACGGTACCCCTTGGCAAGACTGGTGTCAGATCTCAAGCTTCTGACTACCCGTAACGACTGTCAAAGATGTTCAAATGACAGTCGGGACCAACGGCTTAGCGTGCTTTCCAAGGCACGGAGGAAACTCGGTATGTTGAAATGGTCACCCATCACTCGTCAAGCGTTGCTTAACCTTCTAGATCGACCCGTGCAGCTGTTATTATTTAGCCACGAGCTCCTCGGTTAAATAATAACATTATATTTCACAAGGTCCGAGTCCGACATTTGAGTTCCAAGTTCTATACGAATTGAAAATATTCTGAATTATGACGGATAGGTTATGGATATAGTGCGTAAGCTTCCCTAAAAGAAGTACTGCTACTTCGGAACCGAATTCTTTCGGTTTCGGATCGGATGAAGTGCGTAACCGCCCTTACAGTATCGCTGGGTGTCATATTATGCTACTTTAACTCGTGAGATACACCACACGAGTGAAGGCAATTTAATTTTGCTCAATTTTACTCGGTTCAATGTACAGTGTGCGCAGTATTTGGTTGCGTTTCGAAGGGTTCAAAGTCTCTCCCATTATTTACGTAGGTACACCTACTTTAAATGGCCCGTTAAACGGGGTCCTTTGCAAACGCAACCCTTTCGGTTGGGAACCAGGGTGTTCGAGGAAATCAGAAATTAGTGGCTTGTGTCGGTCTTTCAGAAGTTGGTTTGCTGTGGTGCATCAGCAAGTTTTGAAGGTTGCAATGAAGAGTGGAAATTATTGGAACAACAATGTGGCGAGATGTAGAGGTAGGTATTAGGCAATAAATAAAATTAAAAAACCGTCAAGACATTACTTTTTAACCGACTTACCAAAAAGGAGTAGGTTCTATGTTCGACTTCTTGTATGTTTTTTTTTTTTCGTTTGTTCACCGATATCGCCGTCAATTGTGGACCGATTTTGAAATTTCTTTATTTTTTTCTTGAATTTGGTAAAGATCTGATGAAGAACTTCGGAGATATACAACAGAACTCTTCAATAAATAACGACAAATCATTCGGGATTGCTGCAATCGCAGGTCCGTCTATTGTTTATACCATTTCATAACATAACATCACGCCAGTACGCTCTAAAGGGGTACGCAGATCTCACATTTCACCGGTTATGTTCAAGTTTCATGTTATTTGGGTAATCTATTCTGGCGTTATAGGTACCTTACTAAAGAACTGCACTATTTTAGGAAGGTACAACTAAAAAGGGAAAAATAAAAACTTTTTTGCAAAAAAATACTACCGACTTCAAAATAAAAAACTACAAAGTGAAAAATAAAGTAATTTTTCACTTTTTATTTTGAAGTCGGTAGTATTTTTTTGCAAAAAAGTTTATTTTTTATTTTTTTGTATGTTTTTTTAATTAAATTTTTACAAATTGATACTGTTTCATGTACCGGATCGACTCTCCACGGGATTGTTACGCCTAAAATTTAACGGAGTATTATTTTAGAAGTTTAGATTATACAAAGTTGTACCCAACAATTTCTAGTCACACATTCCAAAGTTAACGATTTTTATTTAACCCACCAATAAATTGCTAATTGTTTCTACCAGCAACCTTCCAAATAGAGCTTCAGTACCCGAATCCGGGCTTTAGAAAAACGTGAAACAAGAGGAAATAAACTTGATTTCGGGTCCTGGACCTTTTTCTAAGGATTAGATAGAGCTTAACGCTACCGAGTATAAGCACAGTGAATAAGTTCTCTGATAATGGATAAGCGAAGTTGGAAATTTAAAGGAATTTCTGCTTATATTGGTAAGAAACGAAGTTTCAGTGCGGTTTAAAGTTCTGCTTTGAGCTCTCTTTTATGCAAATCGTTTTTTTTGCGCTTGTAAGACTTCGGTGTTCTGTTCTTGTAGTTTATTATGGAGCTAAAGTTGGGATTTTTATGTTTCCTGATTCGATGCACGAATCTGCTATACTATCTAAATAAAAAGGAAATTTATGTACACTTTTAAAACTAGATACGGTGTGGGTGGTAGATACCATTGTGTATCAAAACATGGTAGCCTAGTACTAACGGCCGCGACTTACATGTCGTAGGTCGTTGGTTCAAACCTAGATAGGCGCTTTACTTTGTGTAAATTATTTCATCACCACTGCTTTCAAAACGGTGAAGGAAAATATCTTGAGGAAACCGGCATGTCCAAGAACCAAAAATTTTAAGACATGTTACATCCACCAACCCGCACTGGGCCCGCGTGGTGGATTACGGCGCATTTCCTCTCACAGAGAAGAGGGCTGTGTCCCAGCAGTGGGAACAATAAAAAGGCTGAAGACGATACTATCCTATGCAGAGCACAAAAAAATACCAGAAATATTCTGTCTTCCCCGTCTCTTTATCTATTAGGTATACAATTCTGTATTGTTTTATTTTATTTTAATAAGCTTGCACTTGACCATTATCTCACATAATGGTAAGTGATGATGTGCTGAAGGTGTAGCACGCTTGCCTAGAAGTAACCTATTCACTCTTTATTTAAAGACCCCGAGATTGTAGCTATCGGGAAACACAAAATCCGGCAAGGAATTCCACTGCTTAGCTGTACGCATAATGAAAGTATTTTTAAAACACCCGAGTGCTTATGTTAAACACCCGAGTTTCTATTATAAATGCTAATAATATCATAACTTCTTCCCCTAGCATTTCATATTTTCGTACTTATGTACACATGTCCCTCTAAACGCCCCCTTAACTCTGCGGTCAACCCGGATCGGACCCGACCCTAAACCAAAAAATTTGCAAGCACATTTAACACAAAACATAATGAAATATCCGCATCTATTCAAACTTTTGGTCCTTGTGGCGTATTTAGGAATGGTACTTCAGGCGAATTTATTCGGGGAATTTTCATGGTAGGTACAATCGATTTATTTTTATGAACCCAGAATTATTTTATCATGCTACATGTCATTTGTGTTTTTATTTTCACCAACTTATCAGAATAACCGATGTATTTCAGCAGCATAATTATCTAATTAAATACCTATAGGTTTACACAACCCGTATATTGATTCCGCCTAGCCCTTTCCATCATCGGACTACAAGACGTACGGCCATGCGCCATCGGTACATGGTAAACATCCCTCCGATACGCACAAAGCGTTTTGCTAATACTCTCATTGTGCGCACAGCCAAGGAGTGAAACTCGTTTCCGGAGTCTTTGTGCCCTGATAGCAACAACCTCGGGGTTTTAAAGTCAAGAGTGAATAGGTTTCTTCTAGGCAAGTGTGCTTCACCGCAGACCACTTCATCGCTTAACATCAGGCGAGATGGTGGTCAAACGCGAGCCTATAGATAATAATAAAAAATAAAAATAAATATTAAAACAGAAATAATTTTAAATTGGACTTTGCTTTGTTATTCCAGAATCCAACTTAACCAACATATTGTATTGAAAATAGTAAAACACAAACACATAATCATTTACTCCACAAATTTCAAATAAGATGATGTTGAATCCGTTAATTTCACAAAAACCTGCGCTTATGTCGGGTAAAAACTCTAATACATATTTTTTTTAAACTTTGCCCCACACTAGGAATTTCTTTCTATATCGTGGGTGCGTTTACAAACATTTAAACTCACATACACAAGATAACCAGATCCGGCACAACTATCTGTAGGCTATCTCATTCTCAAGTAGATAGTTCTCAAGCAGCATTTCTAGATACGCCTCCCAGTTCGGGTCAACACAATCGGGTGGCATGCTGATTTAAGTAGGGTCTCTCTACGATCTTTTTAATTAGCAAAGAGCCTATGTATCAAGTCTTGCTTTGTTTCCGCTGTGTGTGGGTATTTTTGTTCCAGTGAAGTATGACTCCAAGTTTTCTGTTGTTTGTTTGAAGGTAAATCTTGGTGGCGTTTTATTGCGCTGTGTGGTTGGTTGTTAAGAATGTACCTGTTTAGAAATATGCTGCTTAACTGTACTTTGACAATAGGACGTTCTTGCTATGACGTTTGGCGAATAGGACGTTTTGATACGGCATCTCAAGCAAAGGCTACTTAGATTAGAATTAAAATTAAAAAGTAGATTTCTGTAAAAATAAGAGAATACTAATGATGTATTTATCAAACCACCATCTGTTTTGCCCGCGACTTCGCTCGGTCGCGCTAAATTTTTGGCGATAAAAAATGTAAAGCCTTTGACACTCAGCAACAGTATATAGCTTTCAACAGGTGAAATAATGTTAAAAATCAGTTTAGGATTGCCAGACATTACTTTCCTACAAACAAACTAACAAACTTACAAATTTTACCTCCATATAAAATTAGTGTAGATAAAATCATTAAGCTTTACTGAAAAAGTTACATAAGCTACATAATATCCTTACCACGTCATACTTTACCAAAATATCCCCACAAGCCCACAACACAGCACACATTTTCGCGCGATTATCATACCATTTTCAAGCGAAATTAATCACCATTTTCAAGCGAGCAAATAAATTAAAAGTGCTTGAAAATAAATCTTTCGTAAGCGCACGAAAACAATTTCCGAATGAGCATACATTGCGTGCAATGTTCGAGCCGGCGGTAAATAGTGAAATCCTGTGAAAGTACAGTCGGCAATGTAACAAACACTTAGCGATAATATATTGCTCGTGCTAATGCACAGTGTAGTGGCGGCCGAGATAATGTAGCCCTCTTTGTTGGGGAATAGAATTTACTTATCTGCTATGTTTTAACTTTGTGTGCGTTACGGTTGGGATGATGGTTTCCTTTTTAGAAAATTACCTAAAATAACTGAATAAAAAAAGAACTTCGTAAGTACTGCGTTTTTATTTAACCATCAATCGCACTAAGAAAATAGGAAGTAATTTTTTTTTTGTGTGTCGTAAAAGAGATATCAAAATAAGCAAAAAAAAAGCAAAGTAAATAAAAATAAATAAAAAAAGAACCCCGTTTAAAAATATTCCTCACTAGGTGACCTCCGCGGCTTCAAGAACGAATACGAACTAAGAACCTTAACAATAATAAGAACCATCAAAATCGGCCAACGCGTTTGGTCTCTAGAATGCCACATAGGTACAAACATACATACATACATAGACTGATAAACACATTACCCACCTTCGGCAGTCGGGTAAAAAATACGTGCTCTATATGGCCTATCGACGCAATTTAAATTACTTCGCGCCATCAGGAAAGGGCCTTAGATTAACCTTGATACAGTTCTGTTTTGTCAAAATTACTGACGTGTGTTTTCTTCGATAGCTTTTACAAAATAATGCACAGCGAATCTTCAAAACATTAGATAAGGGATAGAAATAATATAAATGTGAAAATATATTATGTTGTTTGTTATACTGAGTGCCTGAAAATCTGTTTGGTAAAATATAAGCTTCAAACCCAATATGATTCTGCAGTTTTTTTTTTAAAGTTCAAGTATCTAAATACAAAGCTGTTTATGTAAAACCATTGAGTAGGTATTACTAGAATCACGTCGTAGTCATCACAACGTACCTAAAAACTGTAGTAACAATTAATTAGAACAACAAAATCCTAATTGACAAAAACCTTAAAAAGACGACAACAAACAAACAAATCTGCTTTCATTTCGCTCCCAAACCAACAAAACACAACTCACATTTAACGAAAAATCCAGAAACAAAAACCTAAAATTCATTTCTTCCACTTAAAACGTGGCTGAAACTCACAAATCATATTTCTGGTCCTAAAAAAATAACGCTCTAACAATTTGTCGTCGGCATCGTCGCTATAATAACTCAACATTGCAACTAAAATGCAATATCTTCAAGTGATAAATCATCAAGATATCGTGCGGGAAGCATAAACAATAAACGTCCTCGCGTAGTGTTGTCTCGTTACCCGAAATGTGGTACCTATTTTAGAGACCGAGACCGGTATTGAAATTGGAACCGCCATTCTAGTTTTGTGTCATTTTAATGTGGCGTATGACTGAATTTAAATCAATAAAAGTGTAGACTCGCTTGCTTAAATCCTCGTGTGATATGTTTAATATGATATAAGCTTACTGTATATTACCGAGTAAAGGTTTTGTTTATGTTTATAATTAAAAGCCTTGGCATACTGAGTTATTTTTAACACCCGCCGGAAAAAGAGTGACTTGTGTGTCTGTGACATCATAGCGCCTAAACGGATGAACCGATTTTAATTTAGCTTTTTTTTGTTTGAAAGGTGATTTTGTCGAGAGTGTTCTGAGCTATGTTCGAATAAAATCGGTTCAGCCGTTCAAAAATTATGGGCGTTTTACTGTTTGAATCGGGGTGTTTTCGCAAGATATCGTGTCATAATTACGTGTTCAATAGATTGCCGATCGAAGCGTATCTACTATGTACTAGATGAATTATGTAGCATGAAATAAAAATGTGTCGGGGGTTTTCTAAATTTTGAAATTTTACTTGTATTGAAAGTATTTTTAAAGCAAGTTTTATTTCTATCGATTCAAACAGTATAGTTTTCTGTTTTGTTTTGTGTTAAATATATATAGTTTTGTAATTTTGACTTTACTAACATAATTTAAGAACTACTAATAGTATCTTAAAGGATTTCAGTTTAAGTATAATTTATAGGCAGGTCAATTTCAGTGGCAATAAATACTATTTTAGGGTTCCGTACCCGAAGGGACTAAATGGAGCCAATATGGCTCCATCACAGCACTCACTCACGTGTCCGTGTATCTGTCTGTCCGTTGTCTGTCACAAATGTTTTACAGCCAAACGGTTGGAGATACAGTCTTCAAATTTTCACAGTATAAGCATCTTATTAACCCAAACAATTAGCTATGGATGAAGATACTGAAACCAAAACATTTACGCACCACTAGCCCGTAGGTCCTTTTCGCTGGCCTCAAGTGTAACCCAAAACTGTTTACGTGTTTTTACCCAAAATGTTTTGAATGTCCATCTTGGGTCAGATTCACCCGGACGGTCCGAGTAATGCATCTTTGGGGAGCCATGTGTTTTTATTTTTTTACTGTACCCAACTTTGCTGCCCGAATTTGGGTATTTTCCGGGTTTTGGTCTCCCCACTGGATACAATTTTGATTAAATATTTTTGGAGGTTTGCTTGCAGTTTTAGTTTCGCTACAAATGGCATTAATTTAGTAGTTGTATAAATTCAACATAATTGCTGTCAAAACTTTACAGTTTCGAACATAAAAAACAGTTAAGCGGCTTGTACATCAGCGTTGACTAGGGTTGCAGCTATGCTGCATACTGCTCAATATTTGCTGAACCCGCTCCATTGGTCACATTCTAAATACTAAAAAAAAAACAGAAAAAAAAATAAAAAATGTTTTATTCGTTAACAAAAGTTGGTTTAACAATATTGAGGTTGACTTCTCCTTTTAAGTGTGAAAACACCTGTGCCAGGAGAGGCCGCTCTCCCATAACTTGGTTACATTTATGTATCATCATAATAACTTACCTAAAATCTATTTGATTGAGTTAATAGCTCAATTTACTAAATGTAAGTGAGTGCACACGCAATTGTGCGCACGTGTGTGTGGAAGTGTGTGTTAGGGTGTGGGTGTGTGTGTAAGTGTTAGTGTGTGTGAGTTAGGGTGTGCGTGTGTGTGTGAATGTGTGTGACCAAATACTGAAACACACTTCTTCACAAGAAATCTTTTTTTGTTATTAACAGTTTAAATTATTGCCAATAAATGCTTCATTCTTTCTTACATTACTATAGCTAAAAAACGTTGATGCTCCTATGAAATTGAATTACTACCATTCTCATCAGCAATTGCTTAAAAAACATGAAATAATAATAAAATTGGTAATCTCTATACCTACGTCGCTCTAATTATAGCGCCATTTATATCTAGAGCAGAAGATATAACATTATTTATTCCACAAAGGTCCTCTTGCCCGAATAACTTAATTCAGAGTTAGTTGCTAACATGGGGTTAAATTGACAGTTTCTCATACAATATTTTAAATTGTGTAAATATTTTTAATCGTTTTTAATCATATCTCGTGTTAGCAACTAACTCTGAATTCATGTTTTCGTGCAAGTGGGCTTAAACCTTCTTTATTACACTACAACAAAATCAAGGTGAAAGTTACACACGAAAAGAATCCCCAAAAGCACAAACTGAACATATAAAAACCTCACAATTTTGAACACCGTTACAATTACACCTCATTGCAGAATAACACACTGTCGATTGTCAGCGTAACTTAAAGTATTACACTCATTCGCGATATAAACTGGGTTTACTATAATCCCGTGATGTTTTATTTATGTTTCTGTGAGCACTACCCGCAAATAGTTTCAATAATTTGCTATAAACGTTCATGCAATTAAAATTGTTGTCTCGTTTGAGGTTTGGGGTTCCGAATTTTACGGCTGTGTGAGATTTTTATGCGCTGTTTTGGTGTAAATTAAAATATATCAAGCTGTAATGGGCGTAATCTATCTATTTATCAAAAAAAATATGTTATAATGTGTCTATCTTTTTGTCAACTGTAAAGTAAGAAAGAAAGAAAAAAGAAAGAAAGAGAATAAAGAACAGAAAGAGAAGAAAGAAAAGAAAGAAAAGAAAGAAAAGAAAGAAAAGAAAGAAAAGAAAGAAAAGAGAGAAAAGAAAGAAAAGGAAGAAAAGATAGGAAGGAAAGAAAGAAAAGAAAGAATCGACAGGAAATAATTAAAAGAAAGAAAAGAAAGAAAAGAAAGAAAAGAAAGAAAAGAAAGAAAAGAAAGAAAAGAAAGAAAAGAAAGAAAAGAAAGAAACGAAAGTAAAGAATGAAAGGAAAGAAAAGAAAGAAAAGAAAGAAAAAAAGAAAAGTATGAAAGAAAGAAAAAGTGATTATTTGCCACAAAATGACATACATACAATATAAAAAGATACTTATGCTAAACCCTTAAAAATAGTATTAGTAGTACTAATTAAGTAAGATACTAACTGCTGATTTTAACGACATTTTTATCTTACACATACGTTTTTACATAATAGGATAATAACCGCTGACGCATTGCCATGGACTTACGATATACATAGGTATCTATAAGTCAATGGAAATGCCACCCTGTCTTAATTATACATTAGGACAGGACAGACCGCACGTTTTTCTGATGCCATAATTTGGTCATACTAGACCGAAGAGCCACGCGGTTGGCTATCTTCGGGAGCAGTTGTGTGCGCGAAATAAATTAAAAATATCCTGATAATTATATCGTGCATACAGAAAATGTTCAGACGACCGTATCTTTACTATTTAAATCTTTGCTTAGGTGGCAAGGCTTCGCCGCAAAATTTTCCTTTCGCAAAATATCCTCTAGTCGCAAAATGTCCCTTTCGCAAAATATCCCCTAGTACCAAAATGTCCCTTTCGCAAAATGTCCCCTAGTAGCAAAATGTCCCTTTTGCAAACTAAAGAGATAAAGAAAAATATTTGACATTATGCCATGTCCTTATAATTTCAGCAGTACATAGCTGTCCCAGTTTGAAGACAAGTGTAAAATATTATGTTTGCACTATACATCGATGTTGTTACGGTGCCCGAACAGTTATGTTACAAGTGCTTATCTAGTCAAAATTAAACCTCTAGGCTACAACTTTTCATCCAAATTATTGGCACATGATATATTCTATTTACCAAACAATAAGCCATTAAACCAATTTTATGCTTTTCAAACTAACCTCTAACGGTTACCGTAATAAAATATCTGTAACAAGTTAATATTTACGTCTCTACACACTAGTGTCCGACCAAACCTTCGGATTCGGTCATATTCGGTCAAAAATATAACCTTCGGTAAACCTTCGGTTTCGGCCAATTAGCTCCTAAGTTTTGGTCGAAGTCGAAGGTTCAAACTGCGCCCTCTCGCGAATTCGACGATGGAAGAGGCAGAGTGGACGAGTCGCCATCATCAAAATAAAAAAGTTGCCAGTCTTAAACCGATTTTGTTAGAGTTATTCCACTTTCAGCTTCGGCGCCGGTCGAAGAAGGTTGTCGTGATAACCGATTATTCGGCTTCGGTTTTAGCGAGAAATCAACCTTCGGTCGGACAGTACTACATCCCTATAAGGTAAGTTTGAATAGCTGTGTGATAACGGTAAATACTCCCCCATATTGCGAACAATAGGTTTTTGAGCACAGAGGTTTTAGTATTGAGGGCTGACGATTAATTGGTCTCGGAATATGATAGTGCATTGTTCAAGGATAAGCTCGGGGTTGCCTAGAAATTGGGGATTTATTCAGATATGGACTCCCTTCTGTAACAATGGCAGTTGGTTTTTTGGGTTTAGCATATCTTGTTTCTTTCACTGGCTTGATCAAAATAAAAGAGAATTTTTAGGGTTCTGAAGCCAAACTAAGTATTGAACCTGTTTAGTTTTGATTAAAAAAATATATAAAAGATATAATTTTCACTATAAATAAGTACCACTCTGTAACAGTGCCGCAGAAACGCAGTCTTTTTTAATACAATATTTTATTCGACTGTGGTAAATGGATGGAATGAAAGTTACCATGAGATAAGTTAATATTTTAATACTATGACTTTCGTGACACTGTACATTCATGTATTATGCCAAATATATGCACAAATGAAATGTAGGTGCCATTTTAAAACTGCATCACGACTAGACAGACAGCCCCCACATATCACATCAGCATAAAAATAAAATAAACGACAGTATCCTAGGAACGTCGATACCAATCAGGGATTTCGGTTCAGCCAGTACACGAGCGTTTCATTGGTCGCCTCTCGTACCGATTCGATAGTTCGTATCGAATATCGTTACCGATTTACGAAATAGGGATGCGCTTTCCGAATGCAGTTGCGATTATCGAGGCATTTCGTTTCGAGGATCGCATGGAAATGTGTTTTGTATAACGTTGAGGGGATGAGCTGATAAGGAATGCTGGGTAAGTAGAAAACTGTTAGGGTTTTCAAATTAACATGAAATTTAACTACTAGGTAATTATCGATTTGCTCAATTTAATTATGTGCAATAAAAGTTCAAATTCAATTATTTAGGTTTATAGAATTAAATTTAGTTACATTTGATATCAATGGATGTTCTGATACGTGTACGAGTAGGTGATGGCACTGCAATTTGCAAACGCTATCCTGCCATAGAATGTTTTGTGTGTTTTCGAAATAGTCCTATGGTAATTTCGTGTTTCTTGTTTGTGATAAGTGACAGAGTTTTGAATTATAATGTTTTAGTTTTATACTAATCCCAATACATTCCATGAAATCATGCTGCAGAAAGTTATGCTAGGACCGCGGCACAACGGCCTTTTCTACAGAAATTTCTGTACACGAAATAACAAAATATTTCTACAAAAGAAATACAAGGGAGGCTGTTCCCCTTTTCTCAACTTTTCCATTGTTATATCAATACACTTATATATAAAGTAATACATAACGATCTAATAAAATGGAAACTGATTGACGTTGAACAAAATCTCGAGCTTCCAAGTTACTTGGCTATCAAAACTTTTTAATTTAAATCGCTAACCGGTCGCTTATTGATTTTTTGTTTGGTTCTACAAAATTGCGAAATATAAAGGCGATTCTGTTTTGTTTATACAATTGGATTTTCATCAATCATCGTTTTGGAAATACTGAAATATTAAACTTGACAGAGTTTTAGGGGTCTCCCTTGTTTGACCGAAACGAATTTGACAAATTTTCACTTACCAAAAAAATTTTCGCATAATTTCATTTCCCAAATTATTACTTAGCAAAAAATCTATTCACGAAAATTTTTAACGCAAACATAATGTTTGGGAAATGAACGTTTAAACTATAACTTGTTTACCAACTAGTACTTTTAACATTTTTTATTTATTCAAATATTTCACTTGGAATAACAGTTTTTACGCAAAATCAAATAAGCCAAATATTTATAGTTTTTTATTTCTCTTTTTTTGTATATATTTTTTTTAAATTTAATGCAGGTCACAGTTTTAACCTAACCTAACCATTTTTTTTTAAATAACTAATTATCCTAATATTAATAGTTCAGTTCCGGGTAACCTACTAAAAACAATCTCTTTTTTCTATTAATGCAAGTCGTTTCTGGCACTCGCCGGCCGCTGCCGCGGCACCGCTCGCTTCGCTCGCTCGGCTCGTGCGTAGGAGGTCGCAGTTTTAACCTAACCTAACCTAACCATTTTTTTAATAATTAACCTACTCTAACTACTTCCATAAATAAATTAATATCAAGTATAACCATAAATTTGACTTGTTTCAGACAAATTGAAAGAATTAATCAAAAAATAAAATTGTATTTTTTATTATATAATTCAAAAAATCTTATGTTTGCCTTAATACTTTTTGTCTTAACAAATCATTTCACCAAACGTTTATTGTCTGAAGATTGTTTGCTGTAATAAATCATTTGATTAAAGACCAAATGCCATAATGACATTATACTTGGTAAAATTTTGCCATGTAAAAATTTGACCAAATAAAAATATGCGTACTAAAATCATTCGAAATATTGCAATGGTATAAAAAAAGATTGCTGAAATTTGTTTGGGTAATGAAATTTTGTCAAAATCTTTTCGGCAAAACGGCAGGATCCCGAGTTTTAGAGATGTTGTGAGAAAATATTTATGTATCCTCTCGGGCAGGTTAAGTTGGAAATTGCTACTGTCACTCTAATGTGTATGTATTCTTAGCGTCTCATAAATCTCTAGTGGATAGTCTGATGACCTATTAAGACGGTACCCTGACCAAAAAATCGGCATGAGATATGAGCATTCCTATTGGTCTAGCGGCACTGGTGGCGCAAGAATTACAGTAGTGAATACGCCCAGATTTTAGAATAAAATCTTTATAAAATCGAATTTTAGTCTTTTGAAAAAAAAAATACTACAAAAATGTTCGTTATGAAATTGTCTACCCATTAGTGTTAGTACAAAAAATAATTAATGAACACTTTACGAGGAGATGCATGCTATCAATAATTATTTCACATTTTTATGTTTTTTTTGGAAGGAGATTAGTGAAATATAAACAACATAAAAATAAACAAAATCTACCATTTTAGAATCAATATTATGTAGAAATTTAATGTGTTTTATTAATTGATATTTATTTTTAAATAACGAGTAGATAGCTCATAAAAACAGCACGAAAAACGGCTTGAAGTCAAAGAGGGTTAATCTATGCCCAACTCTCGTATAATTGAGACTATTTTCCGCTACTAGGTATACCAGAAAAGATCAGTATAAGAGAATTTTGGATCAGTATAATTTTAGTTTAAGAAGCTCGACAGTAGTACAAATTTACAAACTGGCATTATTATGGCTCTTATAGTTCCTCATTCATAAGCCAAACAGAGACAGAGTCTAGAAACTGGACAGCTCGAGTATATGTGCATTTGGGCTTGGCATACGTCCGTCTGTGTGAGCATACGACGCCCTAAAAATACACGGCGATGTGCTGACCCTTGGATATACCCTTATCATAATAAAACTGTGTGTCCCCTTAAATTTATGTTATAATTATTTTGTTTTAAGAGCTGTATTCACGAGAACACTGCTGACAAACTGTCCTGCAGTTTGGCAGAAGATTTGTGTAATACCCAGTCATGTAACTTTTGTTGATATAAATAAATAAAAAAGAACAAATGTGTATAGAATATAAATCCTCCCAAATAACACAATACGGCAGGCTTATTACTTATCTTTTGCAAGAGCAAAACGATAGCGATTTTTGCGCAATAATGAGAATACTTTTATTATGCGTACAGCTAAGGAGTGGAATTCCCTGCCGGAGTCTGTGTTTCCCGATAGCTATAATCTAGGGGTCTTTAAGGCGCCGATTCCCTTGAGTAGCTGATTTTAAAATGAGTCGTTATTTATTGGAAAAAATATATCTTATATTAGACCATTTTCTTAATCATTTCATCTGAGCAAATTTTGAGTTTTATTCGTATAACATAGTGTAATGAATTTGTAAAGTTATGTCTAAAACGGACAAAAACACGATAATCACAACAAAACCGCTGGGCGTATTTTAATGAAATCGACGCCATATCAAAGATAATTTAATTATCTACATTTTGATCTGAAGCTTTTTTTTTAAAGTCATAGAATAATAAGAAAAGTACAAAAAACTACTAAATTTCGGGTCGCACGGGTGTGAAACGAGTGCGCGTTTTGTTCCCTCAAGGTCGTTGGCGTTAGTCGTCGTCTTAAGTCAAGAGTGAATAGGTTACTTCTAGTTAAGCGTGCTCCACCGTTGACCACATCATCGCTTACCACCAGGTGAGATAGTGGTCAAGCGCGAGTCTATTATGAAAAAAAAAAAAAAAAATGGTCTTCAATACAAAAGTTTTAGAGTTGTTGGTGGTTTTTTTTTTAACTATGTGCATTTGAGAAACAGCGGGCGATGAGCAAACGATTGTGTAAGACCTATACTATACCTAAACTGCAGGTAATTTTGACTTTTATGATATAAAGCGTTTGATCGCTATCGATTTGCTCTTGCAAAAGATGCGTAATTCGCCTGCCGTACGGCCGAGTAAAGTCATGTTTTAAAGCAATGCAGTGGGCAGGCAGCCATGATTTAATCTGTATTTAATTTTAAATTCATTAACTAGTGGTCGATGCGGTCGCAAGGCTCGTCCGCACTGATACTGAGCGGCATTTTTGTGTGTGACGTCATTGGATGTGTGTCTGTGTTGGATTCGAATGTGGAATATGATTGCAGTAGGGTATTTATATGTTTCTATACATCATTATATCAGCTGAAAGAAGTACCCTGTTAAATACAGTTACACAAGTGTCGCTACTTCGACCGCTTCTGTGCGTCTCGGCGTATTCCCTCAGCCTTAAGCCGAATATATTCCCCATTGTTAACGCAACGCTCCTCATTTTGGACAGTTTTATTTGCAAAATACACTTTGATTTGCATATGCTGTTTCAGTTATGAAGAAATTCTGAAGAATTTTTTCTGTGTAAAAATATTTTTAAACATCCAAGTCATTTTGAAGGAGTACCCAAAAGTCTTTTCTCCATGGAGGTAGGCAGAAACTACAGAATGCCATCCGCTACGATCCTTACATACTATTTTTGCTTAATTAATGTTCACATATCTAGTCATACAATTAATTATAGTAATCTGAATATTTTAACAAAATAAAATAAATTCTTGTTACCCACTGTCTACTGTTGAAAGTCGTTAGTAGTTAAAATGATAAGCCAGACAGTAATGCCTTCTTCGATATCGGGAACCGAATTACCGTCACCGGGGCAATATCTCCAGAACGGACTATGCTAGTATTATCAAGGTCTCCATAACGGACTATGCTAGTATTATCAAGATCTCCATAACGTACTATTCTAGTATTATCAAGATCTCCATAACGTACTATTCTAGTAATATCAAGATCTCCATAATGTACTATGCTAGTATTATCAAGATCTTTATAACGTACTAAGCTAATATAATCAAAATCTCCATAACGTGCTATGCTAGTATTATCAAGATCTCCATAACGGACTATGCTAGTATTATCAAGGTCTCCATAACGGACTATGCTATGCATCTCCGTGGTTAAGTGAGCCTCGGCTTTCATCTTCGTTCTGTGCAGGGACTCTGAGTTACTTGATTCTACCATAATTGTTTTTTTTTTCTTCAACAGATTTTTAAATCAGTTGTCTAGGTAAGCCAAAAGATTACATATTTTTCTTGATATTATACCAAGGGAACTTCTTGTGTACTACTGTTGTTCTACTGTTTACTGCTACGGTCGTAGTTAAATGATAAGCGAGACAACAAGATCTCTATTAAAATTACATTTAAATTGCCTTCCAACGCCCAAGACCAACCCTTCCCCAATACCAGGAACCGTATTCTTGTCGTTACAAAGAATAAAAGCACACTGAACTTGGAACACAAAGATGATCAAGCTACTAACCCAGAGCATCGCGTCTGGTAGGGAGGTAGTATCAAGTTTTAATAAGAGCACATTGGAAGCAGTCTTGGCTCACATTTCACGAGTTCTTCCCGTATGCAAACTTCATGTTGAGTATACTGAAAGTTTCGACTTAACTCAGTTAAGGGGAGCGCGTTTTCGTTAGGACTTTTTTGCTGAAATTCAGTATTGAAATTTGTGATCTTTTTGGTGTATTAGGTTTGCTGTAGGATCTTTTTGATCTTACACAATTACTAATTGTTGTAAATGTCATGCTTACTGATGCCTCGTCCCGCTAAGCAAACAAATAATACTAAGGGTTTTCAGGAAAAAATATTGCATCAGTAGTCACCACTTTTACGGGAAGAGGTTTTTCATTTGAAAACGTACATGACATTACCCGTAACTAAAGGGAAGCGTGGTTTCGTTAGGTCTTTTTTTTGCTGAAATTTAATATTGGAATTGTTATGTTTTTTGGTTAATTTAGTTGTTTCACAATAAATATACAATAATTGTTTATGCCATACTTAGCAATGCCTTTTCTCGCTTAGCAATCTATCTACCTATTTATTTGTTTGAAATATATTCTAAACTTGATTGGTACAGTTTGTTATTATTTTAGTGATTTTATTTTATTTTATTTTAGTGATTTTGTTTTATTTGGTAATAATGATTTTATTTTAACTGATTTTAATGATAAATTCTAACTGATTATCTATTTTATTTTATTGTATTGTCTTTGTATTTGAATGATTTAATTTAATTTTAATATTTAATTTGTTTTGCTTTTGATTATTTATCAGATTTGTGTGATTTTCAATGCAAGGGGTGTAATTATTTGGAAATGAATGAATTACTCTTATTATTAGTAACCTTGAGATCAAAAATTGTATATAAGTAAGATTAAATACGAGCGCTTATCCCGCCGACAAACTGTTACGCAGTTTGGTGGGTATAATTAAATGTGTAAAATTGTATGATCCAAAATAAATGTTTTATTACCAGCTAGCCAAATACCTCCCTCTTTTTGAGCTATAGCAAGTGCATTTATGTCTTACTGCACATCGGCACATCTTATTTAGTAAATTAAATAGTATCCCAAATAATTCACGTCTACTGAATCAACAATTATGCATTGCTAACACTAGCCCCCATTTTCTGAATTAAGAAAAAAATTGTATTAAAGTTGACATGTTCTCAGCTCCAAATTCTTAATCCAGCACCCGGCTCTTAGTTATAGATGCTGTGGACCTGATTAATAGTTAAGGCTTAATAAATAACTAGTTATTCGATTGATTGTTCCCATGGTTCTAGTTGAAGGTAAATTTTACTAAACGGGTTTGTTTCACCATATATTTAACTAGCTGTTCCCCGTGGCCAAACAGGGCCCGTTTTTGGGTTTAAAAAAATTGCTTATGTCACTCAGGAATAATGTTGCTTTCTATCTATCGGTGAAAGAATTTTCAAAACCGGTGCAGCATTTTCAGAGATTACCCCCTACAACCTCACAAACTTACAAACTTAGTATAGATAACTGGTTAACTGGAGCGTAACAGCTGAGCAACTGAACCTCTACACCTGCTGACGCAACCCAACCCTTATCTGGCACCTTATGTGTTTCACCGTTATCCTGAAAATCGTAACACTGCATAAGCAGTAAAAATATCCCTTTTATTTGACCCTCTTTTTAGGGTTCCGTAGCCAAATGGCAAAAAACGGAACCCTTATAGATTCGTCATGTCTGTCTGTCTGTCTGTCTGTCTGTCTGTCCGTCCGTATGTCACAGCCACTTTATTCCGAAACTATAAGAACTATGCTGTTGAAACTTGGTAAGTAGATGTATTCTGTGAACCGCTTTAAGATTTTCACACAAAAATAAACCAATAAATTTTGGGGGTTCCCATACTTGAAACTAAAACTAAAAATCTTTTTTTTCATCAGACCCATACGTGTGGGGTATCTATGGATAGTTCTTCAAAAATGATATTGAGGTTTCTCATATCATTTTTTTCTAAACTGAATAGTTTGCGCGAGAGACTCTGCCAAAGTGGTAAAATGTGTATCCCCCCCCCTGTAACTTCTAAAATAAGAGAATGATAAAACTAAAAAAAATATATAATGTACATTACTATGTAAACTACCAGCGAAAATTGGTTTGAACGAGATCTAGCAAGTAGTTTTTTTTTAATACGTCATAAATCGTAAACCGCAATTTACCAAGTACGGAACCCTTCGTGCGCCAGTCCGACTCGCACTTGGCCGGTTTTTTATCTTTTATTCGACCACTTGTGGTCTGCCACTCAATTATTGAGCTTATCTGTCAAGTCTACCGACAGCATTTATTTCAATTTAACCACTTTCTTGCACATTCTTCTCCATAGAGATAGGTATCTATGGAAAGGAATGTTCAAGAAAGTGACACTTGCGAATGTGCAAATAAATTAATTTTTGTTTCACAATTTAAAAGTACCTACACAAGGTTTAGTTGAATTAAAAAACCAAAATAGTTTGTTTTTACTTTCTTTCTTTAGGATTATCAAGGACTCAATCAAACAGAATTATCAAGCTATGATTACACATTCCAAAGCAAAGATCTCTATGGAGAAGAACATGCAAGAAACTCTGTGAAAACTCTTTCACAAACATGAAAACCTGTGTCAGATCTTCTAAACGACACGAAAGAAACTAAAAAAAATCTCTCAAACAAGTAACAGGGCCACATTTCAGACTATAAGGCCCTGTTGACACGACACACAGTTTGCTCAGGACTGCAAACATATTGCTCGTGCTCCGGGCAATAAGGAGAATGGTTTTTAATAGCCCATGGAAAATATTGGAGGGGGTATCGTTTTACTAAAAGTTGAGATTTTTTCTCTGAAACACATATTCGCCATTTACCACGTTCACCTGCCAGAAGTTGCGATAGAACCAGAGTCAACAAAATTATAAGATTTAGTCTTTGCAGTATTGTGATGGGACACGGTATACGGTCATATAAAGGTAAGTTTTGGAGATCTGTACTGAAATCAAATGTAAGAAAAATATGATTCTGTATTTTCGTGAAGGTAATCTAAGTATTTTAATACATATTTGATCACTATCTCACTTGATAGAAGGCAATGTCGTGATCGACGAAAGAGCACTGATGCCGAGAAATATCAACAAAATATTCTCAAAAAATGTGTGCATGTTCAAAGTATAAAACACATCCACACACTACAAATTGCATAATGTCTAACACACATGTAAAGCCCGAACAAGCCACAGCTAGTCTTATCTTAGGTTTCAGCATGTAACAAGGGACATACGTCACTAGTGTATTTATAATAAAAACATAGGACACTCGGCAGCTGCTCTGCAGAAACAACCTGAGGCCGTGTGCAATGTAAACTTGGATATGTAGTGTACATGGTTTAGTTTATGTTAGAATGTACATTTATTTTGGTAGGTTGTGTATTTGTGCAATACTGTTATGTTTGTAAGCTGTAGAAGTAAGTAAGGTAAGGAAGAAATCAAGATTCTTGCTAGGAATCCATCCAAATTATTAAGGGTTAAAAATGGTACAAGTTTAATTTAATATAATTTGATTTTTATGAGGTGCTCGTGGCTAAAAAATAAAAGCCGTACTGGTCTATCATTAAGGTTAAGCAAGGCTTGACGAGATCGGTCCGTGGATGGGTGACCATTTCAACATACCGAGTTTCCTCCGTGCCTCGGAAAGCACGTTAAGCCGTTGGTCCCGGCTGTCATTTGAAGATCTTTGACAGTCGTTACGGGTAGTCAGAAGCTGGAGATCTGACGCCAGTCTTGCCAAGGGGTACCGTGTTACCCAGTTACTGGGTTGTGGAGGTCAGATAGGCAGTCGCTCCATGTAAAACACTGGTACTCAACTGAATCCGGTAAGAATGGAAGCCGACCCCAATATAGTTGGGCAAAGGCTAGGCAGATTGATTGATTTTTATCTACATAAATATATATTCCTTTTTATAACCGTTAGAGTGATTAATAAAATACATTTAGTAAAGAAAGTGTTTCAAATTGATTCTATATAAATACTCGCCTTTGGTTAACATTTATTATATCCAGTTGTTCCAATTAAAGTACAAAAAATACACGTACCAAGAAAATAATCATCCCAAATTAATAATTATAGATTTTATGACATAAAATCATAAGCTTTTATTATGGAAAATAAATATCATTATAATTACATCTCAGCATAAAATAAATCCTATTAAAAAGAAAACTGTCACAGATACAAACTGTCTTCTTAGACCTTTATCTCTTGTAATAAATAAGTCAGGTCTAATATCTTCCAAGAATTATCCCTCGTCAATATAAAGAAGGTTAAGCTCCCAGTCTAGCCAAAATAAAAC
This sequence comes from Orthosia gothica, assembly GCA_949775005.1. NCBI lineage: Eukaryota > Metazoa > Arthropoda > Insecta > Lepidoptera > Noctuidae > Orthosia > Orthosia gothica. Next base: position 20,983,248 of record OX459050.1, on the reverse strand, counting down.
GAAAAATAATTGCCCCAGCAAAACCTAATAAATACACTAAAGCCCATATAATCTGTACCTATGATCGTAAACGAAAGTGTAGCAACACCAATTATCGTCCAATCTAACGTTGGACAGTGGATAAATATCGACAAACTCTAAATTATTGTCTATCTGTCTATCGGTATAGGCGTTCGGATGATTTGTGCGCTTTACCGACAATTTTTCATCCACCCTACCAGTACTAAATCATGCTGACAACTCGGCGCGCCTGAACTATCAAAATCTTCAGCCCAAATTCAACCTTATTTGTTAAGTTCTAAGGCATATTTTCAAGTGTACACGTTTTAGGGTAAAGTATCCAAAGGTCGGGTCCTTATATTTGATATTTGTTTACCGACGTATAATAAAATCCGTTTGAGTTATTACAGGTTGTGTTTGTCCCTTTTGTCTTGTTAAAAATGACGTGAGAAAACATTTATCACGGCTTATTAAAACTAAGAAGTTTTTTGTTATTTTATTTTTTTATTGTTACTGATTTCTCTGGCGAATTGTTAGGGCGATGTCGAATTTAGGGACCGAATATAAATTGGTATAGTTTATACTATATATATATTATAAAGAGGAAAGATTTTTTTGTTTGTTTGTTTGTTTGTACCGAATAGGCTCCGAAACTACTGAACCGATTTAAACAAATCTTTCACCAATAGAAAGCTACATTATTCCTTAGTGACATAGGCTATTTTTTTATCCCAAAAACGGGTCCTGTGGGGTGGTCCCCGGGAGCGAAGCCGCGGGGAACAGCTAGTAGTTTATAAAAGGACGCTGCAAAACACATACATTCAGACAATCATAGAAACTCCTTATTTTTGAAGTCGGTTAGGTTAGGAGAATATAAATTGGAATGAAATACTTAATTATCAGTCATTCACCTTAACTACCCAACAGACAACGATATCAAACACATGCTATCCCTTACCACCCCACACTATTACCTACCCTATAACCTCATTTATATCAGATATAAAGACCCATCCGTATTAATCATAATTGCTAAAAGGATGGAGGATGGTTTGCACGTCAATCACATCCCTACCCACCCATCATTCACCTATAAGGATAAATAAATGTTTATTAAGACGAATAACAAAAGAATTCCTTAGACAAAAGGAAGGTCAGCAAAAAAGGAGCTTATACAATATAACATCACTATATTCCCCGAATGATTAGGCAGATAATACACCCACATTCCGCCAGTTATGTTTAACTCCCATGAAAGCCCCCTAAGCTGTAAAATCTGGCCACTCAATAAACTTCAAAGGGACAAGCTAGTACACTGTCAAAGATTCAAGGAGAGGAGCATGATTGGCGTCAAAGAACAGGACAGAACAAGTAAAATTTAAAAAAATATAAATCCCCCGACCCATTTTTATTTCATGCTACATAATTTATCTAGTAGTAGACACGCTTCGATAGACAATCTATTGTACATGTAATTATGGCATGATATCTTGCGAAAAAACCCTGATTCAAAAAGTAAAACGCCCATAACTTTTGAACGGTTGAACTGATTTCATCAAACACAGCTAATAAAACTCCTGATAATGACACCAAAATCGAAATCGGTTCATCCGTTTATGAGCTACGATTCCACAGATAGATACACAAACACACAGGTATACACTTCAAACTAATAACACCCCTCTTTTTCCGTTGAGGGTTTTTAATAGCAATACACTTTACTCTCTTATTTGTTACAAGAAAAATAAAAAAAAAACCCCGAAACATTTTTATTTCATGCTACATAATTTATCTAGTAGTAAACACGCTTCGATCGACAATCTATTGTACATGTAATTATGGCATGATATCTTGCGAAAAACTTATTGAATCATGTATATTATTTGTGAAACATGGTTTTTTCGCTTTACCAATACTTTTGCTTTGTAAAATAATTAACAACACAATATGTTTTCGCTACTTTTGCATACACCTCCGAAACGACCCGGCTGTTTAAAAATATTTTTACACAGAAAATTTTATAGTTAGGTTAGGTTAATAAAAATCTTCTTTAAAACGTTTTTCGTCTGATTAAAATAATCAGTTTAATCAGACGAAAAACATCGGCATGGTTTCTTTGTATGGGATGAGGCATCTGTATCATTATCATCATTTCAGCCGAAAGACGTCCACTGTTGGACATAGGCCTCTCCCAGGCATATGTATACTAGTATTATATTATCTGTGACCAGACTGACGAAGCAGTAAAGTAAAAAGGTGCTAATTTTCAGTTTACATTTTTTTAATAAACATTGCACTGCAGTGCTGAATGCATTTGGAATTAATGGACGCAATTGCCTTTAATTTCGGGTGTTTTCCTTTTGGGAACGATAAATAAAAGAGTTAATTAGGCCCATTTTTAGCTAACCAATGGTTTGAAATTTCGGTAAAACCTGTTTATTTTTCAGTTGTGTGTTGTTCAGTTGTTCAAATGGTTAAAAATAAAGTCTCCTACTTATTTGACCATTTATGAGGCTAACAATTGATGATAAAAGACGTTACCAAAATCAAACTTTTCATTTCACATGGGCACTTATAAACGTCGACAAAAGGTGCACGGTTCGGGTTGGACGTTTCCTATGGAGAAGTACCGGCAAGAAACTCCACGGTTTTCCGTGGATGGTTGTGGATAAAGGCATTTTTGTAACCATTTATTAGTATATTTAACCATTGGTTAAGTTAACTACAGACAAAAAAACTGGGTCTTAGTGTAGATAAGTACTTAAGCGTGTTATTTTTTTTTATTTATTGCTTGAATTTGCGAGCAACTTTGCCCGTGTGCCAGTCGAAAATTATTCACTGTACACCTACTGCAAGGGCTGGTTCGAGGTGGCTCAAACAAATAGTACCTGGAAGGATTAGAGGGAGGCCATTGCCCTGCAGTGGGACAGTGTAGGCTTATGCTTATGGAGTTTCTTGTGCGTTCTTCTCCATAACAAAGCTACATTGCCGAATGCACGGTAGAATCAATTTTATTACGTGTAAATTTTACGACGTTCAAAAGTGCCGCTTAGTGGCCTAGTTGAAATAAATATTTTGACTTTGACTTAAATAAAAAGAATCCATTGTCTTATAACATCAATGTATATTTGTACCCATGTTTGCAAATAAATAAATGATTTATGATGCTTTATGATTCATGATTTATAAATCTACGCGTATGCCAAATTTGAGCCAGGATTTATTTGAATTTTAACCCGCGACCTTAAGCGCGAGAGGCGTGGTTTAATCCACTGGTCCACTACTACAATAAAAAATCTTACTAGCTCTCTGATCCAAAAATCAAATTCAATCAATTATCAAATAGACAAACAAAAGGAACCTTTCTTTCCTACCAATACATAGTAAAAAGCCTTCAATTACAACAAAAATAATAATAACTACAAAACAAACAATACATTCTTTTGTAACCATTGTATTCAACTTGACCTGGAATCTAGATTCATCATTTCTATTCTATTCTAACCCAGAAACAGTAACACAAAGCTGTGAGCATTACTGGCGATAATTTCTATCATTAGTTCGGCGTGCTGTTTTTGCTGGCGGTACCGATTCATCATTGCGTGGTTGACGCAGCGGGTCTATAGGAATATTTGTTGTTCCATCACTCATACTGACTATTGTTTAGAGAACTGTAATTTTGTGGTTCAAGATTGATAAAATGGTAAAAGAAACATCATTAGGTATATGCCAATTTGCCAAATAAGGTCTTCTTCTTCTTTTCGATTCGATGGCACATTTAATTAGATTATCTGGGCCCAGTAGGCGGCCACGCATATTGCAGCGTCAGAAGCACCGTACAGGTCTTCCAGGGTGCAAGTGAATGGACAGCCAGGACACTCCAGCAAGTGGGACATAGTCTGTACAGGGGCACCACACTCGCACCGAGTGTTGGACGAATCAATAATCCCCCATTTCGCAAAATTATATTTGCAGCGGCCCACCTGGGTACGTAGCCGATTCAATGCCTTCCATACAGGCCACTGCAATTCATGACCAAGGGGCAGATGTTCCTTGGGCTCAACAAAGTCATGGGGTGGTGGGCACTTCTCAACCCACAGCTTCCCCCCTCCTCAGGCGGCCTGCCTTGGATTGCCTGTGTAGTACGCAAGAAACTCCTACGACTCTTCAGTCTTCCCAGAGTTGTTGAATAGTTACTTAATAATAAGGTACTTGTCCCACGATCAGCGAGTAGCGAGTAAAGCTAGAAAATAAAAACGAGTTGGCAAACAGCGAGTAGCGAGTGTGTAGTGCCGATAGTTTTGTCGCACGGCTATTAGCGAGTGTTCTTGTGCGACGGCCGATTACTAGCACCACTCGCTCAGGCGGCCGCACTGTTGGTAGATATGGCTGGTTTGTCTCTCGGCGTGAGTTCTGACCGCCAAGCGAGTAACTATTATTATATGTGTCTCTTTTATAGGCAAGAGATCCTGTATCTTTTGTTCGTTTCTTCAGCGAGAAAATAGTCAAAAATTAATTGCTTCGTCGCTGGCGGTGGGAAAAGTGCCTGAATATCATCATTTCAACTAAAAGACGTCCATGTCACGCCAAATGGACTGGTCCTGTGCCTTTTACATCCAACGTACTCCCACCTAATCAAACCAGGTCATCGATCAACCATATTCTTAAGACCAATACAATAATAGAAATAACCAAACGATTTGATTGTTTGATCTAAGGTCAGATTTCCAACTGTTGATCTTAGTACACATACATACAACATACATCATATACATTTCTGTCATTTTTATATGTATTGGACCGTTTTAATTATTACTTTGAATGAGATTTTGACTATTTAAATTTTTAATCATGCATTCATTTTATTTTGGGTTTATAACTGTTTTATAACTTGATATATGTATAACTATGGACTGAATTATGTCTGATGTAAATAAATAAATTAGTTCTGCTTATCCTCCATTTCAGTGTAGACAAGTTGATCAGTATAATGTAATTAGGTTATTTATTATATACTTTATTGTACACCACTTAAATAATTACAGCACAAAACATTTATAAATATAAGTGTACAATGGGCAATGGGGATATTAATATGCTCGTTACTGTTAAGACGGTACCCTGACCAAAAAATCGGCATGAGATATGAGCATTCCTATTGGTCTAGCGGCACTGGTGGTGCATGAATTACAATAGTGAATACGCCCAGATTTTAGAATAAAATCATTATAAAATCGAATTTTGGTCTTTTGAAAAAAAAAAATCTACAGAAATGTTCGTTATTAAATTGTCTATCTATTAGTGTTAGTACAAAAAATAATTAATGAATACTTTACGAGGAGATGCATAATATCGATAATTATTTCTCATAATTATGTTTTTTTGGAAGGAGATTAGTGAAATATATACAACATTTAAAAAAAAACTAAATCCACCATTTTAGAATCAATATTATGTAGAAATTTAATGTATTTTTATTAATTGATATTTCTTTTTAAATAACGAGTAGATAGCTCCTAAAAACAGCACAAAAAACGGCTTGCGTGGCGTTTTGCTCGGGGTACCGCCTTAAGGCTAGAATTTGCCTGTTCAAAAATTCAGTATATCCGATTTTTCTATTTACAATGTTACATAAAATTTTATGCTTTGATGACTATTCTAATTAACAAGACATGTTTTAGAAACTTATAATATCAAATAATTATCGTTGATTCAGAGACCGTAGCAAAATTTTCTAGGTCATAAACCTATACCAAATAATTCCCACTCATCGTTAACACCAAAAAGCTAGGCAGCGAATCATAAGGCCTACACCTAATAACAATTAATCTAGCGGGGTGTTTTTGCCAACCATACCCATTCATCATGCTAGCGCGCGATGACGTGATGAGGTCACTGGTATGCCATCACTCACTATCACGCATTACTCTTGTGGACTAGCTACAGTAGATACTCTTGATTCATTATGTATTTGGTTGTTTAATTACAGTGACGTATTTTTTCATGGCTAGGAAGCAAAAGGGATACGTAATGGTCGTAGCAGGTGGCGTTTTCTATAGTTTCTATCTACCCCCATTAGCAAAAGACATGAGTTTATGTATGTTCTGGCTATGGGCAAAATTTAAGCATGTTTAGTGAGATGTGGTTTGTCAGTTTGTTTTACCAATTAGTGACTATTATTTTTGTATTGACTTCATTTACTAACAATTATTTTAGTTAAAAATTAGCTGATACCCGCGGCTTCGCTCCCGTCAACTGGCCTACCTACCTACTTACCACCTACCTACTCTACCCACCTACCCTCCCTACCTACCTACCAATTTGATAAACTATTTATTTGAATAAGAATTAATACTACAATACGAATGTAACCAACTTTTGTTTCTACCGGCGCGGCGATCTAATTAAAATTTAGAACATAAAAGCTGCTATTGTGACTTAACTAAGATAGTTAGAAATATTGTCTCGTAGTCTTTTTTGTAGGTAATAATGAGTACTTTACTCATGAAGTAAATATTTTTTATGTACCATCAATAGTTTTCTCAGCGCACGCCAAAGAATAAATTTCATAGGCAAAATTTTGCTAGTTTGGGTCGTATTATTGCAATTTTCATAAGGATCTATATATTTTTTTTAATAAATTATAGCTTATGTCACTGAAGAATAATTATATTTAAAATGGTAAAAGAATTTTCAAAATCGGTTCAGTAGATCCAGAGATTAACTCCTACAACCGCACAAACTCGCAAACTTTACCTCTTTATAATATGAAGTATAGATGATTTTTCAATATAAGTCTAGGTGATGGATTTTTCACAGCGTAATAGCATAATAATTTCCAGTATTCTCCAAGTAAAACAGAGAGTTTTTGCCTACTTAATTACTATTTGTGTGAGTTCATAGGTAGTCTTCAACAAAATAACATGCGTAATAATAGTTTTTTCTACCCATCCGTTCGAAATAAACCTATTCACAGAATCGATTTTGGCATTTGACTTAGCATCTAGACGAGGTAACTCTACTCTACTTTAAATCCCTCTCTAAGAAATCCTTTCCCCACAAGACAAGCTAGCGGAACCAGTAAATAAAACCCCTTATTCCAACCCAGCTCTTATTTTATTATTACCACGCAATCTAAAGAGATGGCTCTCTTGAAGATTACAGAAGTCTTGCAACGTCAATGGCAGGCTTAGGAGCTGCATCACAAAGACACATTAATTGGAAGCGCTCTCGGCTGATTTGAGACTGAGCTCGACTGCACTGAGAGATGCTGAGACGCTGAGAGATCGGGCTGTGTTTTATGTTATACAGTTATAATTAAGATTGCCGTTTCTGTTCAGTTCAATAAGTTTAAAGTCTCATAGTTGAATAGATCAAAATGTTTACTCAACGGTCTGGCTTCTGAATTGAGTTAAGAACATGTCTAATATAGTATAATAAAGCTATAATGTTTGATATTGAATTCTTAACTTAGAAATTACAGAAAGTATTTAACGTTAATTACTTAATAAGTACTTAAGTATGTTGAACCGTGGTCAAACTAGGAGAAGAAAAGTTGATCAGATGTGAATGGGATACACAGTCTAGGAGATGGAAAAATAAATTGTATAAATTAATAATCTAAAAGAAATACGTGCATACTTAGTATCACACTAATATTATAGCCCGAAAAGTAAGTTGACGACAATTATTTAAGCTACACATATATTTTGCCAATATCGTTTAGAGCCGCATGAGGAATTACGAGTATAATAAAGTATATATTTTCGTAGCCATTTATTGACATAAGCTCTCCAATTCCAATTCTGTACAAGTATGTCTAAATAGCAAATTCAAGTAACGTTTAAAACCTCTCGCCTTCTTAGCCCCAAAAAAGAAGACCTCTAAAGCCCTTTACACACAACACGCAGAAATTCTAAAGCTGTGTCCACATGCCAGTTAACACATTCAATTACATGGGCTAGCGGAGCGTGTGCGAACCGCCCCGGCTTCATTAGGCAGCCGCTCGCGACGTCCTCAAGTGTAATCTGGCAGAAAATGACGTTGACGTGATCGGCCATCTTTGACGTGACGTGACGGGCGGACATGTGTGCTGGGGTTTAGATGCAGTTGATGGATTGTGGATAGGTGCATTGTGCAGTGTAAGATAAGTAGATAAATAGATGAATCTGTATCATACTTGCTCTAGCACATATTGGTTGTAAGTTTTCACGTATAAAAAACCATTTTACAAAAAAAATATTACCTACTTCCAAACTACACACGACGAATTATGTATGTAAACATTTGAATCTCATTTAAGTGAACTGTATAACGTTCTTTTTGAGAAATAAAGATTCTTTAAACCAAATTAAGAGAAATTATAAAAAAAAAACAATCAAAATTATACAGACTAGGACGATCTTTTTGAAAATGTAAGTAGTTAATACGTAAAAACAGACATTTATTTCATTTCATCTTTAGTTTTCTAGGTATTGGAAAACTTATTGAATTTTCAAAACAAACCCTAACCTATACGTCAAGTATACAAGTGAGTGAAACGTAAAAATCAATACTCTTCTTAAGGATAAAAATGATGAGAGATACAAACGAACCAATCACAGCCTAAGAAAACATAAAAGGAAAAAAAGCAATTAAACCACCAGCCACCTAATCTAAAAAAATCTCGAGCACATAAAATATTTGCATTCCATTGGTTGCCCAACAAATTTCAATCTCGGGAAATATTGAAAAAACACCGCAGTGAACATCGAACTAGTCGATTTCAATCAGCGATCGGATATCTAAGATAGGGTCGGGACTTCATTCCCCGACACAATGGATATTGAAAACTGATACTGCTCGTCTTTTGTTCGCCATTTTAAATATTTTCGAGGAAATAGTAAAGAAGGGATGGCATGGTGGATGCTGGGATGAGATGAAATTCTGATGTTTTCATTCGATTATAGGCAATCAGGGGTAGAGGAAAGAATTTGGTTTTTTTGGTGTTTGTATAACATAAATAAATGAATATTACTTGAATGTTAAAATAGTATATTTTGTACAAATTCAGTCAAAATTTATATAATATTATAAATGCGAAAGTAACCGCTGAACCGATTTAGATGAAATTTGGTAAGGAGATAGTTTGAGACCCTGGAAAGGACATACGATAGTTAAAATCCCGGCAATAATCCTTTAGGGGGTGGACAGGGGAGTAAAAGTTTATATGGTTAACAAATAATTTCTTAAGTAAAGGCGGCCTACACAACTATAATATTATGGCGTGATATAAAAAATAGGTTGTTCAAAGTACTAATGCAACGCAGACGGAGTCGCAGGCAACAGCTAGTTTATGCATAATTTTGGTTGAAAATTACATCTGGATTTTCTAAAGTAGAAAATATGAAATAGTGTTGCATTATTCAGTATGACAAATAATTATGAGAATTCTACTATTATTATAAATACGAAACTTTGTGAACTAGAACATCCATCCATCGCTAAGAGGATTTATTATTTATCAATAGGCTCGCGTTTGACCACTATCTCGCCTGATGGTAAGCGATGATGGGGCGCTTGCCTAGAAGTAACCTATTCACTCTTGACTTAAAGACCCCACGGATTGATAGATGTTTGTTACTTTTGAACAGAAAAACTCTTTATTTTTGGGTTGGTTTATCATCCAATGACTTCTCCCGCTCTGGGTGAGGCGGGAGGGCGTGTCAGACTTTTACTGACTAAAACCCACCCGTGTTCCTTCAGTTGCTTTTACCAGGGCCGCGGTAACTCTCTTTCAAATTTATCCGCGACACAGACACAAAAACTACCTACGGGATGGATTTTGATGCATCTACATGGTTATATTGATTATATATATCAGTGTAACACAGAGGCTTATAATTTCGAAATATATTGAGGGATAGTACTAATCTATATATATAAAAATCAATTGCTGTTCGTTAGTCTCGCTAAAACTCGAGAACGGCTGGACCGATTTGAATAATTCTTTTTTTGTTATATTCGACAGAATACAGGGAAGGTTTAAAAGCAAAAAAAAAAAAAAAAAAAAAGTTTGTTTGGATAGGGTAGGTAGGTAGAGTAGTGTAGTGTAGGTAGGTAGGTAGGTAGGTAGGGTAGGGTAGGGTAGGGTAGGGTGTAGGGTAGGGTAGGGTAGTGTAGGTAGGTAGGTAGGGTAGGGTAGCGTAGGGTAGGGTAGGGTAGGGAAGGGTAGTGTAGGGTAGGGTAGTGTAGGGTAGTGTTGGGTAGAGTAGTGTAGGATAGGGTAGTGTAGCGTAGGGTAGGGTAGTGTTGGGTAGGGTAGGGTAGTGTAGGGTCGGGTAGGGTAGGGTAGGGTAGGTAGGTAGGGTAGGTAGGTAGATAGGGTAGGTAGGTAGAGTAGTGTAGTGTAGGTAGGTAGGTAGGGTAGGGTAGGGTAGGTTAGGGTAGGGTAGGGTAGGTAGGTAGGGTAGGTAGGTAGAGTAGTGTAGTGTAGGTAGATGGTAGGGTAGGGTAGGGTAGGGTAGGGTAGGGTAAGGTAGGGTATGGTAGTGTAGGGTAGTGTAGGGTAGTGTAGGGTAGAGTAGTGTAGGATAGGGTAGTGTAGCGTAGGGTAGTGTAGGGTAGGGTAGGGTAGTGTAGGGTAGGGTAGGGTAGGGTAGGTAGGGTAGATAAATGTTTGGTGTTTTTATGGCAAAAAAAGTTTGCCGGGTCAACTAGATCCTAATAAAGAGTAGAAGAATACTCATGTAAATAATATGCACCTAAGCTAAGATTTGAATTTAATAACAACAATTTTATCAGTAAGCACTCTTCCTACCTTTCAAAAATAATACAACATTTATCAGAACAAAACTTGCTCAGCAAACCGGTAGCAACCCGTGCAGAGTCTGCAGAGACCGGTTACAATAGAAACGTATTGCACTAAACTAATGTTTAAATTCAGCGCATTACCGCTCCGTGTTTCAGGCTTTCGAGACGTTTGCAGCATCCAAATGGATAGGAGATCTCTTCTGGTGAAGCCGTGGAGGTAATATTAACGTTAGCACGTAGAAAGGTGTTAACGTTTTATGCTAACATGAAAACTAATAAGTAACAGAACTTCTTATCAATTTAGGTTAACTATGCAGTCTTGCTACCACAAAGTTATCGGCGATTTTTATTAAAATTTGTTAGAAATTGTTACAATGGATATTACATATTTTATTGTAAATCAACATAGTTTCACAACTCTTTTATACATTTCTTAATAGGGTAGTTAATAAAAAATAATTATTTAGTCCATCAGTTAGATGACCTAAATATATTGGACATATATTTCTTCTTTTGACACGTAAACAAAAAAAACCGGCCAAGTGCGAGTCGGACTCGCGCACGAAGGGTTCCGTACTTGGTACATTGCTTATGACGTATTAAAAAAAAACTACTTACTAGATATCGTTCAAACCAATTTTCGGTGGTAGTTTACATGGTAATGTACATCATATATATTTTTTAGTTTTATCATTCTCTTATTTTAGAAGTTATGGGGGGGGGGGGGACCAACATTTTACCACTTTGGAAGTGTCTCTCGTGCAAACTATTCAGTTTAGTAAAAAATTATATCAGAAACCTCAATATCATTTTTGAAGACCTATCCATAGATGGGTTTGATGACCTATCCACGTATGGGTTTGATGGAAAAAAAAAATAGTTTCAGTTTCAAGTATGGGGACCCCAAAATGTATTGTTTTTTTTCTATTTTAGAGTGAAAATCTTAATGCGGTTCACATAATACATCTACTTCCAAGTTTCAACAGCATAGTTCTTATAGTTTCGGAAAAAATTGGCTGTGACATACGGACGGACAGACAGACAGACAGACAGACAGACATGACGAATCTATAAGGGTTCCGCTTTTTGCCATTTGGCTACGGAACCCTAAAAATTACGTCGATACAGTGTGTTGAAATATCGTGTGACATCATGGTGTGCTATTTTTTATACTGACATAGTGACGTCACAAGCGGGGGCTTGAATTTCTGTACTTTAATGCTTTATCTTTGTCAAAAAAAATACAAAGATAAAGAATCTTTGTTGATTATTATTTATTTGATAAAGCAAAAAATACCGGTCCAATATTATTTGATAATCTCACTGAGGGACTAAATAGAATTATCGTTTTTCTACCCAGGAAACATTTTTATTATATGTGTACGATGGCGGTCTTCTCGCTAACAGCGATATCTACCAGATAACGTTTGGATGGAAGAATAAAATAACATTTTCTTTTCCTTGAGTCGGTTAAACGTTCAATGATCTGTCTGTTTGCTATTATGAAGACGGTACCCTGACCAAAAATCGGCATGAGATATGAGCAATCCTATTGGTCTAGCGGCACTGGTGGCGCATGAATTACAATATTGAATACGCCCAGATTTTAGAATAAAATCTTTATAAAATCGAATTTTGGTCTTTTGAAAAATATTTTACTACAAAAATGTTCGTTATTAAATTGTCTATCCATTAGTGTTAGTACAAAAATTAATTAATGAACACTTTACGAGAAGATGAATGCTATCAATAATTATTTCTCATTTTATGTTTTTTTTGGGAGGAAATTAGTGAAATATATACAACATTAAAAAAAACTAAATCTACCATTTTAGAATCAATATTATGTAGAAATTTAATGTATTTTTATTAATTGATATTTTTTTTTAAATAACGAGTAGATAGCTCCTAAAAACAGCACGAAAAACGGCTTGCGCGGCGTTTTGCTCGGGGTACCGCCTTAATGTACTTTACTTTAATAAACTTAGAAAACCTAACATTATTTTTAAAATTAATAGCTAATGATGGTTTTTCACGTTTTTATTATTTTTCTAATAATGGGTCGATCTTCAAGGTTAAGCAACGCTTGCCGAGGTCGGTCCGTGTATGGGTGACCATTTCAACATAGCGAGTTTCCTCCGTACCTCGGAAAGCACGCCGTTGGTCCCGGCTGTCATTAGAAGATCTTTGACAGTCGTTACGGGTAGTCAGAAGCTTGAGATCTAACACCAGTCTTCTAAAGGGTATCGTGTTACACAGTTACTGGGTTGTGGAGGTCAGATAGGCAGTCGTTCCATGTAAAACAGTTGAATCCGGTAACACTGGAAGCCGACCCCAACAACAATTGGGAAAAGGCTAGGCAGATGTTGATGGTTGTTTTTCACTAGATTTTATCCAAATTAGGAAATAAAAGGTAAAACCAGAAATAAACACGGTTTTGTAATAATAACCATGACAAAGCTGAAATTGTTAACAAATAACAATTCCTATGTTAGGTCAATTGGTGACCTGTTGCGGCAATTTCAGGTAAAACGCTTCAATTAGAACTAATTGGAATCACGATCATTTGGCTTATATCAGAGTTGCCTAGTTGAAATACCAATTAGTAGACCGTTCTATTGTAACTCGCATATATATTGGTTAATATAACCAAACAGAATGCAGAAACTCATGGTATATTATGTTGAGTGATCTACAAGGAAGAAGTGAGTGGAGACACCCTAGAATGATATACATGGATCATATTGGTGAGGTTCTTCATGAAGGCTAGGTGTGCAGTACTTATAACCGGCGTCCGTGTGTGACCAGATGTAGGAAGATATAAATGTAACAAAAGGAGTATTTAAGGATTGTAGCAGGTGTAGTTCAATAGTTTCTGCCTACCCCCATGGGAAAAAGGCGTGAGTTTTCTTTTTCTTTTTTTCTTTAAAAAAAAAAACTTTGCCCCACACTAAGAATTTCTTCCTGTATCGTGGGTGCGTTTATTAACATATAAACTCACATACACAACACTCAGAGCCGGAACAACAATCTGTAGGTCATACAAATATTTGTTCCGTACGGGAATCGAACCCGCGACACGCAGTGCAGCAGTCAATCGCTCAACTACTGCGCCAACCGTGCGCCCGTGTGTAAGAAGTTATATGGTATAATTGTTTTAGTAGCATAATCAATAACTTGTCTAGACTTACCAACGCTGACGGCAAAAAAAGTAAATTAAAACTCTAGAACAAAGAAATAACACGAACAAAAACAATTTGCTACGGCGTAGCCGTGTCGTAGGCGTCTGCTACGCCGTAGCACCGTCGTAGACCCTTTCTCAAGAAAACGTTATTATTACCGCATTATTACGTAAAATAACAACGTACTAATTTATAGGAGAAGGCAATAAATTAACTTGTCATGTTCGTTATTTATGTCCTACACCTCGGTAATGTAAGATTTTCGTGTACGGTGTGAGAAAAATATTCGTATAAAAATATTAGATACACTACCCGCCTGGTTCGCGTAGTTTGTAGATAAAAAGGCCGGCAAAAATGTAGCTTCATAACTTGCTTTTGTTGTTGGTTGGTTTTGTCCAGTGGTGGGCAAATTAAAACATTTGGCATCGTACCCTTCGAAAATAGAAAGGAGCTAACTTTCGTGGTTTCTAACAAGTACAGCCAAAAAAAATGCGTATTTGTTATTAGTTCTGTATATACGTTCACATGCATTCAATACAACGTTTTTATTTTGAAATCACATACAGACACTTTAATTTTATTTGTTTGTATGTATGTAGTATGTATATGTATGTATGTATAGAAGATGTAGAAATAGTAAGCCCACTAATAAGCTATATCTTCAGTATATTATTGCCTGAATGCCAGTACCGAGTATCTTAGATTACAATCTGCGTGGTATCATCGAGGCGAGTCCACAAATCCCTAAGGCAATCTGTCATGTAATTATCTTTATTTCGGCTTCCATAATAATATGTCTATTTTGTTGGGTTATTATTATCTTGCTATGAAGATGGACTAGGTTTTACTGAGATATTATGAAGATAGTTATGATATTTGAAGGTTAAATCAGAATTGAGAGAAATATGTATAAGATAGACGCTTTTAAGTGCGTGTGTTTACATCGTTCTCACATACTCGTATATGTATTTTCCAACAAGAATAATGTAACCAAAAACTTGTAAAATACATTTTTTTTTAAAAGAGTAAGTGTGCAGTTTCTTGTCCGTTCTTCTCCATAACAAGCTACATTTCCGAATGGACGGTAGAATCAATTATTATTATTTTTAAATTTTTTGACGTTCGAAAGTGCCGCTTAATGGCCTAATTGAATAAAGAAATTTAGATTTTGATTTTATTTTTATTTTGAGATAACTCTTAAGGTTTTTGTATCCGTCAACAGCCATAGAAAATGGTTAAAGATCATCTCAAAACTAACTCTTTTCTGCTCTCCACTCTCAGATTACTCTAGTAAATATACATACGAGTTCATAGTGTCCAGACTCTATAAAACGCTACCTGCTACTATCCTACTAGAATAGGATCAGGAACTCTCTTGCAATGTAATCAGTAATGGAACCACAATCAATGTTAGAATAATAAATTAAAAACCATACGATCTCCTACACGTGCCATTTTCCCTACTTAATCATCCACTTACACTTATTTCAACAATAATATACATTGTTAGAAAATCCGTTGAGAGATATATTTTAAAGGGGAATGCCCATTTTGTAAGGGAATGGGCCCCTTTGAAAAAATGGTTGTATCTTGATGAATTTGGTTGTATATTGTAGAATAAACACGTTATATTCATAATTAGAAAATATTTTTCATTTATTTTGTGGGGTTCACGAGATATAACGATGTTTCTGTTCTTGTTTTGAACCCTTATTACAATGCGATAAGATGCATACAAATGTCCAAGTGAAGGAACCTGATCTGTTGTTGTCTGTACATAAAAAGTAAAGGCAAGGATGAAAAAAAAACACAAAATATAAATCCTATTTTCGGATAATATTGATATCGCAGACACGATACCTCATAAGGGGCCTGTGTATGGGCAATCTCTTTTTCATTTAAAATATCTGTAAAAGAAAACCTTGGCAAGAAATGCTAAGTAAATTGTTGAAGCAGTGCACTATATCAGCTGAGAATTGAGTCGTCGCTGCTAGCCAGACATTTTTGTGTAGTCGGTTTTAGGGTTCCGTAACCGAAGGGAAACAGAGCCCTTTTGGTGTCTCATGTGTCCGTCTGTCGTCTGTCACACAATTTTCTCGAAGAATTTTTAAATTGCCCATCATATCAGCCGAAAGACGTCCACTGCTGGTCATAGGCCTCCCCCAAGCGTCGCCACATTGACCGGTCCCGTGCGTCTCGCAACCAGCGGATCCCCGCAACCTTCACGAGGTCATCAAATTGAAACCAATAAATTGTTAATCAAATTTTTTCTTCGGTATGAAACCTTTAATGTGTGAAGTCCGACACGCACTTGCCTGATTATTTGTTAAAGGGTGGGTATTTTAGAATTTATTAGGTGCAGTGTTACTACATTTTATGAATGAGGTAAGTGTCATACGGCTGGTTTTCAAATTGAGAATTGAAGTAAATGACGTGTCAAATCCTACTTGAATGTCAAAGTTTGGCAGGTTTTCAATCTACAAGTAAAATTTCACAATTTAAAAAACCCCCGACGCATTTATCTTGCGAAAACACCCCGATTCAAACAGTAAAATGCCCATAACTTTTGAACGGCTGAACCGATTTTATTCAAACATAGCTAAGAACACTCTCGACAAAATTACCTTTCAAATAAAAAAAACTAAATCGAAATCGGTTCATCCGTTTAGGCGCTATGATGCCACAGACAGACACACAGATACACAGATACACAGATACACAGCAACACACGTGAAACTTATAACACCCCTTCTTTTTCCGGCGGGGGTTAAAAATATAGGCTGACGATTATCTTAATTCAAATTCTTGATTCAGAAATCAGTTTTGACAGCTATAAAAATAGTTAATAATAATTAAACTTTATAATTACGAATGATACTTGGTGTTATAGAATATGGGTTACATAGTAATTAATTAGGACTATGAATTTGATTATTTAATTACTTACGTACAAAGTTATCGCAGCATGTAAAAGTCATCGGACTTCTTAGATTGTCACGATATAATAGTCTTAGTAAAAATAGAATGAAAATAATAAATAATGGTTGCTGTCAATTATCTCAAAACAATTATGCAACAAGAGTTGTTTTCACTCCGATTGAATATTTCAAAACACAAAAAAAAAATCAGGTAGAGAGCTCTCCTATTTTCCCCACAAAAATAGTTATTACGGGCAAGAACATAATCATCGCAGTCACTAAAGCATGAAATTAAGATATCATACACGGATTACCTGGCCAACGAATAGATGAGTTTCAACCTTACACACCAAATTCACCCCTGATTAATCCTTGTTTAACCCCCGAGGGAAAGAGCGCGAACATACTCACTTTGAATATCCCGTTCACACAATCATCAATGATTCAACTCGTGAAGACATCTATGATTGAAAGTCTTTTTTCCTCTCTGAGCAAAATAACGGGGGTTGAAATGGGGGGTAGAAATAATTATGGACGAGGACTTTGAACCCAGAGGGGGGACGTAATTAAGGAGGGGAGAGCAGGATCATTTTCTCTTAGGTGTGCTTTTGTGCCTTGTGTGTTGACTAAAAATATGCTGGACCGAAAACGTTTGTGCCTTCGCTTTTCGTTTTTCTGAGTTTTCGGCTTCGTGATTTGGGAACGAGGAAAGTGCTCTGTGGGAAATAGTTTTGGTTTATTTTATTTTGAGTTTTCATGTTTTTCTATGATGTCTTTATCTTTGCGATATTGTATGCCAAGTAATACAAATGATAATTTAAAATGGAAAATTGTGTATGAAGAATTTGAAATTGAGTATTTGTCAAACTATACTTTAACCTGAAGACCTGTCAAAATTTGACGAATCGAAATCCAAATTCTTAATTCAGAAACCGAATTTTAGTTGGTTATTAAATGATAGCCGAACTAAGTTTAATACAAGTACCTGGGTACCGAGTCTGCTCGGGTGATAATAGAGAAAACGACGTTTTCTAAAAATGAAACCTAACTAGATCGATTTATCGCCTCCGAAACCACCTGCATACTAAATTTCATGAAAATCTTTAGAGCCGTTTCCGAGATTCAGGTTATACATATATAATTATACATGTATATAAAAATTGCTCCTTTAAAGGTATTAGATTTAATAACTACATTATTATTGCAAATCTTTATTGTGATATTTTCCGTAAACAAATTAAGATTTGCCGAAACTTATAGCAGAATCAGACCCATGAGAATTTCTCCTTTTTACGACAAGACAAAAACACCAAGTTTTTTTACTCTCCTCGTCTGCGATAGACAATAAATCCTGCTTGTAACGTCCTGTCATAAGTATGGCAATCTATTATGTTTAAATGCTCCCAAATTCCTTGTAATAAAAAATCAAACTTACTTCGGGGCATTAAAAGAAACTTCTTCACGAGATAAAATAACAAGATGAGTAGAAAAATAAGCTAGTGCGAGTTGGACTCGCGCACTGAGGGTTCCGTACAAAGTTTTAGGAATGTAAATATTTTTTTAATGTCAATAGTTCGTCAAACTTAATTACGAAACCACCAAAAATTGCTCTAACGAAATATAAACTGCTAACTTAACTTCGCCATCGGAAAACTGTTGGTCCCATACATTGAATTAGGTTGCGGTTAGTGTAACAATTGCAAATAAATTTATAATCGCATTATTTTTAGTAATGTAGGTACAAATTTAAGACATTGCTTCTTGCAAAATTTTAAGTTTCTAGGTCAACGGTAAGTACCGTTCTTAGGATCATTTCTTCCTTTTGAAGAACGGAACTCTAAAAACATATCCTTTGGAGGAAGAAACAGCTATTTTCTGAGAAAATTAAATTCTAATTAATATAAGTACAGGAAGTTTTACTAAAAGGGTTAGAGCAAATTAAAAAAAAATTTTGAAAACCATTTTTTTCATATTTTTTTTTAAATATCACTTATAATGTTGAGGAGCTCTTCAAGGTTAAGCAA
The DNA here is from genome assembly GCA_949775005.1 of Orthosia gothica. NCBI lineage: Eukaryota > Metazoa > Arthropoda > Insecta > Lepidoptera > Noctuidae > Orthosia > Orthosia gothica. The sequence goes on along the minus strand of OX459050.1, from coordinate 20,964,333 downwards.
CGCTTGAAGAGATCTGTGGATGGGCAACCATGCCTTTATTATTACTAATAAAGGCATGGTTGCCCATCCACCTCGATCTCACCTCATAGTAAGCGATTGATGCTGACTACAATCCAGAACCAGAATGCGAGACCAGAAAAGGCTTGTTAGCACTTGCTTTGAATACTCACTGGGTTCTAGGTAGTACAAACCAGAAAACCCAATTAAGTCCATAAATTCCTCAAGGATATACCAAGATATACTTCCAGTCCAAAGTACGTAACGTTTTATGGCCTCACATCCTCATGAGGCCACAATTAAGAAAGACTTAATTAATAATGCTGTTGTTTCATAATAATTGATTATTCCCTCAGGCTGTGTTTGGCTTCTCTGAATTTTAATTTGGGGTAATAAAATATAATGAGTAATTTGTAAAATCAAAATATACTTCGCACGCGTTCTGACATTATTTACCACGTTATGTGTCCTTAAAAGATTTTAAAGATGGGTAATATATATTAATATTAAATTTGTTTGGTATCTGTATCACCATATGTATTATGATACAGGGATGGTGCTATTTGTTGCATAGCTCTGTATCTAGACTTCGTTCTGCTTTGGAAGAATGTAAAGGTTGGCCTGGAAGAGATCGCGGCATGCGAGAAGGCCGACCATTGTATGTGTATTAGACTAAAGTTTCTTTTTATTAATGTATTTTATGGTGTACAATAAAGCATATTATTATATGAGCCTTCAACCAGACACAACATTATTTTCTTTGTTGTTCATAGGTACATCTTTTATTCCATTTTAGTGTGTCCGTTTGCCAGGTGGCAAAGGCCTCTTCCAATTTTCTCCATTCCGGCCTTTCTATGGCCACTCTACCCCATGTTGTTCCAGCGACTTGTCTAATGTAGTCGTCCCACCTTTTCTGTGGTCTACCTCTTGTTCTTTTCCCATCCCTTGGGTACCACTGTGTGATTATTTTACTCCATTTATCCTTTCCTCTGTTCATGTGGCCCGCCCATTTCCACTTTTGTCGCCGTATTTTCCGAGTTATGTCCTGGACCTTAGTCTTACTTCTGATGATGCTATTCCTTACTTTTTCTTTCCTTTTGATCCCTATCATACTCTTTTCCATGGCATGTTGGCATATGGAGAGTTTGTTTGTTACATTTTTGACAAAGCCCATGTTTCACTCCCATATGCCAATACAGGCAGGATCCATGTATTGAAAAGTTTGCCTTTCGTTGACTCTTGCTAGCTATTCACAACTCTTCTTTCAACTTCTTTGTTCTCGTTGTCTTTTGGAGACTTCAGTTGACCGAGGTATATGTATTCGACGGCATAGGAGATTTGAGACTGTTTCACTGTTACAGGATCTTTGTTGCCATTGGTCATGATTTTTGTTTTATCTGGGTTTAAACAATAAAGCATGTTTAAAAAAATAATAAACTAAAAGTTAATTGTAAATAACCACGAAAAATCTGTTAACGAATCAAACAAAACTGATTTTCATGAAAACTTAGTGCATTTTGACGAAGACTTTTCTGATGATATTACAAAAATAAACTCCCACGAAGTATCAAACCTTATGGAGATTAACTCAAACTTCCCGATGCACTTAAGCAAACTCAATCAAATCCACATCAACTATCACAATCACATATCTACAGTTACCTACGAGTCTCTAATCTTTACTCACCCTGTATGTAAATCCACGTGGACTCTTGAACATCGGTAAAGTTGGGTACAGACAACACGTGGGACTTACGACCCTTGTGTACATAGCCGAAGATGTTGCAAGGCTTGTATACGCCTTAATGTGGGGGAGCGTGTGTGAGGCTTTCGATAAGAATATTAGTTGTTGGTTGCATTTTGTGTAAATGTTTGTAATATAGACTGCTGAGATATTCGATTGAAAGTGTAACAGTGAGGGGTCTGCTAGTAATACAAATTACTGTAATATGTTCAATATTTGGAGCATGATATGATTTCAGCTCCTTAATTCCTTGGTGATTGACTTGAGTGGACTGTAGTTTATCTAAACTACTTGTTTTGGCTTCAAGACCACAAGAAGAGGAAGAGCGTACGACAGCTCATTACAACAGATCATAAATATCATAAATAGAACTAAAATATTAATAACTTCGTGTTGCCACTAACATTCAACTTTAAGACAGCCTTAGGCTCTACTCTAAATGATAACTTTAGTCAAATATCCAAAATTATATGGTAATAAATAGAATGTAAATCATCATTAATTTTGGTATTTTAACCCCCGCCGGAAAAATAAGTGTATTATAATTTTACGTGTGTTGCTGTGTATCTGTGTGTCTGAGGCATCATAGCTCCTAAATCGATGAACCGATTTTGATTAAGTTTTTTTTTGAAAGGTGCTTTTGTCGAGAGTGTTCTTAGCTATGTTTGAATAAAATCGGTTGAGCCGTTCAAGAGTTATGGGCGTTTTACTGTTTGATTCGGGATGTTTTGGCAAGATATCGTGTCATAATTACGAGTTCAATAGATTGCCGATCGAAGCGTATCTACTATGTACTAGATAAATTATGTAGCATGTTTTTTAAATTTGTAATTTATCTTGTTGGCAATAAAGTCAGCACTTGGGCTTAGCCCTAATAAAACTTCTTCAGTCGATATAATATACATTAAAGTGGCAAAATGAGCAATGAGACGTTACGACGATTAAAATTAGGATTTTGCACAGTTGACTGCTGCTACAAAACCTGCCTAAAATAGTGTACACTACAAACAGGAAAACAACAATTATTGGGCATCAGAAAATGTTATTATTTTTGCAACTGCAGCATATAAGCTTCTTACACAACGAAGAAAGGAATATTTTTTCTAAATAGTTTACCTAACAAAAGAACCACTGGCTCGTATAAAAAAATGAAAAGTTATTTATGTACAAATAGGAATATTCCTGAATAAAAGCGAAGAAATTGCTTCGTGCCTTACAGAGGCGTGCGGGGGAATACTAAGCGTTTAGAATAGACCTACTAACCATGTGATACAAATAGGGTTGGTAAGCACTAAGGTTTTCTAAACACGTTTACAGTTTTTGTCAAACCATTCACTGTCTGACCATTTGAAGGTTTACATGGCAACTTACGGGTTAAACATGTTCACCATTATGAGGACTCGTCTATTAGTTTTATACAGGTTAAAACTGCTAAGGATATTAAATAGGAAGCTAAATGTTAGTTTATTGCTCAAAATAATAGTATTCTTGTCAAAAAGCTAAATAAATAGGTAATCTATATCAGTTATATATTTTTGTTGAGCTTCTAAATTGGTGGTTTTTCTACTAAGTGATGCGTGAATTTACGCTAACGGTATTATGTTTTGGTACCTGGACGACCGAGCTCTGCTCGGGTGAAAATAGAGAAAACGACGTTTTCTAAAAATTAAACCCATCAATTTATCGCCCCCGAAACCGCCTGCATACAAAATTTCATAAAAATCGTTGGAGCCGTTTCCAAGATGCAGATTATATATGTATCTACATATATACAAGAATTGCTCGTTCAAAGGAATTAGATTGAGACTTCTCCGTGCCTTGGTAATGACAAGAACTGCTTACTTTCACTAAGCAGTTCCTGGTTTTTATTTGTAAATTTTGACAGTAATTACGAGCAGCTCGAAAGTTTCTCAAACAGTCTTACCAAGTAGAATAGCATACCAACTGGAAATGGCTAGGTTGACGGTTGTGAAGAATGTTGAACTAGTATCTACTATCCCTGAGCCACTACTGAGTCTTCTGCCTCCTAGTTATGTTTACATGGATGAAACCAGCATTGATCACCAAGTTTCCATGTCATCATCATCAGTCCAGCATTTATATTTTTTAATCTAGCAACCCACGTTATTTAATTTCCAATCTTGCAACCCTAACCACCAACAAGGGCTCCCACTACTCAGTGATATATGTATTGTATTGTACGTACCCGACTATACAGCTAAAAGGAGGGTGCTGTGTTGAACTAGATGAATTTGCTTTGTATGTCGGAGTGGAGTTATTAGCCCCAGCAATATACTGAGATGTAGAGGAGAGAATTAGTGGAGCAATTTGCAGAATGCTGTATTATATTTTGGGTTTATTCGTTATAGTGCTGGAGGTAAATAGCTGATGTGGAACATGATGTTGCCAGACTGTAATTATCTAGATGAAAGAGCTAAGTTCTCTCCCTAGTAAATCGAAAAAAAAAAACCCGCTGTTTAAGCTCAGAATGCCACGATGGTTTCTTCACCGGAGTTTCATGTTTTTAGTTGTTCCATGTAAAATACTATTATTTAGCTGCTTTTTGTAAGATCGGAAGGCAGGCGCCATAGTTGGGAATAAGGGAGGCAGACTTCGATGAGTTTTACATATTTTTGTGTCGATATTTTGGTAAACAGAAAAAAAAAACTTAATGTATAGTAGAGTTAGCCAAGTTAAGACAGGTTTTTAAAGGCGTTTCTTAGCTTCAGGTTGTTGCCACAAACTGACCATAGGTCCTTTATATAGTTTCATCCAGATAGTTGTCTAAGCAAAAGGTATTAGGCACAGATATAAATCTAACTAGATGACGCGATTGCATGTACTTCGTGTCAAAAAACGGAGTAAAATTACGATCAATGATCGTAATCTGAGCTTTTAATTTAGTATTATCGGCACCGGAAATCCACCGAAATCTAGAAAAGTGCCTAATAATGCCATATTGAGCTGTAAAGACTGTATAAAAACAGTTGGCCCAGGCATTGGAAATGTTTTCTTTCATTCATTTCAAATTGTGTGAGAAAAAGTGGCACGCCTGGTTTTCATACAGGTGGAGGGAGTTGCGCTAACTAGTAAGATTTATGTCAGTGGTATTGATAAATGATAAATGATTTTATTTCTGTAAGTTGGTTTGTACAAACGCTTTTACATGTCTAACATATTTTTTTTTTAAACTAGATGAGGTCGGCGTTTCTTATCTGACTACTCTAAGAAGAAAGGCCGAAACAAACTCAGAGGTCACAGTCTCTTTTAAAGTCCTGACAAAATCTTGGTTCGATCATGTGAAGACCATGTAGACTGATGTCTGAAATGGTCTTTTGAGGAAAGAACCAGCCAGATTGAGTGGACCTGTCCAGTCAGTGCACGCATTTGTCAATAACCGAGCAGCTCAACTCAGAATTTAAGGAGCTCAACGATTCGACGAACAATACCAAAGAAAGGACATTCGGGTAGGCCGCATAAACTACTCAAACTGCCAGACCATGATTAAAAACTAAGATAAATTAAAAAACAAAATAATGATCTACATAGTCTTCACATTCACAATAATTAAAATAAAATAATATAATACTTTAAAAAGTAAATATTCTTGTCATTGCAAGAAAACAAATAAAAAAAAAAAAAAAAAAAAAAAAAACGAAATTCATATGTTTATAAGCATATTAAGCATATTAGGTTTAGGTATCTTACTTAAACTTACAGAAGAAACCTACTCAGACATGATGCCGTTTAAATTTCTAATCACGCGATTTCTCCATTTAGGTATTAATTTAATCTCCAAACTTCTAACTACAAGATTCCATATATTTGGGAATACCAAGCAAGCTCCATCCACAGGTTCTACTTGTCTAATGAATCCCCGTGCCTAGGGTACCTAGGTAGCAGCTTGCATGCCTAATGAAACCAGTCTGGAACTAGGCACATTAATTCTGTTTAAGACTTGAACTTAGAAACCATGGTGAAGTTATTTTGTTGGATGATCGTTGTGTTGAAAACGTGGGGATAATTTAAATATTTATTCTAAGGTGTCTTTACTATGACAGATAGGTAGGTATTTTTGGATTTATTTCATTTTTAGAGGTCTCCGTGTTGAATGAATGCCTGTTTTAAATAAGTATGACAGAGATGTTGACAATATTTTTTCATGTCTATAATTTTGTGGAAGGCTTGCATAGCAGAATAACTCATAGGTAAACAATTCGTGATGGCCCAGTGACTAAAGCCGCATACAGACATCGCAAGGCATGAGCAGCGCACGGCGCTCATCGCAAGCTTCGCAATGTTTACTGAATTTAAATTATTATTGTTATTTTTTTATTATTGAATTGTTGAATAATTTTTATTGAATTATGATTTGTTTATTAATTTTAGTTTAATTGATTTGCCTGCCTGTGTTAAGTCTGTGTAAATTATTTGTGTTATGTAATGGTATAATTATTAACTCGCTGCACGTGTTGGGTCAAACTGTGAGTGCGGAGAGTAAGTGTAGTAAATAAATAAATGTGTGGACGTTTATATTCTTGGAGAGGCATGTGCTACGACCACTCAAATCAAAGCAAAAGGCGTGCGTTGCGAACAAAAGGCATGCGTTCCGAGGCGTGCGCGTCGCATGCCTCGTGATGTCTGTACGCGGCTTAAGACCTCGCCTCTCGTGCTTGAGGTCGTGGGTTCAAATCCAGGCAAGTACCAAATGTGCCTTTTTCAAATTCATAATGTACTTTCTAAAATGTATCTTGGACATCACAGGCAACGGTGAAGGAAAACATCGTCAGTAAACCTGGACTTATATAGTTAATGTAAGTTTGAAACAGCCAAGTCAGAGGCCTGCGGGGTTCCCAGAGGTGGCTTAATTACCTCTGACTCCAGAGGTGGTCAGATCCTCACATGAAAAGAAAAAGAAGCGAAAAGAGACAGCATTTTGCATTATACATTGGTTATAAAATAAATTTTATAGTATTTGTCTGAGCTAAGCGATAAAACTGTCAATGATGTTACAAATGGAACTTTTGGTGCGTTTCAAATTCAAATCACTCATTCTTTTCCTTTACTTGAACAAGACCATTTGCTACATCAAATATAATATCCTTCTTCAAACTGCTTTATGTAACTACGCTGTAACTTCATTTTAATATACATACCTATATGGAGAAATTTATCAATGTTTTGAACCAAAACTTTAATAATAATGATTTATTAGCATAACTAATCGCTTCCTTCTCCTGCTACCCCCATCAGCCTACAGCTATCAAGATCTCAAACAATTGTACACTCTAACAACATAACCACAAAGTTCCCATTAATTTCTCAAAATCCTGTGGCATCTTAATGAGGTTGAAACTATATACACGCGTTTTGACATCGCAGGTGTAATTTATTACTTTAACCGGGTATTCTATGGAATATCCATCATAGTTCTATATGGCTACGTGTATAGATTAACGAGTTTTTGTTGTAAATTATCTATTGTTTGAGATTGATAGTCTGTGGTCTAGATTTTTAAGTTACCTAAGGCTCATGTCATTATTTGTGATCCAGTCAACCCCCAAACTAGTCTAAACTTACTCGTGCTTGGAGTGTTAACGCGTCAAAGGAGCCACAGTTATTAGATATTGAATTCATTTACTCTTGCTCTGTTATTTGAGGCTTTATAGCCTATGTACTTGAAAAAGGAAAAGAAAATGAGCTGTCACAAAAATGAGTGAATCTGCGAGATCTGATTGTCTTTGAATCCGTTTCTTAGGACCAGTTAACTATCCGGTAATTTATTTTGAAATTTTTAAATTTATATTTGTTCTCAAATCTACCTTTCTTAATATATACAATGATTTGTTTCTATGTGACAATGTATCAGTATTCACAAAATGTCATACCTATTTGACGACACCACTCCCATACAAGACTTTCCCCAGTCATTAGTTCTCTTCACAATAAAAACAGGAACATAACCCACAAAATTAACAATATAAAAGCAAGCCGCATATTTTAGCTCTCTATAATCTAGCCCAGTGTTTAATTTAGACCTTCACAAGCCAGCGAGCGCACTGCTAATTTGTGAACCAAAATGCTGACAGAATACAACGTGCAGTAGTGAAGTAACGGAAACGATATAATGGAAGCAGAAACAGAACCAGAGGCTTCACGGGGTCCCAGCGCTGACACAGAAAATATGGTTCAAATAAATGTCACTAGATGGCGCGATATGCATCGATTTGTTATTGAATTGTGTGTTAAATTAACATGTTCTAGAATTGATCTTAAAAAAAAACTTTTTTAATCATCTTTCCCGAGCACAAAATTATAGAATATTGGGCTCTTAATTCACATTTCAAAGATTATTTGAACGAATCATTTAAATTGATTCCAATAGATGGCGCGGTTTTAAATTTCCGAGGAATGCTACTCGATTTTTCTAAATTTGTTTTGTAAGAGATTTTGGTACAATTTAACTGTAAAAACGAGCAAAAAAGTTTTTTTTTTATATAGTATAATATAATCCAGTAATTGGGTAACACCATACCCCTTGGCAAGACTGGTGTCAGATCTCAAGCTTCTGACTACCCGTAACGACTGTCAAAGATCTTAAAATGACAGCCGGGACCAACGGCTTAACGTGCTTTCCAAGGCATGGAGGAAACTCGGTATGTTGAAATGGTCACCCATCCACGGACCGACCTCGGCAAGCGTTGCTTAACCTTGAAGATCGACCCGTGCGGCTGTTATAATTTAGCCACGAGCTCCTCCTCCTTTGTTTTCAATCTTATGAAAACAAATAATTAAAAAAATATTTTTTAATAAATTAGTATTCAAAATGGAATGTTGATAAATTATCATCATCATCATTTCAGCCGAAAGACGTCGACTGCTGGTCATAGACCTTCTCCAGGCCTCGCCACATTGACCGATCCCATGCGTCTTGCACTCAGCGCCATCTCGCAACTTTAATCAGGTCATCAGTCCACCTAGCTAGTGGGAGGCCTTCCAACGTATCGTCTTCCGGTTCGCGGTTGCCATTCCAGAACATTTCGGCCCCATCGGCCATCCGTTCTGCGAGCAATGTGCCCTGCCCACTGCCACCTAAGTTTCACAATTATTCGGTCTATATCGGTAACTTTGATTCTCCTGCGGATATCCTCATTTCTGATGCGATCCGCAAGGAAACTCCGACCCTCTCCATTGCCCTTTGGGTGACTTTATGCTTTCTGATGAGGCCCATTTTGTGCGACCACATCTCAGTCCCGTAGGTAACAACTGGCAACATACACTGGTCATACGCTTTTTTCTTGTGACACTGCGGTAAATTGGACGAGTAGATACTAGAGATAAATTAATAATAAAAAATAGTTTTGCCACTTTTGCACCCATCAATCTGCTTTGGCCTGCGCGTCACCCCTTCATAATACTCAGTTAAATTTCTGTTTTAAAAGTTTCGGAAGCAGAAGCAAAAACGGACGACGTAATAAATCTTGCGGAACCTCCGCAGTTTTCGAAGCAGATGCAGAGGTCTATTGCATCACTAACGTACAACATGCAAAACACAAGTCCATGTTTGTTTCTACGTTAAAAACAGGGGAAAAGTGACTTCTCTTTGAAAATTACGCGTACTCGGCTCGGCTTGAAGTACTGGTTTGCGAAGAATATTTTGGTTGCTTTTTTGTTAGCTCATTTGATGTGCATATCACACAGGAATGAGGAACACAATTATTATGTTGTTGGGATCTGTTAGTCTTAGTTTAAAGATACGTACTTATAGCTTATTTTATTATATTTTCTGCCCGATTGATGGTGGAGAAATCTAAAACCTTTGCAGTTGGTGTTTGCGAGCGTTTAGATGGCAATAGGGGAGCATCATCAAAATAGCAATGTGCTTGCTTAAAAATGTCAAAAAGTAAAACAATGAATGTAATAAAATAACTCACATAATTTTTCACAAAACGTGTCAATTTTTTCGCATACCTGGATTCTGAAAGTTCCACCAAAACTATATCAAATGTCTCCGTAGTTCTTGCAACGAAAAGTTAATTATATAAAAATATTTTTCCTCCATGATAACAAGTTATAGGCACGTTTCAAGAAGACGGTGGATCTTAGTAATTACTTCGAATCGCTCCTGAGGGAAATTCTTGGGGAAGTAATGTCTTTTCGTGGCTTATTTATTTGGCTTCGCGTATCCATTATCTTACCATAATTGTTGTTTTGTCTACCAAAAATTATTTAAGGAACATAATATTTTTAATAAGCGTTCAGAAACCCAGAAGTTTGACAACCGTACTTTTGAACGTTATTCGAGGTATCTTTACTGTATACTTGCGACCCACGGATGCCCCTCAAGTTAAAGGGGAAAATTTACAAGTCCGTGATTAGACCTGTCGTACTGAATGGATCAGAATGTTGGGCTGTGAAAAAGATGAATGAAAAGAGATTGCATGTAGCAGAGATGAGAATGTTGAGATGGATGTGCGGAGTGAGTGACGAGAATGGATAAAGTGAGAAATGAGTATTTTAGAGGAAGTTTGAAAGTGGCGCCAGTGACAGAAAATATGAAAGGAAACCGTTTGTCCTGGTATGGTCATGTGATTAGGAGGGATGAAAAACATGTTACTAAAAGAGTTATAAATATAGATGTGGATGGATGGAGAGGAACGGGACGGCCAAATAAAAGATGGATGGTCTGTGTGAGGAGTGACGGGGGACAGGATGGTATGGAAGAAGAAAACGTGTTGCGCCGACCCCAAGTAACATGGGACAAGGGCAGGAAGGTGATGGTTCGAGGTATCTATATATTTAAGATCAAGATGAGAATATTAAAGACACCCTTTAATCGCAATATTTATTTAAACTTCATACATTACCAAGTTACCAAGGTGGACTAGATATTGCCTTCCAGTCAAACAAAGATCGACAGTACACTTGACAGGTGCATAGTTTGGTATAAATTATTAATATTCCCACTGCTGGGACACAGGCCTCCTCTCTGTGAGAGGTAATGGGCCGTTCACGCTCACGTTTCTCAGAAAAATATATTATATATGTGAAATATCCTGGTAAGAAAAAATATATTTTTTAAATTATATTTATAACTCACCCTTGCGCGTGATCTGGTGCCCTGTTGGTAGTCGTATCCTCTGCCCTGTAACAATAAACATAAAGTTTTAAATTAGGTACTGGAGTTATGTAGTGCCCAGTGGCTAAGAGGTTCAAATCCGGACAAGAGCCAATATGATTTTTCAATTCTTACATCATCATCATAAGCCTTTTTTCATATTTCCGCTGCTGAGACACAGACCTTCTCTGTGAGAGAAGGAATAAAAATAAAAAAAAACAATATTTTTTATTTCACATAGGCCTACATGGGCACTTATAAAACGTCGACAAAATGTGCACGGTTCGGGTTGGTCGATTCCTATGGAGAAGAACCGGCACGAAACTCTACTACTCTTTTAAAAAAAATGTTTGGTTTTACAATATTTCCATGTTACAGCAGTACTTAGATGGGGGGATAACGCAGACCCGACAATAGTCGTAAGAAACTAAAACAAAAAATGATTATATAAAAGTAAAACTACATAAAATGTTAACAAATGTTAACAATCTAGAAATCTAGAAGGCCTACAATGTCTACAATAGGTCTTAATCCACCACGCGGGCCCAGTGCGCATTGGTGGATGTCACATTTCTTCGAATTTTTGGTTCTATGACATGCCTCACGATGTTTTCCTTCACCGTTTTTAGAGCAGTGGTGATGAAATAATTAACACAATGTAAAGCGCCTGTTCGAGCACGACCTACGACACCTTAGTCGGGGTCGTATCACTGGGCCATTTCGTCTTTGGTCTTAGGTCACCATTTCGTCTGAGGTCCTTTCGTTTAGATATGTGTTCGCCTTTATCTTGACAGCTGAGCGATAGTGACAGGAAGATTACTTAGCCAAAGTAAGTGTTATGTAACGTTTATTAATTTCGGCGTTACTCCCGATTAATACTGTTAAGTAAGTTAAGAATTTGTCAAACTGTGCTACTAGCCTGAAAACCTGTCAAACTTTGCCATTAAATGAGGATTTGACACTTTCTTAGTTCAGAAACCGGCCTTAGGTTCTTGAATAACAAATCTACAAAGTATATAATGTTGGACAATTTAGATGGACAAAATTATTCTAGTTTGTTTTAAGTTTTCACAGATTGAGGAATTTTATTTTCCAAGAAAACAAGAATCTTCTAGATTTCATGATAACACAACGTTACGCAACAGACACAAATTAATAAGACAAAACACTCAACATTAAAATCCAAACCAACACTTTATACTTCAAGAATATTTCATTACAAACGATTTCCACGCCTTTTGATTACGCCTAGAAACAAACCCGACACTTCGGATCTTAAAACAATTATAACAGGGCTAAATCTCAGTGTATACGTAAACACATTATAATTGGGAATCTCAAAGTGCCTATGTACTTTGGTAAGGTAATACTAAACAAACTTGTAAGCCTCATAATCCGTAACGGAGCTTACGCAGAGAGATGCGTGACCGCGATTTATGCTAGCGTTTCAATCTGAGATCTGTTTGTCTTTCGTCCTTGTTGTTGTGGAGTTGGGAAGCTGAGTGGTTAACTATTCATGAGTTTGTTTCGGCCTTTCTTCTCAGAGTAGTCAGATAGGAAACGCCGACCTCATCTAGTTTAAAAAAATATGATCGACATGTAAAAGTGTTTATATACACTCACAACGTAATGTTCCAAATATGAATTCAATAATTTTTTTTGCAAAAAAATACTACCGACTTCCAAATAAAAAACTACAAAGTGAAAAATAATTTTATTTTTGGAAGTCGGTATCTTTCTTTTTTCCAATTTTTTTTTGCGATATGGACAACGACTTCCAAAAATAAAATTAATTTTCACTTTGTAGTTTTTTATTTGGAAGTCGGTAGTATTTTTTTGCAAATTTTTTTTTAGTTTTCCCTTTTTAGTTGTACCTACCTAAAATAGGCAAGTTGTTTAGTAAGGTACCTATAACGCCAGAATAGATCACCCGAATAACATGAAACTTGAACATAATCAGTGAAATGAGAGATCTGCGTACCCCTTTAGTGCGTACTGGCGTGATGTTATGTTATGAAATGGTATATAAAATAAACAGACATGCGATTGCAGCAATTCTGAATGATTTGCCGTTATTTATTGAAGAGTTCTGTTGTATATCTCCATAGTTCTTCATCAGATCTTCACCAAATTAAAATGGGACCAATTTCGAAACATACTCTTTCAAACAAAAAAATAATTTTCAAAATCGGTCCACAATTGACGGAGATATCGGTGAACATACATAAAAAAAAACGAACTTTATATTCGTGGATAGGTAAAATTTTAAAGCTAAACCATTACTGTTCAACATTTTCCTTCGATTTTCAAACAACTGCATCATAAAATAACTTTTTAATTTTTATAGCACACTTTTACTTTTTAATTTATTGGCGCTTGGGCTCATTGACATTGACAGTCATGGTGCAATGAGAATCTAAATTGCCCGCCATACCGCATATTTTTTCCTTTTCCACTTTTATTTTATTTCAACTGTATGAGTGACTGTATGAATAAAGTAGTGTATACAACGGCATATAACCAGGTATTAAAACACTCGCGTGTTAATATTATCACATTCGGCTTCGCCTCATGTGATAAACCCACGCTCGTGTTTTAATAACCCCTGTTATATGACCATTGCATAAACTACTATTGTACAAACCAACTTACAGAAATAAAATCATTTATCATTCAATTTAAAAGGTGTAAGGTATTGATGTGTTACTATGCTCAATTGAGTGCCAATTATGATTCAATCTGCACTAATAAGAGGGTTCAGGAAAACGCTTTTTAGCAATCTCAAAAACTGACAGTTCGATAAATTTTATACTGGTATTTAGCACAGGCGAGTGTAATTATAATAATAGTTTTTCTTATGACCAGTTTTAACTGCGGTTAATATATTATGCCAGTCACCATCAATTTTAATTAACAGGTGAGTAATCTAAAGCAGCCTCAAAAAACGACCAAATACAAAACATTTTGGGAACACTTTTATTATGCGCACAGCTAAGGAGTGGAATTCCCCGCCGGAGTCTGTGTTTCCCGACAGCTACAATCTGGGGGTCTATAAGTCAAGAGTGAATAGGTTATTTCTAGGCAAGCGTGTTTCACCGTCGAACACATCATCGCTTACCATCATGTGAGATAGTGGTCAAGCGCGAGCCTATAGGATATTAAAAAATAAGGCAATCTAAATATTTAAGGAAAACTTTATTTGCTCAAAAAAGTAATAATTTGCCTTTATCATTCATGAGGGACAAAGATTGAGTTCAGAAAGAAAGAAAATTAAAAGTAACAACCAAACTTATTCAACCCTTTAGCCACTAAAATATTAAAACCCTTTCGGAAACCCATCCTGAAACGCTCTGAAATAACTGTTGCTTAACCCTAACAACCGAGATTCCACAGTTAAAAACTTCATAAAACTCCAGTTAAAATAAACAAGTAAAGATTGTGGTGACTGTGCAAGTAACTGTCCTTGGGAGACGGTGGCTAATGCAATTTGCATGGAGTCAGGAACTTTGGGCCGTAAACAGGGGTTCTCACCACAGCCTTAACGTGTTTTGTAAACTTTAAATTGATTCTGTATTTTACTGTTGCCTTCTTGTTTGAAAATCTTTTAAAACGGCGACTTGAGATGGAACAGTTCACTTTGATGAAGAGAAAACGAAGAAGTATGTTTTTCTTCTTCAAAAATTTAGGCAGTCTTGTTACACACGTTGAGTAGGGTTGGATGGACAAATCCGAAGCCATTAGGAATAGCGGAAAACACTCAAAAGAGTTTCGGTGTCGATTTTGATGTCAAGTAAAACTGCATCTTTAAGGGAGTATAGAGTAGAGTATTTACTTGTAAAAAAACAACGAGCTTTCGCTGTTTTGAAATTTATTCAAACCAAACTTCGAACATGACGCTCGATGTTATGTTACAACCTGATTTTAAAAACCAACTAGCGTTTTAAGGTAAAATTTTATCGAGCAAAAGCACGAGCGCGGTGACGTGGAGTGAGGTCAATAATTAACGTAAGTTACAAAGAAATGTTACAGGTGAATGCTCACTCGCTGTGAGCATTACGTAGAACATTCGCTAGAACATTGAAATGCTTTAGGAAACTGAGAATTTGCTAAAGCATTCGTAAAAACGTTACATTACATTGTAATGCTCGCAAAAATGCTCTAGTGCACCTTTAGGTTTTTTTTAATCAGTCTTTCTAGCCAGGAATCGAAATCAGTGATTTTGGAGAAAAAACAGCCACACGCTGGTATTATGACACGATCCGATAGTGTCGCTAATAAGATTCAAATTCTAGGCAGTACGAAGTACATATGACAAACTTAAGAAACGACTCATTTTTAACAAAATACACTGTATAGGTATGCTATTATTATTCTATATTGTTAGAAAATAAAATGCCGTACTGAAAAGCTTTTTGATAGAAACCCATAAAAATACCAATTTTCAAATAAATACTTCAACAGAAGAAAACAATTTTCGCAAAACAATAATCCAGATTACTTTCCACAACTTTTTAATTTAATAACCCTTGTTAGAACTACTTCGCTAATTCTCCATTCTGACAATAAATTAAACTTATTCTTGAAATTCTCTTTCATGACGAAACGATTTAAAAGAAAATCGCACACAAAAATATTCAGAAAACTTTGAATGAAAATCTATTTGTGGGAGACTTTTGGAAAAACACGTCTCTACGCTTTTTATGTAAAAATTAGCAAACAAGTCGGCCTTTGTGTTAGAAAAAGAAATGATTGTAAATCCATGAAAATTGTCTTTGGAGGCGCAATTTATTCCTCCCCTGAGGAGAACGTGGTATAAGTTGAAAGCGTGAGCGGTAGTTAAGATGTTGATGGCTAAAAGCTTATTAAAATAATTGTTCAATTTAGGTACTAGAGATATTATCCGAAATTATATCTATTCTAAACAAGCAGTTCCAAGAAAAAGGATTTTGGAACAAAAAACCGAATTACAAATTATGCTTGTGCCAAGAGGACCTCGCCTCATCCCAATGTCAGAAAGCAAAACTTATAAAACCTGATTTACAATCTACCTAAAAACAACCACCAAGAGAACTGCATTAGTTATTATTGTTCCAATCCTAAAAAGAGATAAAGCTATCGATAGAGCAAAATAAATCTGACCATAATCTCTGTCACTTTTTGAAGACCTAAAAGAAGTACGATTGGACGCCAGCGAGGCTCAAGACATTAGAGAAGAAGAATAAAAAAACTTTTTTGCAAAAAAATACTACCGACTTCCAAATGAAAAACTACAAAGTGAAAAATAACTTAACTTTTGGAAGTCGGTGTCTTTCGTAGGTACCATTTTTTTGCGATATGGACACCGACTTCCAAAAGTTAAGTTATTTTTCACCTTGTAGTTTTTCATTTGGAAGTCGGTAACATTTTGTTGCAAAAAAGTTTTTTTTATTTTTCCCTTTTTAGTTTTACCTATCTAATAATAGCAAGTTGTTTATTATAACTCCAGAATAGATTAACCGAATAATATGAAACCTGAACATAACCGGTGAAATGAGAGATTTGTGTACCCCTTTAGAGCGTACTGGCGTGATGTTATGTTATGAAATGGTATAAACAACAAACATACATGCAATTGCAGCAATCCCGAGAGTTTTGCCGTTATTTATTGAAGAGTTCTGTTGTGTATCTCCGAAGTTCTTTATCAGACCTTCACCAAATTTAAATGGGACCAATCTCGAAACATGCTCTTTCAAACTAAAAAAGAATTTTCAAAACCGGTCCACAATTGACAGAGATATCGGTGAAAATACACAAAAAAAAAAGAAAAAAAAACATACATAAAGTCGAACATGATAGAACCTCCTCCTTTTTTTGTAAGTCGGTTAATAAGGGCTGACCATAAGTAAATGGGACGCGACAGAAGAAGAAGAATGAGGTTCACAAATTGTCATACACTTCAGCCACTTCATCTCATCATTCCAATTAACCTATCACAAAACGCTGTACTCTCTAAACTTGGCACCCAAGAAAAAATCGACGCATTAGTGATCCAGACATTTAGGTAAACAAAATTAGCCGTTAGCAAACGAATCCCTCCTTGCCTTGTTTATCTTGCCAGTGTAATTACCGAAGCCTCTGAACTGGGATTTACGAGAAAATGGAATACTATATATAGATCTGCGTATATATTTATATGTATTTGTATAGTTGTGTTTGCCTCTGGGGTGCACGGAGTCGAGTGTTAAATAGGTGTAGTAGTTTGATGTAGTAGCTCTGTTAAGAATAAATTAGTTGATTTTAGATGTGAAATTTGTATTTTGTTTTTGTTTTTTTTTTTTTTTTTATATATTATAGGCTCGCGTTTGACCACTATCTCACCTGATGGTAAGCGATGATGTGGTCGACGGTGAAACACGCTTGCCTAGAAGTAACCTATTCACTCTTGACTTAAAGACTCCTAGATTGTAGCTATCGGGAAACACAGACTCCGGCAGGGAATTCCACTCCTTAGCTGTACGCATAATGAAAGTATTTCCAAAACGTTTAGTGCGTATGGGTGGTATGTCTACCATGTAGCGATGGCGCATCGCCGTACGTCTTGTAGTCCGATGATGAAACGGGCTTGCTGGAATTAGATCATGCAATTCCATCGCACACTCCCCGAAATGCAACCGATAAAAGACCGACAAGCTGGCAACTCGGCGACGATGTTCAAGGCTCTGGAGCTTAGACTTAACCAGTGCCTCATCGCCGATGAGCCTTTTGGCCCGCTTTTCGATCGACTCTAGTGCATCAAGCTGGTATTTGGCGGATCCGTCCCAGAGATGAGAACAGTACTCCATGCATGATCGAACTTGCGCTTGATACAAGCTGAGCAGCTGTTCTGGCGTGAAGTACCTTCTAACCTTTGCAAGGATCCCCAGATTTTTGGCAGCCAGCTGAGCCTTTGCCTCAATGTATGGGCCAAAATTGAGAGTCGATGTCAACGTAACGCCAAGAAGCTCAAGATGGTCAGTTATTGGCACGGTCACATCTCGGAAAGTTGGAGCCGGTTGAAATTGGCTCTTTTTAGCGGAAAAAAGACACGCCTGGGTTTTAGCAGCATTAAACCTGACCAGATTGGCATCGCCCCATTCGGAGACTGCCTGCAAGGACAGGTTCAAGCGCTCCACCATGGCCTCCCGCAGAGACTGGATCTGAGGTCCGGTAGCACGAGCGTTGGACATGTATCTCTCAGCAACAGTGCTGTCGTCTGCATACCCAAAGGTGCCGGGTTTTAGCAGATCGTTAATATGCAGCAAGAATAAAGTTGCTGAGAGTACCGACCCCTGAGGGACCCCGGCATTGATATCCAATTGGTCCGACGAGCAGCCATCGATAACCACCCGAATGGACCGATCTCTCAGGAAGTCTGCAATCCAATCACACAGACCACCGGGCAAACCGAATGAAGGAAGCTTACCAATAAGGCTTTCGTGCCAGACCCTATCAAAAGCCTTCGAGATGTCGAGGGAGACGGCAAGCGCTTCCCCGTGCTTCTCGATGGCCTCACTCCAGATGTGAATGGCATACGCTAGAAGATCCCCAGTAGACCGATTTTGATAGTTGTTAATTTTCTAGGAGAAGAACAGGCAAGATAATAATCCTATTAATCGGATTCTGTGCATTTTAATTCATTGATTAAAACGTACCAACACAACTACATTTATATAATTTTTAGTATACATCTCTTTAGTAAAGTTAGCGATAGACACAATTGTAATACTAGTAATAATGATATTTTAAATCAACCATCTTATAGATTAGCTAAAGTACACACTTCTTTCATGGGGTTCAGTGTTAAATTCTATAACAAAATAAACTGCCGAGCAATGAAAGAGTTCCACCCACAAAATGCTGACAAACACCTTAATATCTCCTAAGACATAGAACCTAGCTTCATAAATTAAAAAGTTTAATGAAATCTATTTTATTATGCAAACTTAAACACTTTTAAATACTGGTCTTTTTGAAGCCATGGATAAAAAAGTAGAAAAACAAAATTTTGGGGTTTGAAAATTTCGGAAAACATTTGTTTCGTTTTTTGTTTTGCTTTTGATTTCATCCTTGTTTTCGCCGTTGTGAAAGAATTCTTAAATTGTAAAGTCTTACGGCTCTCGTACCCATAAATCATGCCTCTATCACTCGAGGATTGTACGAGAATCATCACTATGGTGGAATTGGGGACTAGCCAAAGAAATACGGCCAGAATAATTGGCGTGACACATACTACTGTCCGACGAGTGATCCAAAGGTTTAGGGAGACAGGATTTAACCGGAGAAGACCAGGTACTGGCAAGCCAAGGTGCACAACAGTCCGAGTAGATCGTTTCATTGCGGCAGCCATGTTAAGAAATCGACATCAGACGGGAGTTGCGGTTCAACAACAACTTCTGCAAGTTTGAAGGGAGCCAATAAGCGAGTGGACAGTCAGGAGACGTCTTGCGGAAAGAGGATTGAAGCCTTACAGGCCAGCAAATGGTCCAAAACTGGAACGGCATCATAAAGTTGCCCGATTGCGATACGCCCGCGAGCATACAGAATGGGTGAGGATGAATGAGGCAAAGTGATGTTCTCTGATGAGTCAAGATTTATGCTGTACCATCATGATGGGAGGAAAAGAGTATACCGACGACCAGGAAAACGTTTTTGCACAAGCATGTTTTGAAGAAAAAGTGTCACACGGTGGAGGTACCGTTCACGTGTTGGCTAGTATCTCTGCAGAGGGTCAAACAGCGTTAGTTCCAATCGAGAACGGGAACCTAACTGCTGTGAGATACATCAATGAGATTCTCAATGAACATGCTGGTCCGTTTTTGGCCAATATGGGCGACAATGCAGTGTTCATGCACGATAACGCACGGGCCCACACTGCTCAAGTTGTAAATGAGTATCTTCAGGACGTAGGAATCCACAAAATGGAGTGGCCAGCAAGGAGCCCCGATTTGAATCCTATTGAGCATGCTTGGGACGAGCTTGACAGACGTGTGAGAAAACGAGTTCCACCTTCAATTACTCTTCGTGACTTGAATGCGCTCATCGAAGAATGGCAGAACATTCCTCAGCATATGCTGAGAAATCTGGTATTCAGCATGCCCAATCGCGTAGACGCTGTATTAAGAGCACGTGGAGGAAACACCAAGTACTGAGTTATCAAAACCTACGTTTACACCAAATAAAACCCCTACCCCTAGATTTGGTTTTATTTGCCAAATGGCCCCAATTTTTTAAAACATTTAATTTAAAATTTTGAACACAATATTTACGTTTTTAGTTGGTAATATTCTGATGCGCTGATAAATGTACTTCAATATTTCAGACGGCGTCATTAAGCTAGCCTTTCCCATTTAGGAGTAATTTGGTGCTACTCCACTGGAACTTTTTCATTGCTCGCGAGTGTACCTTATGACATATTAAAATTAAATGAATTTTTTTTTTTTTTTTGTTAAAAGCACACTTTGTAAACAAGCATATTACTTTTTTCTTTTGTTTTTGTTTAAGAAATTGACTTACACACTGTGCTGTTGTTGTTGAATAAGGTAATTTACCAATTTTTTTTGCAATATTAGTAAGTATGTGAGAACCATGTTCCTATTTATCAAATGAATGAATTTACCTGTCAGTGCTTGTAATACTTTATACCTATACGTAGTATTTAGTCTGGGTGCATCGTCCTCATGTATATGTATTAATGTACATACGTATGGAAAACTATGTAAAACACTTTTTTTAAGAGTAAATGTCGAGTTTCTTGTCCGTTCGTCTTCATAACAAGCTACTTTTACGAATGGACGGTAGAATCATTACTATTTATTTTAAATTTAAAGTTTTGACGCTCAAAAGTGCCGCTTAAAACCTAATTAAAGTAAAGAATTTGACTTTGCCTTTGACTTAGACTTCGCATGGGCGTAGCAGCTGGCAAAATTGTTCTAGATTTTGCCCGCTGCTTTACCCACGTGATTAAAACTCACACTAAAGTTGAGTAGAGTTTTAAAACCTCATCAAAATGCTTTCAGAAACATTTGATTACTTCTCCATAAGTTTTCTTTACTATTATGACACAAAATGATTCGTTCCATGTGCAACGGGCTCATAAAACTATTTTTAAAGAGTGTTAATTGTTGTCATACACAGGTCACTGCGGCTTATAAGACCATTAATAATTCAATAAACATGAAATTTGATGAATGAAAGGCGACTAACAAAAAGTATTTACAAGGCACACCTGAATGGAAACGTCGGGAGGGGACGCTCTAGAATGATATACATATTGGTGAAGTTCTTTAGAAAAGCCAGGTGCGCAGTACTCATAACCGGCGTGCGTGTATGACTAGATTTATGAACGTGAGTGAAGCAAAAAGAGTATGTAAGGATCGTAGCAGGTGGCGTTCTATAGTTTCTGCCTACCTCTATGGGACAAACGCACAAAGCATCTCTACCCATACGCACAAAGCGTTTTGAAAATACTTTCATTGTGCGTACAGCTAAGGAGTGGAATTCCCTCCTCATCTTTGTTTCCTGATAGCTACAACCTAGGGGTCTTCATGTCAAGAGTGAATAGGTTACTTCTAGGCAAGCGTGCTTCACCTTCGACCACATCATCACTTAACATTAGGCGAGATAGTGGCCAAACGCGAGCCTATAACAAATAAATAAAAAAATAAAATAAAATGGGAAAAGGCGTGAGTAAGAAATATGTTCACTTTTTTATGGTAACTTTTATTACATACTATCACGGCTGCCTTCCCTGAGGGGTTGGGTAGAGGTGCACCTGTAGTTCACCCATTATTGGGCTGTTACTGAGAAATTCCAGATGGAAAAACCCAATAACACTTTGCTTGACCCGGGTATCGGCCCCAGGACCAGCAGTAGCACTTACGACCACTGGCCTAACAAGGCAGTCAGTAACTTTTATGTCACCTACTAAATCTCCTAATGCAACCGATGGTAGCACTTGGGGATAAATCTTTTACTGCACCACCATTACAGCATCCCGGGTCAAAGTTTGATATTATTCACAGTATTTTATTGCTGTCAACTAGATTTTTTTGTGCTCGGGTTTCTACGATATGTTCCTATGAAATATCTTATGTGGAATCGTAAACATTTATTAATGGAGAGATGAAACTAGCTATAAGGACATTGGATAGCAGATAACGAATATATATATAGCTAAAGCGTACCTTCGGATTTACGTTACGTTGTAACGTTTTCCCCGCTAGCCCTTCAAAATTTATTTTAATCAGTGTAATGGGTCTTAAGGTATATTTTGTCTAAATGCTTACTTTTTTAAATTGTCTTTGATTGCGTTACGTAATAATTTGTCGATTTTAGCACAACGATCATTCTCTTCCATTTTTCATTCCTAACCAAACCTGTACAATTACTAGAGATGTGCCGACTATGTCTTTGGCTATGTATAATCGATAGTCGGTTATAAAAAGGCCAAGAGAATCACGGTTTCGGAGGTATTCGCCGCTTCGTTTACAGCTGATACGCGCGCAAGTCGCAACCGCCGCTTGCGAGAGTGTCGGTACATGTTTTGTTTACTTCGCACGCATTTTTTCTTGATTTTTGCTTTTGCAAGCGTCAAATCGGTGTTTTGTGTAAAAAAATAAAGAAACTACTCGTGGTGGGCAAGAAAACAGCAAATACTAATATTATCAAATACCGACATACGAACCAGATTACCTCAGTTAGGATCTGTGATCAAATGTTCGACTACAGGCGATTCCTCCTAGTCACAAATCCAAGTGGAAGAACTACCTACAACAGTGCCGAATAGTCGGCGTTCTTTGCCGAATAGTCGCCGACTATGTACCGACTATGAAAGTGGCCGTATAGTCAGCTTTACTGACTAGTCGCCGACTAGTCGGAACATTCTTAAAAAAAATTGTAAAAGAACTATACCTATAAATCACATGCAGCGAAAATTATATAAATGCACAGTGAACATAGAACAAGAGGTGAGGTGTTGTTGTGTGTCAATAAATTAACTATTAATCACCAACCAACATGCTGCCCTCGTACTTGTCTATCACAACGAAAAAAACAGTATCGATATCACAGAAACAACAACAGGTCTTCGTTCACAAAAAAAGGTCATATTTACCTATACTATGTTCAATTCGACACATCAAAAGAAGACTATTTTCCGTTCGGTTATGTTTTGCTCTCAAACGATCTAACCCGAAAGCTATTTGCTTTAAATATAGTTCGCACAAACGAGACCTGGCACAAAGGAATCGGTTCATATGTTTATATGGAAAAATACGTACAAAGTTATGCCTAGATTGGACTTTTTTGGGATCCTAATAATGTTTACCTTTTTATCTAGGTTCAGAGCGCTCATCAAAGATATTGATGGAACATGGAAGAGTTTTTGCATTAATTAAAATGCTTTATCGAAACTGATTTTCGGCTAGACTACTGCACAAAACATCGAATATAAATTAATACAATAGTTTGGAATTGAATATATCACAACAAGTATATTATAAGAATATATTTCAATACATAAACATTGAATAGTGCCTTAAAACCACTGACGTTATTAATTCTACTCGAAAAGCTACAGATAGTATTTACTCAATTTAACTTAGGAAAAACCAACATACAAATAATGATAATTTTCATATTTACATAATTACATATCATCAACTATCTATACTGTCAATGAAGGTAACAGAACTATTTAAAGACGATTTTTTACGAAACCAAGCTAGGTATTTTTTTATTCACTAAAACCTTCGAACCAAAACGAAGCGAAACACAATAACATAACTATCATTCTCTAAGTCAGGCTTTTCCTCTTCGTCCAGATCAGCAAAATCCCTAATCCCAGACTCAGCATCTGCATACAAATTGTTTTCAAGACACAAATGTCCATAACTTTACTTACCATTATTGATATTCTTTATGTCTGTATGTCCTTCAATGAGTACACTCTTGTTGGTCATGCGATCGTTAGGATCCTAATATATACCCATCTTAACATAATACTTGAAATACGCTCCTGCATTATGTATGGGGCAAAATATTGGTATAAGCAGTGATTGGACCATATCACATTCATTTCAAACCTTATATTAATATCATAAGGTTCGATTTTGCTTGTCAGCAATATTCTCGTGTTTTGGAAAACAATAATAATTAAAGTCAAGCCCTACCTTATAAGTATACTTCTAGAAGATTCTGAACCTTCGCTGTTATTTTATGATGCTTAGAAATGATTTGTAAGTGATATTTATTTTGTTTCGCTTGATATTTTGGCTACTGACCTATATTTTCTGACAAACAATAGGACGGATAATATTTCTGTATTGGCCATGATTGTTTTTGTTAAGATTCCGTATAGTAGGCACAAACACAATATTAATGAAGAGATGAATTATATTACAGCACAGACATAAATCTAAATAGATAACGCAAGTCCCTCCATCTGTATGAAAACCAAGCGTGCCAACTTTTCACTAACAATTTAAAAACAAATTTACCAACCAATGAAAGATAACATTTCCAATGCCTCGGCCAACTTTTTCTATAAATTCTTTACAGCTCAATATTCATAAAAATGCATTTTTATAGATTTCCGGTGCCGATAATGCTAAATTAAAAGCTCTGATTACGATCATTTGTCGTAAGTTTAGTCCGTTTTTTGGCACGCGAAATACAAACAGTTGCGTCATCTAGATAGATTTATGTCTGTGTATTACAGATATTGAATTAGTAAATACCTAATAGAGGTATTAGAAAGAGACACCTTCTAACTTAAGCCTCAGAATATGATGTGTCCTTAAAACCGGAAATATATGATAGGGCCGTAGAGGCATAAATAAGATATAATGTTGTGTTTTATGCTGTGTAAGAATCTTGGCAAGCCTTACTAAAATACTGAAGAAAACATAGGGTCCTTTACTTAATTTTTTGTAAAAAAGAATGTATACATTTCAAAACCGTGTAAATCATATTTTTTTCCTTAATCTATTTATCTTTCGTAACTAAGACTCCCAAAGCACTAAACTCCAGCATCCTACCGGCATCAACAACAAACCTAATCCGTTTAAGCCTTATACAATATGCCCATAAATTGCTAGGTCTTAAAATGCCCAGAAAAGTTTTGGGCCTGAGTCCCTTGCTTGAAAGTGGGGCTATATGACAAAAAGACAAATTAAATCGCCCATTATCCAGGCCGTTTGCTCATATACATTAAAGTTTCGGGACCTACAGCATAATCCGCAAAATACTTCAGTTTGAAACTTTGGGCCGTTAGGAAGTTGTCAAAATTTGGATAGTCAAATATATTCGTGGGATTGCCGTTAGCAATTCGGTTGTATTTGTTTAGTTTGTGAATTTGATGGTGTAAATAGTTAGTGCTTATATTTTGGACTAATATTGGAGTGTTAGGGATATTGAGTGGCTAAGTAGTTTAAAGATTAAGATGTTGTTAATAATGTTGTATAACACTTCGTGAATATCTTGTATCGTTTGGCCATTTTGATTTGCCTATTTTAATCCCATTTTCAACAAGGTTTCTTCTTCTTCCCTGTCTGCTGTTACGCTATCATTTACGTTCTTTTCTTTGATGAATCACCCCTAAATCAATTTGTATGCAAATAATGCAAAAAATATGCAGAAAATAAATGAATGTCCTTTATTTAACTTACCAGTAGCTTTGTAGATAGATTATAGAAAAACCGCCAACACATCTGAATTTTTACACAAAAGCGTCGTCACAATAGCAATATTGTAAGAGTCAGGTATATTTGAGTATTAACAAGACCTAGGCTAAGTGCGTTTCGGACTTTGCACATTTAGGGTTCCGTACCATACCGCAAAAGCAAGTTGGTTGTAATAAGAATAAATAATAGTTAAAAAAAAACTAAAAAACACGCTATAAATAAAGCGTGGTGTGCTTGTTGTTAATTGTTAAAAGATTTTATTGACAGATATTGGTAAAAGTTTTTAAAATTTACAATTTTGAAAATGTCAAAGCACCCCACTCTTTTTTAAATTTACATTACATTATTTTTAATTTAAATTTATTGAAAATAATTTTTTACTTTTTCGTTTGGTTTTCTGTTAAAGCGTGTTTTTTAGTTTTTTAAAGGATAATGGGACAAACTATTTAAATGATTGCATTGTCATCGGTCCTTGATAAGTATGCACATATTTAAATTAAGGGGATGATGAACCCCTTGAAAACTTCGGATTAATCAAAATCACATTAAAAGATTCCGTTACATAGAACGTACGTACATACCAAGCTGATAAGAGCGTGTTAAAATGAGGAAATTTCAAATAAAAAATCATTTTGATTTGTCAATTTATTGGTATTTGTTAGTTAAATATTCGTAACAATAAACATTATGATCACCAAATTTAAAGGTCAATTGGGAAGTTAAACAAATAATCGTTTTTTTTTGTAATAGAATCTCTGAGGGGTTCTCATTCCTTTGTGTTCCAATATTTTTTTAACAAAAATAAAGTATTTTATCTACTTCATGAGTTTTAAACAACGAAACCCCACTCGATGGGGTAGGTCAATTTTTTTTTCACGCCCCTTTTAACAGTATGGAAGCTCCCTTAAATATATAAAAAAATACTTTTGACAATTTTTATTTGTCAAAAAATACGACCAAAAATACTTTTACTGTGAAAATTTTAAGACTTAAGCTCCAACCGTTTGGCGGTAAAACCTGTGTGACAGACGACGGACAGATGGACAGACAGACGGACACGTGACTGACAGCAATTAAGATCCGTTCGGACCCTTAGAATATGCAACCATAAAAACTGATTTTATAAAGTCTCTCCCAGTCTCCACTATCTCTCCATCATGCGACAGAACCCAACTTCCCTTTATAAATAAAAGATCTGCAAAGTTTCAACTTATCTCTTCTATGTCCTAATCTGGCGTCTGAAAGCGAATCGTACACTTTTAGCGTCTTCATTCTGTAGATTGCATTTTAACTCGAGGGAATTCTTGAGATATTCCTTACCTCAACTATTTTACTTCCTCGCACTGTCGAACACATCCTATTAATTTGAATGTTAGCATTCATCGAAAAGAACGTAGTTGTTCCATTTCATATGTGAGCTATCTTGTAGATTGTGTGGGTGAACACTCTCATGATATTGTATGTTGAGGTTTTAATACGTAGTATTCATATTTTTAACCGACTGCCCAAAAAGGGGTTTTTATGTGTGTTACCTCAGAACATTATACTACGTGAACCGATTTTAATGATTCTTTTTTATTTGAAAGATGGCGCTTGTCATGTGGTCCCCTTTAAATTTCATCAGCACCTGATGAAGGACTTCGGAGATATGCATCAGAACTCTTCAATAAATGACAGCAAATCACTCGGAATAGCTGCAATCGCATGTCTGTTTATTGTTTACACCATTTCATAACATAACGTCACACTAGTACGCTCCAAAGGGGTACGCAGGAGTGAAAAGTTCACCCTGGTATACACTCATACCACCGGTTTTATTTCAGTTTCATGTTATTGGATTAATCTATTCTGGCATTACAATAGCCATTATATGCACCAAGCCTATAGAACTGGTCCATATACAACTAAAAAGTGAAAAATAAAAACTTTATTACAGAAAAATACAACTGACTTCCAAATACGAAGTCGAACAACGAAGAAACGAAAACAGGAACACCGACTTTCGAAATTTAAGTTATTTATCACTTTGTAGCGTTGTTATTTGGAAGTCGGTTGCACGAAATGATTTTAGCTCTAAGTAATTATGTTTCAGCTATGTTTCCAATTTTATTTCATGCGACCACTACTTTGCCAACTTGTAAATTATATATTTGTTTTTGGGTAGGCAGTACCGAACTTTTCTTAGATGATCAAAATAAAGACATGTTTTTAATACAATATCCAAATAAAAAACTCATTACGAGCCGAATATTTTTGGATATTGAATCCAAAAATATTCGGCTCGTAATGAGTTTAGGCAAACAAAAATATTTACAGACCCTTACACGGTGTACTAAGCCTCTTTGAATAATACAGCAAATGAGCTAAACACCGTCAAACGATCCAAAAACCGAACTTGTATAAAGCAATCAGAATTAACAAACAACCTTAAAGTTCGTGCCCACACGCGCTAACAAGTCAAAAATAGATTCAAAATTAATATAACCGTTTTCAAACAACTTCAGCGCTGTTATCCCTTGAGTTCAACAAAATTTACAACCAGACCAGTCATAACAAACTTTGCCAATTTTTACTTTTTAAATTACATGCTCCGAAATGTTCTATCACGCAACTGTCGTAAACAAAGCCTAATTACTTCGAATCTCCGCAATTTCCTTATTAATCCCACCAGTTCGGATCTCAATATAGCGGAGAGAGAATGTTTATATAATTACTTGGAACCTTTAAAAGGCAGAGGAGCCGATCGAACAATCTTTCACAACTTCAAACAAGTTCGTAGCGAAGTTAAATTGGCTCCAGAACGGATATTTTGTGTGCTCAACCGTATGGGGGTGGAATGTTCGTCGGATGATCTTTATATCGTCGTAAAGGCGAGTAATTGAACCCAAGATACTTTAGGCCTTCGCGCCTTAGAGCTTCAAGACGAGGGATGCCGTTAAATGGGAGTGTATTGTGATATAGCAGGCCTTCAAGATGCTCAAAGTGTCTTAGTTTGCCCCGCGAATGTGTGTGATGATAAAAAGTAATATCGATGATAATAGTTTCAAGTCCCTACTTTTCTTTTAGTATTACTTTTTAATCTACAGTTATTTATTTTAAGAATGCTCAGACGAACGTTCTTCCTTTTAAGATCTATTGATTTGATACGACGTAGTTCAGGAACAACCTTTTCGTATATATTATTTTACTACTACTTCATTTGTATTGTTTTTTTAATCGGGTCCCAGTAAAATCTCACAGAGACAGCTTATCTCCATATTTTTAAACGAAGATAAAACTAAATCCCCAACAAGATAAACACACATCTGCCGAAAATTACTTTCTTATCCGAATCGCTTTAAATACATAACACAACTTTGCGTCTACCAAAGTTTCCTGCGCAAGAATTCGGGACTGCCTCCCTGAACTTAGTAAGTGGATTAAAAGTCTGTCGGATGCTAAGATCACCCGGGGGCTAAGACTGGACTTCTAGGCCAGTCCCTAAAAATTCTAGACCTATTTTCGAGTTAATTTAAAACTGATTGATAGAGGAGATGGCGTAGACAGAATTGTAGATAGTCGTGAAATTTAGTTGGAAAATATACAAATAGGTTTACCAATTTATTAAACTGAATCAGATTATAAAACTATTTAATTTACTGCATATTTTCAATGGATAATAGCAAAAATAGTTATAGTAGCAGCTATTGTTACCAACGAAAGATCCTAATAAATATTGAGACATTATTATTTTTGTTTGAGAAAACATTTTGTAATCTAAATGAGCTTGTTGATTCAATCCAGAAGATTGCATTATCTTTAATTAAGAAAAAAATAAATAATGTAAAGTTCATAACTGGATACATACCATCCTGAATGACCAGACTAAATTGTGTAACATGTTAGCTATTGTTCTTACCATTAAAGCAAGATGAAAGAATACTGTATCTAGAAGATAGGTATTATCGTTATTGAAAATACCCTGAGATCGATCAGTGACAATAATTCAATTTTTTTTTTGTTTATGATTTTTTTTTACCTAATAAAGGACTTTTGGCCTGAGTATTTATAATATTTATTACAAGTTTTTTAGTAACTTACTTTTTAGTAAAATGTTTTTTGCTTGAGCAAATATACTTAACCTATTTCTTTTGTATATTGTAAGACATATTTCATCTATAATTCCTTACCTTAGGAGTGTTGACCTCTCGCGTAGAGATGCCCATCTTCTCGTGGTGACGCAGCTGCACCGGGTAGATGATCTGGTAGTAATGCGCGCCTATGTTCCGCACCAGCTCCTGGTTCTGTCTGTACTCGCGAAGCAGTCGTTCAACTTCACCTGGGAACAAGAGAGAGGGTCATTAGGTTGCGGTCTTGCTACTGCTGCATTTGTATTCTTAGACCTGAACAATATAATATGTGGATAGACTCTGGATGCTGCAACATATGGGAACCTAATATGAGATCCAGTGTCGTTTTTGAATAATGTTATACTTTTAACTGTGTTAAAACTATAAATATTGATTGTTAATCAGTTAGTAAC
Source organism: Orthosia gothica (assembly GCA_949775005.1). Classification (NCBI taxonomy): domain Eukaryota; kingdom Metazoa; phylum Arthropoda; class Insecta; order Lepidoptera; family Noctuidae; genus Orthosia; species Orthosia gothica. Next base: position 20,934,253 of record OX459050.1, on the reverse strand, counting down.
TATTGATACAGCTACAAAGAAAGAATTCTTTTTAGTACATTATGATAGGCTCAAAAATGCTCTTAACGTTAAAGAAAGGAGCAACAACGACGCCAACGGTTTTTTGTATGAAATTGTTTTAGACTTTTCTAATAGATCAGAGATTAATCACATTTTAATTTCCTGCCTTATCTTCAACAAATATTATATCTGCCTAGCGTGAAATTAACATCAAAATACTAACGTAAAATTATTTTGAACATTTCTCATTTGTGGATCTTGATCAACACTATAAAACTACAATTTCGCCTGACATCAAATTTCAAATTAAATAAAATTAAGAATACATCAATCAATAAAAACATCAAGAAAAAAAGCAACAAAACGAAACAAACAAAAAAGAAAACAATGTAACATCAACACTCTCTAACCAACAAAACTCAATTTGCGGCCAAAAATAAAAAGAACGGCCACCTGCATTCTAAGTTTAAGATCGGCGGCCATAAACGGCTCAAAGCTCACGTTTTATGACGGCCTTAAACCCAACAACGGCCGGCTAGATTGGAACTCATTTAGCTCATGAGTGCTACTTGCCGGCTCGGTTCAACTTGACATTTTATATATGGAGCTTGAGATTTTTTGTTGTGAGCTGTACAACTACTGTGTGTTACGCTTTTGGGTTTTATTTGAAAATGTAAATATAGTAGTAGTAATGAAGTGAGAATGTAAAAGAGTGATAACTCTACCAAAATATATGAAAGAAAGAGAGCTTAGGAAACGGAAAAAAACTTGATGAAAATATCTAAATCTTAGACAAAAGTTAAAACTTGAAAAATATAATAATATTGTAGCAGTCATTTTAGTCAGTCCTACGAGTCTGTTTTGAAATAAATTAACGGATAATGTCAACAAAATTAAAGCAACAGGGATACAAAATAAAGATAGATTCTAGTAGGTGTTACATGCTATAATTAATCAATCACTTCACCTAGTCCCATATAATCTAATATATTTTAGAAGCTAGGAGAAGACTAGCGAAATGGCGAAACCAACAATAATTTGCTTTCTGCTTTCACAAACCAAATTCTTTCTTCAACCTTATTAATTTCTATATCAAATCCACCTTCATCTGTAATGCCACCTTTGAATATATAAAGCATAGTTTCTTCAACTTCACCACGGTAGGAATTTCATCCATCATTTGTATTCCCTGTCATTTGCACAGTCACTGGTCCTCGAGGCACTTTTGTAAAGGCCTTTTGGTTCAAAGAGTCCGGATAATGTGCTCCGTGATAATGGACGGATGGCTCAATGACTTGGTCGTGGTCTCACCTTTTGAGGGATCAATTTTAGGTTAGTTTATTTTTATTTGAGGGATAATTTTGCGGCAATCTTCTGGTTCCTACCACAATGTACATGAATAAATTTTGTCTGGTCTTTTATTTTGGAAATCTTGTCTGGTTGCCAACAAACTTGTGTTGATAAAATTTATTTATTTATGAGACGGGGTAAAATACAGTTAATCATTATAATTTACAACAAGAATTACAAAATAATGCCACCAAATGTGCGACCAACCACATTTCCCACGGAATAAAAAAAATAAAATAGCATGTGATTTAAACTTCAACCCCACAATAACCAAAATTATAAAATAAATTAAAAAAAAACAACAAATATCGAATACAAAAAACACTAAAAACCAGATTAAATACAATAAATGTAATAAAAACAACACATAATTAAAAACACACATTAAATATCAGGCCAATTAACATTAAATACCAAAATAAACAACATTATAAAATAAAATAAAATATGTCCAATTACATTAAAAATCAATATATTATGAAAAATTTGAAAAAAAAAACATGTCAACTTAGTTGAAACATGTTTTTTTTTTAATTTTTAGTTGTTAGTCAAGTAACGGTTAGGAATTATATTTATTATTATTATTGCCATTAGGTAAACGTTGATACTCACTGACACAATTGATTTGTATGAAAAGCTAAGTCAACATCGTCTCTAGCGGTGCTCTGTGGAAGCATACTTAGCTTGTGCTACTTTCCGAACTCCGACTAACAAAAACAGATAAAAGATTTCTCCAGCTTCTTATTAAAAGTATTCGTCTTCGTTTCAATCTTATTACTCGTTCACTTCTCTTCTATTGCCATGTCTTTGAACTTTATCGATATTAGCTACTCCTCCAGTAGTCTATGCTTCTATATTTCCATCGACACCACCGAACAAAACCTATCATTCACTTAATTAATATAACATGTCGTGGCATCCACCATAATTAATTATTAATATATGATTGGCAGTTCTGGGACGGCCTTTCATTTGGTTCTATTGAGAGCTCATATATACATTGCTATATATACAATATGTACGGTGATGTTTGAGTTGGGGTCTGATTGTTATGAATCAGAGTATGGTACTTACAATGAAGGATCGATTGTTGGATAGTTTGCTGGTTTGTTTATAGTGTTTTCGTTTATATCCATTGTTGTTAGTAAGTTTGCTTTAATCGACATTGATAAAGGTTGAATGTACCTAATGTTTTGGTTTGGAACCATTAGCCTTCATTATTTAACCTTCTTTGAGAAATATTTGGCACTGTCAAAACTATTACGTCGAACTAGAGATGTTTTCCAATAAAATGGTGTAATTTCATCAAATAAAAATAAGTTCTACCCAATTACTGAAAAATCACGCTCTAAAAAGTATGAAACAAGAAAATTTTCTCATCTGAAATTGTTATGTACACACTATTCAATTTGTATCGGGTATTTATTTTTATTTAAGGTATTTTGGGATCTTGCTGAGCAATCCCATTTTTTTTTTCTATTCAGTGTTTGTTGTTTTACATGTATCTATGCATAGGTTACAAGAGTGGACTTTGCGACGAACCAGTCGGGCAAAATATTAGTTTACATGACTTTGACGGGATATACCTGGCAAACGTTACGCTTGACAGAAATATGATGTACGGAACCCTACCTTTATTTTAAAATCTCTGTTTAATGATAACACAAACGATGGGGTGGCATGTTTTTTTATCTTGACTTCTTGCCCCCTAGAGGGCGCCATATTCAATTTGATGTGACGTCACATAACCTATAACCAGCGGACAAACAAGACGCTTCCATCGACACCCTATTTGTCAAATTATGATAAGTAGTTTAGAACTTTTGAGGGAACAGATGAACATACATATATACACACATAAACATATACCGGTTAAAACATAACTATCCCTTTTGCTTCGCCGTAGTTGGGTAAAAACTATAACCATCCGAACAGTACATTACCAAAAAACGCAATTCTAGCCTACCTGAGTTCAGCTGAACTCAAAACACGAAACCTCTGAATCACAGAACAAAACAAAAAGCGTGTTACGCCCGCAATAATCAGGGCGTGAGTCTCTCGTATTCCTATTTCGTAGTGACTGAAATACGCCGACATTGTCATACGTGAATTGGGGCGTACGCAAACGCGGTGTACTACGAGAATACGCCATCTTGATGTTTTGATGTGTAATTAAATTGACGCTGGCTGCTGCACTCATGTGAGCATGGGAGTATGTTACATATTGTGGGGATTATCTGTATGCTGTATCATATTGTAAAGAGGATGAGCTTGTTTCGTAGTTGGCTTACAAAATGTGAGGTGAATTTAAGTGGTGACACGATTTTGAAGCTACATTTAGGATGTTTTATTCTGTGTTGTTGTTATATATTTTTTCTAGGAAACTTGAGACTTTGTCCTTAGTGAACATGTTATTGTGATAAACAGATTAAAAGATTAAACTAAGATTATTTCTCTTTCATTCAAGAAGTCCTTCGAATTCACGGAAATGGGTAAAGTCGTTAAAACGAGATAAACAACACTGTGTTTTTTTACAATAGAAGGCTTCGTTACTGAACAACAAGGACATAAAATTCTGTCATCCTAAATAGATTTCGGCGAAATCTCTCAATTTCCGCCACAGGTTGCGAGCGACCCACCTTCTAATTTAGCCATGTGACCTAAAAACGAAACTGGCATATTGATACGCAATTTGGTCCACCTCGAATACGAAATTAGGCCCAGGATTAAAGGGGTGTAAAACAAACGAAATTCGTAAATACAACACCCTTTTACATTAAGTCCGAACTAATAGTAAAGTCGGGTAATCCGTAACTTAATTTGGAACAAACTGCGGTTAAAGCGAGTGCCTAGTAACGTGTTTGTTTTATCGAATGGTTTGGTGTGGGCGTTTCAGGGGACGTCGATATTGGGCAAGTTTTTTTTTTTTGGGAACCCGAGTTACGAACTGATTAGAAGGACAATGCCTAAACTCACGTCTTTTTCCGATGGAGGTAGGCAGTAACGACTGAACGCCACCTACATACGAGCCCTACATACTCATTTTGCGTCGCAGTTAAAAATTTTCAAATACCGGTTTCGTTCTCAATTTCCAAATATTTGTCCAGAGGTCTGGACACTAGTACTTCTTGAGTAAGTATAGAGATTAGCTAGAGGGACTGCCGATAACTTTTTCTTGCTCAACGGCCTAATTGATAATTTCCAAATCATACCAAAATTTTGCGAGAAAATACATTATTCACAAGAGAAGATCTTATAGCCTAAAATATTCTAATTCTTAGCAAATGATTCCTCAGTTTAGTCAGTAGATAATAGTCGAAGCTTAAAATAGCTCAGATTTATGACGCGCGAAAGCTAAAATCCTTTTTTAATTTTCTTTTCCATGCACGTGTAACTAAAACAATGCTATTCTATTTCTAATAAATTGTTGACACGCCGACCTACGAATTCCGTCTATTTACAAAAGATACTGAATTATTAGTACTACTTATTAACCGCTTTATAGTTACAAAACTTGAACTACGAAAATCATCTTTACTGCTACGAAATAAGGCTTTGTTACTATGAAGTTGTAACTATACAAAGTTCATTATACAAAGCTTTAAAAGTAAACATTGCTTAATTATATATATTATCAATTCTTAATAGATTCTTAATTCAAAATTCAACACGAATCCGCGACACGTGTAAGCAGAACATCAAGCTCTAAATGTCAAGGAGAATATTCTGCTCTTTCAATTAAGTTTCCATAAGATTCAATTAAAGTTTGAATGCTCGAACATCCGGCTAAATCTTTTGTGATAGGAACGCGTCGTTGGCTCCTGCCGGCGCGTTTTCAAACATATGTCATCAGTGTTGGCGTCTTGGTGACACAATAGAAGAGTGGTTGATTTTATGTACATTTGTGTGACAAGAGGGATTAATTCTGTTTTTTTAACACAACAAATTATAAGTTTAAAGTTTTATATATCGTGTTTTTTACAAGCAAAAAAATGCCACTAAAAACATTGTTTTAATTAGACTGATGAACCACTTAATGAAACGGCTTCATAGAATATCGTTCATGATAACTGAAGATAACTTCAGCACTATTGGCAAAAATTACTCAAAATATAAGAAAACGTGCAGATGCTGTCATGTGGTTCTTTAAGTTGCAATGGAAAACCATCGGGGGTGACAAAAGTCGACGTCAAATCGCGTTTGGCATACTATGGGCACTCGGGCAGTCAGTCAGTCCGTCAGTCTCGCTGTCACCAATCTTGCAAACTAATATCAGCAACATCTTCTTTAAAAAATCTACATTTTCACTGAACAACACCTAAGACCGTGAACAAAACCTTCGAAATACATATTCATGATCCGTGCTAAGATGAAAATGGAGCGCCCAAACTAAATGATATTCTCGCTGAAACTGTACCAACTTCATCGCTAAAGAAGTAATATCATAATTGAAACTAAACTGAGCCAATTAGCCTCGTATGGAAATAATTAGTGAAGACAGCGTAGAGCCACAAAGTAGATAGAAACAGAAGATTAACTACAAATAATGAGTAAAAATGCGAGCACTTACAAACTCGATTCATGTGATAGTTTGAGATCACCGAGGGACTTGTTCTTTACTTTACATTAAAAAACCACACAGGGCTGTATAAGGTTAAGCAACGCTTACTGAGGTTGGTCCATGGATGGGTAAACATTTCTTGTATACCGTGTCACAGAAAGCGTTTGAAGCCGTTGGTATCGGCTGTCTTATCAAAGGTTGTCGTGTTGTTCCACGTTCCTGTTGAAGCAACGAGGGACGGTCCAAAATTTGTGGGTATTTCCCCTAAACAGAAGATGTATTTAAGGAAAATATGCCGCGAACATCTGGACCTCCCTATTTACTGTTATTCACCTGCATTCCGTTATAATAGGAAGAGAAAAAGGTATGGCAGATAATTACTGGTAAGTGTAAAGCTGGCTACAATTTGAAATCTCTGTGCATACGAGTCTCAGTGCGTGTGACGGTTTTCGCACATTGTAAGGAGCTGGCCTTCTGTACCTGTCTACTCCGTGGTATACTAGCAGTGCGAGGTGTCTGAAAGACGTCGGCGAGGCAAGGCGGTGTGAGCTTCGCCTATCAGCGTAAGTATGATATTAGTTCTGAATGAAAATTAATCTGCTTGAGTGGAATTGGAAGTGTGTTTTGGTTGAGAATAGTGGTACGTAATTAAATCAAAACGTTTGTGATTACTGTTTAACATTTTGATTTTTTTTTCAAACTTCATTATTGTTATTTTGTGAAAATAAAAACTAAACAATACAAGGAGACACTTTATTAACATAAAATTAATATAGATATTAAAGCAAGGGTGCTGCTTATTTCAAAATCATCTTTCAGCAGACAGGGAGTGAGAGATGAGAGATGCAATGCTTGTGTCAGCTTTGGTTTACCCTGCTGCTTAACAGGTTTACTATCCATATAGCAGACAATAGTTTAACAACCACAACAGCCCATATGTGGGTCATGGGACTGTGATCCGGTTAAGTTTGATCAGAATGCGACTCTCCTGTAGTTACAAACGCCTCAATTTTTTCATACACACGTTAATGGAAAACATAATTTTCATCCACATCCCACCCAGCCCTCGTAACACGAAAAGTGCCTAAAAACTAACAAGTCAGCGTACAACAAAAACCCCTTACGCGACTTAATTAACTTTAAACAGATGGAGCCGAAAACATGTACATTTACCCTAAATCTTGCCACCACGACCAGATTTCAGAGACCTTTTGAACCGCAGAGTTTTCCTGATTTTCGGAGATTTTTTGTATGTGTAAGGGGTGAGGTGAAGGTCTACTTATGTTGGTGGTTTTGTTCGGTGTGTTTGGGAACTTAAAACGGGTGTTGCTTAGCTATGATGTATTGCTTAATTAAAGATAAGCGGTGGAACAAATGTTATTGCGGTAATGGTGCTGTATCGATGCGGTTTGAGGGTGAACAGCGGTGGTGACACTTCAGAGTTAAGGAAGAAATAAAGAAAAGCGTTTATTTGCGTCAGGCACGACGCAAATGAAATGCAATTAATGTATGAACGTATGAAATGTGTGTTTTTTGAATTTTTATTTTGTGTACAATAAAGAATATGAATATGAATACGCATAACATATAAAAACAAAAGGAAAAACTTAAATACAAATTACAAAGTATGCGTCACAAGCACGCAAAATGGTCATCGCTTAATCAATAGATTGACGTTGTATCAGTTGGTCTTTACCAGTGATAATTGCACTTTAAAGCGACACACACATAGTTTACAGAGCGGGGAAATTCAAATAATTCTCAAAGTAATCTGTCAACTCCGAGACGCCTCGACGGTCACACGGCTAGAGACGAAATTGTCATAAGGGTATGCTTTAACTCATTGACATGCTGCAAATCAAGCACATCAACAAGTATAATTAAGCACATCAAAAATCAAAATATACATGGTAAGTATCCCGACGCAAATATTAATTCTAATGATTGTGGCCATGTCAGCTTAAAAACTTACATCAATAAGTGTCAATGTTTACATAGTCATTGATGAGACGTGAAAATTCTGAATAATAGGAATTTGACAAGAGCCAAAACTTGTACACATTCATGGTTCACAAATACTATTTAATACTATTAACAACGGTGTCTAGTAACGACGTACCGCGATCTGTGTGTCTGTGAATTAAAACTTGAATGCTACAAAATGTTTTAAAATTTCATATTTATCACTAGCGTCGATCGAAAAGTCGGCCAAGAAGCTCATCGGCAATGTGGCACTAGTCAGGTCAAAGCTCCAGAGCTTTGAAAATCGTCACTGAGTTACTTGCTTGTCGGTTTTTTATCGGTTACATTACGGGGAGTGTGCGATGGAATTGCATGATCTAAATCCTAGGTGGAATTAGATCATGCAATTCCATCGCACATCGCCCGTTTTACCATCAGAATATCAGACGTACGGCGCGGCGATTCACCATTGATACATAGTGGACATCCAACTCTTCATTCTCATCAACAACTTTTATTAAGCGTACAGATTCCCCTGCCGGTGTCTGTGTTTCCCGATATTCAATCTAGGGGTCTTCAAGTCAAGAGTGAATAGGTTATTTCTAGGCATGCGTGCTTCACCGTAAATCACATCATCACTTACCATCAGGTAAGAGTGATCAAGCGCAAGCCAATTTTAAATTAAATAAATTAAAAATCACATAAATTATGCACCTTCACATGCATAATTAATCATATCAATTTAATAGCCGTACATATTAATCACATCGGCAGCCATGTTCAACAATATTCGTCATTGAAAAGCAAGCGAACATGACGGAATAGATTCTGAAGCCATTGTGTGCCACACATTGTGTTAGAAGTTTATTTTAAAAGTTAGTTTGTTGATGACATTGTTGGCATAATTTGGGCTTTGTTAAGGTTTTTGTTAGGTTAATCGGTTCTTGTTAGTTGATAGGAAAACGTGTCTAACGGCCGAATATGTTATTTTGATTGAAATATGTTGTTGTGCTCGCTAGGTCAATAATATGTCATAACCCTATCTCTAGGGATATCCCTAGAGATAGGGTTTTGACATATTATTGACCTAGCGAGCGCGAAGCGTCTCCGTTTCAGCTTGGCCAAAAATCTTTCGTATATCTGGATTTCCAGTGGATGTCCGGCTGTTAGCCTCTACAGGTCGCATTTCTCAACCGATTGTCGTGAAATTATATTTTTACGCGAAGTTTACAGTACACAGATGCACTAGTTAAGGTCCATACAAGTAATGTCAAATTCCTATCTCTAGTAGGCAAATCCATTAACAGATACGTTATTGGATTTGGTCGTATTTTTTTTCCATATTAAGATACAAAACATGATATCTATATTTGTTGTATGCCTTGATATTCTCCGCACATCAAGTTTCAGCTTTACTTATTTCATAAATAGTGTATCTTTTTTTTCTTTTTTTTAAAAAAAAAGTTGCCCCACACTAGGAATTTCTTCCTGTATCGTGGGTGCGTTTACAAACATATAAACTCACATACACAAACACCCAGAGCCGGAACAACTATCAGTAGGTCATGCAAATATTTGTTCCGTGCGGGAATCGAACCCGCGACACGCAAAGCAAGCAAAAAAGCAAGTAGTACAGGTGCCTATGTAAGAACAAAAAAGACTTTCTTTGCCAGTTTCCGAGCAAAATGCGACTGATAAACACCTGATGTGTGTCTAAATTTGTTGGTGTAGTTGTTCAAAGCAAATTAATGTTCCCAAGAAAATCCTATACCTGTCAAACCATCTCGAAGGTATTACGTAATTAAACTCCTACTTATCACCAACTTAAACAGTTACCCATTAACAATAGAATTCAAGTTTCGAGCGTGACGTCACTGTTTAATTACTCTGCCTATGACGTCACATAATCACCGCACTTGAACAATGTAACGACTGTTTTGTGCTGAAGTGCTTAGCTGCTGTAATTTTAATTAATTATAATGAGTTGCTGGTGACCTGGTTTGTGGAGAAGTGTCGAGTCAGAGCCTTTTTTGTGTCGGCTGTATTTTGGTTTGTAATGGAAGTGTATGAGGTTGTGAATAATGTTGGCACCTATAGTCAAATCTGAAAACATGTTCTTAAGGTTACACTAGTCGATCATTCTTCCACACAAACGTAGTCTGGCGATTACTCCGCTGTTTGACAATGTACGTACAAAATAAAAAATGAAATCAATTTGTCTCATCCATCCTGTATGGAAACAAAATAGTAAAAAAAAAAAAAAAGTTATGAGCGTCGAAAGTTCCATATTTCAACACTAATTTTAAGGCATCTTTCGGCGGAAATAAATACCATAAGAAGAAGGCAAACAGAAATTGCAAAACAGTCACCATACAGGGATAGATAAGTAGTTCAACAATACAAATAATTTTACATACATAAACTCACGCCTTTTTCCCACGGGGGTAGGCAGAAACTACAGAACGCCACCTGCTACGATCCTTACATACTTCTTTTGCTTCACTCACATTCATACATCTAGTCATACAGTCACGCCGGTTATGAGTACTGCGCACCTGGCCTTTCTGAAGAACATCACCTATAAGGTAAAATAATAAAAAAAATACATTTAGTTTTTTTTATGTTATCTAGACTCCCAAAGATCTGTTTATAAAATTTCGCGCTCTCGTTTTCGTAATAAATCATCATCCATTTCGCTACAAACTTACAAAAGTGCTAATTCGTACGCGAACTAGCTTCTTATTGCTCATCACAGCATCTATCTCTTTTGCACGTGTTGTCGGATGAGATAGCATGCATTTTAACCCCGGGCACAAAATAGTTCGTGCCGTCGACTAGGAGAACCTTAAATAGGGATGATGACTTAAAAAAATATTTTAGTCCGTCAGTTATATTTCCAAAAAATATTGGACACATATTTTTTATGTCACTTTAACAAAAAATTATGACGATACAGTGCGTTAAAATATCACATGACGCCATGCCTTAGTACACTTTTTACATAGAAGTGACGTCGCAAGCCCCCACTCCCGAACTATGATGCGTTTTATATTGGTGAATTTTTATTGATTTGAATAAGCAAAAAATACGTGTCCAATATTTTTTGATTATTTAATCGGCGGTCTAAATAGAATTTACTGTTTCGTACCCCGTCACCATCCCTATTGTCTGGAAATAGAAGTTCTGTCGTAAAAAGAGAAACATCTGCCTCTGACGAAACCAATCTCTTTGGGCTAGTGCTTGAGGTCATGGGTTTGATTCCTGAGTCGGGCAATGTTTTTTAGTATTGGTATCAGCGGCATCCCGGAGTCTAGATAGGAGTTAGATGAATAGCAACAGGTTTGCCATCTTAATCTCAGATCAAATTAAAAGTCAAGATGAAACGTTGCAAACAACAAAGTGAAGCCGGTTCAAACTTTGCCTTGCCGAACAAATACACAATTACACGCACTCACTTACAAAGAAATTACGCCTTAGCTTGTCATTTGTGCTCACAGATCAAATAATAAAGCTCAACTGAACTATTATTGAAACTTCATGTACATATGTGATACATAGGCGGACTTAATGATGCCATGCATTCTCTACCATTCAAACTTTGGGTTAAAAATGACACCCCAGTTCTTATTTTCAGCTTTTTAGTTCGCTTCTTAAGCAGTTGGGTTTGGTTACAAAATATATTTTTTTCTACTGCCTTGTCTATTATGTAACACATCGCCTAAGAAATTAGTTTCGAAATATGAACATTTAGACACAAGATTAAGTTATGAAATGACTTTTGTATGGATCATTATATAACTGGCAGAATGATACTGAACCTGTTACCTCTCGAAAGAGCGCGCGTTGACTGTGTGTATATAGTCTGTGGTTTTTAGTCTGAATGTTTCTAATAAATTGTTGTTGGAACTTATTTGCACCTAATTAAGTAAGCTCATCAGATAGTAGAAAAAGAATCGTTTGTGTCTCGTGTAAAAAGGCTTTATTTTAACACTCGCATGTAGCTTTCGACTACATCGCTCGTGTTAAAATCTCTACTTTTTATGCTCGACACGAAATTAACAATTTTTAATACCAAAGTAATATTTTAACCCTACATTTCCATCTCAAAACCCCTTGCGAAATAGTGCAATATATAATTCCAACCACATTGTATAGTACGACAGCTTCAAACTGAACGCATTACCATACTTCTGACATACTTTCATGGTTTTCCATTATCATCTCTCGCCTACACAGCTTTTGACAACGGAAAAGAGTTTTACGCGGCTCTGGCGGCACCAAAATGGGGTAATGATTTTTAATGTACATTTTATACGTATATGGCGTGTGAAAGTTATGTTTTGTGTGTGATGAAGAATGTAAACAAAGAAACAAGTGTAATTTTTCGTTTGAGATCAGGGGAGTAACTCCCGAACTTTTTAATTCGCTTTTGCATATATATAGAGGAGCACGGGATCGGTCAATGTGGCGACGCTTGGCGTCTTTCGGCTGATATGATGATGATGATTGGAGGAGCTTGTGGCTAAATAATAACAGCCGCACGGGTCGATCTTTAAGGTTAAGCAACGCTTGACGAGGTCGGTCCGTGGATGGGTGACCATGTCAACATACCGAGTTTCCTCCGTGCCTCGGAAAGCACGCTAAGCCGTTGGTCCCAGCTGTCAGATCAAGATCTTTGACAGTCGTTACGGGTAGTCAGAAGCTTGAGATCTGACACCAGTCTTGCCTAGGGGTATGGTGTTACTCAGTTAATGGGTTGTGGAGGCCAGATAGGCAGTCGCTCCATGTAAAACACTGGTACTCAGCTGAATCCGGTAAGACTGGAAGCCGACCCCAACAACAATGGGGAAAAGGCTAGGCAGATGATGATTTTCATATATCAAAAACAACATTAATTTCCCTATGATTTGACAAGTCGTTGACATTGAATTTCGCCGAACGAACGTTCGTCGAACGAAAAGTGGCCTTCTGAAATCAGTTGGAAGGACTATTAGAATATATATGGGTATTATTAGGTAGCTCAACTTAGCATTTTCTTATCATCATTAAAAATTTCACAAGTGGATTTTATGTGACTGGAATTATATAAAAGGCAAAGGGTCTTTATTTTACTGAGTCAATCAAATATATATAATAGCTTTATTTATTCCTTACACTTTTACATTTCTATACATTATTGGTTTTGTTAGTATTTTGCATAATCTAGTTTGTTAGTATAACTTATTCAATGATTATGTGTTTTGTTATATGGACCGCTCTGGCGGTCACTACATCTTTATAAGAGCCAAATCAAGTTTAGCGATCAAGAAATGTATGTCATCTTCGCCACTTTACAGTGTGCCCACGATTTCCACACTTCCTTCACTCAACATCGCTTCGTCCGGCACTTGGTGCAAAGGTTCGCCTCTCACGCCCACAGGCATCCTTTGAATGCGAGAAGCATGTCGGTCACTTGGAGGGGCCGAAGTCCAGTTTTTGACGTCTTTCGTCAGCGAAAAGCATAATGATGAAAACGATGTCAAACCTATTCTTAATAAATCCAAAAAAAGGCCATTGTTGAACAAACAATTCAGATTCCAAATCCCGACCGTTTTAGAACCGCAACAGATTCACGTTAGGTTTACGTGAATCTGTTGCAGTTCAATCGCAAAGAGTTACAGGACAGTTTGATGACATCTACTAGAGTATTAAACCAGTAAGGCAGCCGTAAAACCGCTAGATTGAACCAAACGTTCAGCACAAAAGCTGAGCGCATGAATCGTCGGGGTCTGGCTTGAGTTACAGCGTATAAACGTTGCAGCCATTTTTATGGGCGATAGAGGAATGCTATTGAGTACTATAAAACAAATGCATCTTTAGCCAGTTACATTTTTATGGTTCAACTGGGATGCTGTGATGTAAGGGCTTTGTGGGATTCCAGTGAGGATTGGGAGTTATGGGACGATGAAATGGTTTAGATGCACTTTTCAATTTTACAAAGACTTGGTAAAGGATTTCAATGGTCTATTCACCTATAGAAGTAGAAGTAATGGTATAAGCTTTGAAGAAAAACAATTCTTTTAACAAACTTTTATTTAATTTGCAATGTATGTATGTATGTATGTAAGTGTGTTCGGGTCAATATCAGTTATCGTCCACCGATTAAGATGAAATTTTGCATACAGGTTTAGTTTGGATGACAATGCATGGTTAGCAAAGTGACGTCATTCTAAATCCAATATGGCGAACGGCCTAAGATGGTGGACCTGTTATATTTTGTGTACTGCAATGATATTATGGGTGTCAAATGAAAGAGTTTGCTGAGAAGAATGCGAAAAAAGCTTGTTTAAAAAAAGGTTTTTATAATGAATAATTTTATTGCTTTAATTTACTTTAACTGTAGAAAGATTTTGAAAATCTTGGATAAGCTTGGCACAAAACCGGAAACAGGACAATGGCAATGACAATCACACACAAGTGGCCTATCGCGAAAGTGGTTTCGCGCAAGAGTCTTTTGCTCAAATGTACCATAACCGGCATTACCTTGTCTGTTCAAGTCTGGCGTTAAACAGACAAGGTAATTCTTAGATCATAGATTCGTAACCGATCAAACACAATAGGCTCATGTCCAAGAGTCTTCTAACACAACTGCCTACACCTCCAAGGAACAGAGGCATGATGATACACAGTCCGTTACAACTGCTGGTCACACCGACCGCTTCACCACTTCCCAATTACATTCCGACTATCTAAGTCCTAACCCTCCCGCGCTCCATATTCCCGCTTGAACGCGCACTCAACCCTGCAACGCCCGAAGCATCGCGCAGATGACGCGTGCATTATGCATGGGGCTGCATTTAGCGATAGGGCCTGTGGTCCTACCTTATGTATGTATGCATGTATGTACGTATATTGTTATTCATGTGAGCGTGCTGCGTTCGAAGCGTGCATTGTGAGGTGTGAGGAATTTTCTGTAGAATGTAGGTTTAATTCTGGTGTGAGCGGTGTAGGGTTATGGGGTTAGCTGGTTTTTGTGACAGAATTAGAAAAGTAAATAATTTTTTTTCGAAACTTTTGAAAATGTTTTGAAGCATGTACTAAATTTGCTGATAAAATATCATCATAATCATGAAGATGCTCAGGTGGGCAGGTGGTGTAACTAGACTGGATCATGTCAGAAACACACACATATGAGGCATCTTCAAAGTAAGACCTATCCCAGATAAACTTCAGGAGAGCCGTCTGCGGTGGTACGGACACGTTATGAGGCGACCATCCGAAAATATGACCAGAAGAGTGCGATGTCCGTAGTAAATAAGAACCTTAAAGAAGCCCAAATCAATAAAGAGACGACCCAGGACCTAGCTATCTGGAGACGCATGATACGGAGGGCCGACCCCAAATAAAACTGGGAAAGGGCCAGGCAAAGAAGAAGATCATCATTTCAGCCGAAAGACGTCCACTTCTGGATATAGGCCTCCCCCAAGCGGCTCACACTGATCGGTCTAGTGCATAAAATAATAAAATAAAATATATCTATGAAGAATTTAAAAGTAAAATGGAGTTCGTTTTGTAAATACCTCGCCTACTGGTTCATCGTATGTTCTAGATAATACCTTCTGTTGTACAAAAAAATTCATTGAAACTCTTGAAATAAAACAAGACAATGCAGTTGCTGGTCTGCTTGCAGAAATTTCGTAAGAGTTAAGCTATTTACTTATAAAGTTTGTACGTCTTCTTTCCATTATTGATTTTTATTCGTATATAGTGGGTACATAACCTATGCTGTCCGAATGCTAAATTAATAAGGATAATATTTTTGTGTTCACCAAAAATCTAAAGGTACATCTAAAATACTGATCGTGCACCAAATATTAGTTGATCTATATACGAATAAATTATGGTCAAAGAATCAGTCCAAGCGAGCTCGGGAACTTAGGGCACCCCAACACGGACAGGTTAGGTTCGAACGAGATGACGGGAGCTGAAGTGAGCGACCAAAGCGAGCGAACTCAGCTCCCGTCATCTCGTTCGTGGTAGGTTACTTTTGACCCTGCAGACAGAAATAGGAGCCCCGCGCAGCGGGGCTACGTCGACTTATATGAACATATTTTGGTGCACATTCAGTATATTTGGTGGAACACAGGCAAAATTAGGTAAATGAAATGGGAATAAATTGAAGTACTTTTAAATACCATCCAATTAATAATAATATGATCATAAATAGTAAATGAATAAATAATAATAAAACTAGAATCAATTCAAGCTCATTGAATAGATCTACTTCAAACACCATGAACTTCGACTTATAATACATGCTAAGCGAACGTCTGTTCCTAACGTACGTAATGATTAAAAAGCTCGACTTCGTGTAAGTTCGTGCAAGACATTGAATGGGTCCTGAACTTGCTCCTACTCTATTTAAAGTTGAAATTGTTGCGTGGCGTTGACGTGACCGGTGCAAGGGTTAAATTAATATTATGTTTGTGTTAGAATATTATGTTGAATTCTTGGTCTGTTTGCTGAGAATTTGAGTAAGCTTAAGGCGGTTTACACTATAAGGAATTTACGGTCCAGCGGTTCTGTTTTCCAGCAAAATTCTGCGTTTTGCATAGGCGGCTCTAGGAAGTCATTTCTCAGTATTATTTGTAGATCTTGTAGTAACAGAGATATCTGAAATAGGTTAGGTAAGTTATAAAAAACAAAACCGGCCAAGTGCGAGTCGGACTCGCGCACTAAGGGTTCCGTACCATTATCGCAAAACACGGCAAAAAAATCACGTATGTTGTATGGGAGCCCCACTTAAATATTTATTTTATTCTGTTTTCAGTATTTGTTGTTATAGCGGCAACAGAAATACATCATCTGTGAAATTTTCATCTGTCTATCTTGTATACAGTAGTTCAATACTCAATACTTTATTGCATTCCATTAGATGGTATAGACATGGTAAAAGATCAATATGGACCGCGTCGGGCACAGTAAAAATTAGGAGAGAGGAAGTAGTAGAAGTAGCATTTCAAGGCATTACATAGTATCAAAAAACTAATAAAAATATTTTAAATGTTAAATTGGATGTATAATTATAATTATGTCTGTGTTTATAGGTATGATATATTGATTGAATACGAATAGTAAATAAGTAATTATTATGAAATTGATTGAGGTATTTTCATTAAGATTTTGTGAACCCTAAAAATAACACCTTTGATAATTATAGTGTCTACGTCTTGGATGCAATAATAGTGCTATCTACAAAATAAACACGTTCTATTTATCATAACAGTACCTTCCTTTTAAGCTTTGCTGTAGTCGGACAAAATCAGCAACCTATTATATAATCCACTAGTGCTATTCTGTAAAGTTCTCACCGTGAAAACTTAGGTAAATTAAACATGAAGACAGCTGTCAAATCCATGCAATAAAAGTGGAATGACATTTAACTTCAAGACCAATTTCACGATACTATCTTTATAGAAAAGACTGGCTGAAACATTCGTAATCCTTTTTATCTACACCCATGCTATAAATCCTCTATAAAAGTTCTTGAAACAGTTAGCTTATTGCCAACATTAAAACAGCCAGTGTCATAGTAACCATAATATCATCCAAACGGGTGTTATAATGTTGTACTAAATTTCATAATGCAACTCCTTTTTTACTCATCGAACAGCCACATTCTCATGGCATCTTTATGAATTTGAAAAAAAGAACATTGTCATGCACGCGCGTTTCACTACCACAGCGCCGTAATTTAAAAAAAAACTTATTAGAATTTTTGAATTGACGTCGTATCCCGCCATTTTTGTTCAATAATTATAGTATTGAAAAAATTTATATTTTGTTGTTTACAAAAATGAGTGATACAAGCTTTGATAACACACCACCAGATATTTCTTATGCAGCAAAGGACATTTCCAACCAATTATTACCAGAAAAGTCGAGAAAACATTATGAAAAGAAGTACCAAAATTTCATGAATTGGAAAACATCAAAGAGTAGTTCATAATTTTCTGAAGATGTGCTATTAGTATATTTTCAAGAATTATCAGAAAAATTCAAATCTTCATCCCTATGGACCTTCTATTCAATGCTGAAAAGTACGCTAAGTATTAATACCCAATGGTTTCAGAACCTTTATAGAGGATTCATATGATACTATTATCCTACTATTAACCCACATTCGTGTTTTAATACCCCTTATTATACAACAGTTGCATAAATAACTATTAAAACGTCGGACTCTGTTTGTCTAATTATAACGGTATGCTCATAAATAACAAATAAAAAATTCTTAACTAACTACAAAACGACCGTGGAAGTTTTATTTACGAAAAATTGTGTTGATCCCAAAACAGCTATTAAAAGTTGGACGATATGGTCCATAAGTTCAACTTGACTGACCTCTCGCAAAACATTTAATCCTTGTTGAAGTACTACTTTGTCTGTTCGCTAAATATTTGTCACGAAATAAACAGAGTATGTCTATGTCTGTAAGTCATCATCATCTTTTTAATGTTTCTACTGCTGGATGCTGGATTACGACCCATTCCATCCACTGCGGGCCCAGTGCGGGCTGGTAGATATCACATGTCTTCGATTTTTTGGGTCTAGGACATAACGGTTTCCTTACGATCTCAAAACCTGCTCTCAAAACGGCGAGGGAAAATCCTCGCCGTTTTGAGAGCAGTGGTATTAAAATAACTCATAATTTGCCATAATAATTATAAAAGGTCTGTACGTATGGTAGGCAATGTAAAATTTGATCATCACACTTTCTTCTGTATATTTCAAATAAATCACATAAATTAAGAGAAAACTATCTGTGATAGTCATACGAATATTTAATACATTTCATAAGCAAATTGTTTTAAGTACTCATTTGGACTGGTGACGCAAACAATGCAATCACGTAACATCAATTTTAAGATTGAGATCATTTCAACCCATCACCATTACTCAACTATCAGTATCAACTTCAGCGTTGCTTTTTCTAAGTTGACTTTACATATATGTGACCATTTGTAAGACCGTGGAAAACTATTGTTTGCGATGGAATTTGAATTTTGTACGGTATTTTTTTTCCACTTATTTGTATTATCATATTCTCCTTTTTGTTGTGCAAGATACAACAGATACTACAATACAATACAACAAAATATTTTTATTTTTTTCTAACTTAATTAACAGAACAGTATATGACAAAACCTCTTATAAAAGTACCTCCCTACCCAGGATCTCTTCAGGAATTTTCAGTGGCTTTCAGGGCTGTAACAAAGTGATTGGTCAAGAGGCCTGCTTTCTCTGCAACCCTTTGTGAGCCCCCCACTTGTATTGCCAAGTTATGTGGGGCAAATTGAGTGGTTTTCTAATATGTACCAGTTTTTCAGAAAGGATGTAAGTATATAGGAAGTATTATGTACAAGTTTTTAAGGACGGGAGTATGTTTTTCCGGCTTAATGATTTTGAACGACATTTCTCAGCAGAGGATGGAGCAGTACCTTTTTTCTATAAATAGATTCCTGAATATTGAGTGGGTTGATTCTTGACAAGATATTTATATTCCTCTTTCGCGATTTGGGGTTAATTTTAAAAACATTAATATTTTTATTTGACTGAAAATATTTGATTAAAGTGGTAATTTTTGCATATATTAAATAGATTTCTTCTGGGTGTATGAGAAAATTTACATAACAAAATAATAATCGATTTTTGGAAACAGACTCGACAACTTATTTTTTTTACTTACAAAACAAAAAAGGAGGCACACAATACCCGACACGTCAGCAAAAATAAATTCCCCAACACATGCACATACGAAAAACAATGGAAATATACCAATTAGAGCTTAACAAAGAAAACGTTTACGTAACGTAACGCGTCGCGTTCCGCGTAACGCGCGCGTTCGCGTTAAGCGTCGATTTATATGCGGGGAACAGAGATGCGCTGCGAATTACGACGTCGGAATCGGTTATGTTACAAATAAATTTTAACGACTCAGCTCCTTGTGGTTAGTGTAATAATTCTCTGATGTTTTGATTGTGGATAGTATGATAAGGAACCGATACAAGCTTCACTAAACGACTTTTTTGGATTGTGTACTTTACATAGATTTTATTATCTTAAGGGTGCACTAGTCGGTGGCTTGCAATTTTCATGTGGGTGGGGTTAAAATGCATGCTATCTCATCCGACAATACGTGCGTCACATCCTCACAAAGTCTATTCCTTTCAGATAGACGCTGTAATGAGCAGTAAGAAGCTAATGTGCGTACAAATA
Organism: Orthosia gothica; assembly: GCA_949775005.1. NCBI lineage: Eukaryota > Metazoa > Arthropoda > Insecta > Lepidoptera > Noctuidae > Orthosia > Orthosia gothica. The sequence goes on along the minus strand of OX459050.1, from coordinate 20,914,122 downwards.
CACACACTTGCACTTTTTTTGTGAAATGGATGATGATTTAGATCGAAAACGAGCGCGCGAATTTTTTTTAACATACCTTAGGGAATATGGATATCATAAAAAAAACTACTGAATGTATCTGTTCAATATAGCATTATTTGCATTTTTGAACTACTAATCTATTCCTATATGGTGACTGTTTAATATTCCTTCTTTTTATGGTATTTATTTCCTACCAAAGATGCGTTAAAATTAGTGTTTAAATATGGAACTTTCGACGCTTTTAACTTTCAAATATACAATATTTTTAATGTTGTTTTTTCATACAAGACTAGATAATGATATGACAATTTGATATCATTTATTTATTTTTAATGTACGCCTTCAAACAGTGGAGCAATCGTCATACTACGTTCGTATGGAAGAATAACCGACTAGGGCCCCCTTAAGTGTTTTTTCCTGAATGTAAACAAATAGATAACGTATATAAAGTCGAATTTTCCTCACGATATTTTTCACTATTTAACTCAGTACCAAGTAAGCCAATAATTATACTTTTTAGAATTGAGAAATCGATTATGAGGACACAATTTAAAAGAACGTGCTAAGCAAGCGGGTAAAAGCCAGCGGCGCAGCATCATGCGATAGGCAGATATGTTCTTATAGTAAACCAACTTCACGCCATGAAACATTCATCACCTCAATTTTCACTTCAATTAAGACTTAAAATTAATGATGTATAATTAGAACACCTCCCAGCTTAGTAAGTGCAACCTATATTTGCAAATGCCAATCAACAATCCAGCGATGAAGATTAAAAACTACCGTGATAAGACCCTGTCATGTTCAACAAACACGAGAATTTCCTTGTAAATCAATCCGAACTCTCTTGTAATGAAGCTTAGGTCGTTAATCGTGTGTATGCACATGACGGGGAATTAGCATCTCAATAGCGGGCCGCACAAAATCAATAAATTCAAACGTTCGTGATTTCAACGCTGAATAGTTTGTGGTGGCACCGTAAGCGGATTTAAGGCCAGGCCTTTTGTTGGTGGGTAATTCTCGGTCCTATCTATATAAAGTATAAAGGTTAAAGTTGGACACACGTGTCAACATCATACAGTTCTTCTTATACATAAGGTAAAAAGAAAATTAATGAAAACTGTGTGCTCTCTAAATTATACAGTACAATAACAATATGGATCGATGCTGTGTGAACGGGACCTTATTGTGGTAACTGCATTGAGTACTGGAGTAAGCCACAAGGAATCGCAGCGAAGTCATGGCAGGGCCTCGTTCAAACAAGGGAATCATACGATAAAAGGAGGTATATTTTCAACAGTGGGTGGAACACCGTTGATGATGAAAAAAATGCCACGACAGTAGCGTTAACCAGTGGTGACTGATTAGTAGTTGGAAGGTTACATTAAATTAAAATATCATTTTTATCGTATCTATTCAAAAAAAAACTAGTTTAGAAATAGCTCATTAATCCCTAGGGACTAAAACTGATTTGAATTTGGAATGTGGATATTGTTAGTAAATGTTTCAACCAGCAAAGAGATGAATTACAAACCATGCGGGAACGATGTATTAAATAAGTGACTGGCAGAAAAACAGCGAGCGCGCCAAATTAAAAAAAAAATCTTTAAGAAAAATAAACAACGCTCAAAATTAAATGCATTCTGCCTTCGGTCATAATAGTTTCAAATTCAGATTTTAGAATTATAAAAAAATGAGTGCGTCTTCCTCAAGTGAAAGTATTATAATCAAGTTTCTCAAAAAACTAAATCCTGAGATGCCGTTTTCTGAGACTATTTCTAATTCCCAAGCTGTAAATAAATCTACAACTCTACAACAGACTAATAAAATTGTTACGATGCACTTCCATAATCGTTCAAATACAAACATTAGCCTCTAATTATTTTGTTTTATGACTTATGGTTTATTTTTAGTAAATAAATAAACATAACGTTCTTGTTCATAAGTTGCACTTACTTATTTTCTCATAGAGGGTGATAAAAAGTAGTGTCCACCTCGGGAGTAAAACTATTTTTAGCTCGAGTGACGTACTATGAATCCCACGCTGCACTCCGGATTAAAAAAAAAACACTCTCGCCTTTAAAATAGTTGTTTGCTCCCTAGGTAAACAATCGACTAATTTAACATTCATTGAAATTATGATCTACTACAACACGAAATCGAATATGAGGCCAAACATGAGCCTGTACCCAACTTAAGAAGCTATTGAAAGCGTTTTAACTTAAATCAATCCTGAAAGTGTTTTTATCCTCCAGATTTACGCAACCAATCCCATACCATTCCGTTTTATCAGCTAAAGTGTCTTCTCATCTACCTAAAACTACCATAATTCTTTCGACCCAGATAAGATAGGTATGTACCCAGCACTAAACCACGGACGGAACCCATTTATCGCTATCAATGCCACCTAGAACCTTCGCACATCGGATCTACATTTTCGGAAATACGATAGCCAGAAATTGGCATAGCCGTATAGGCGAAAAGTGTGGCCGTATAGCCGTAGTGGGGGCATATAGCCATACTGCCGCTCTTATACTAAAATGCCAGTATCTGGCAAATTGGTAGATTTATTTTTTTTGATGCTATCGTAACCAAAGTTTTCTATTGTCTGTCTAAGTAGTATTTTTCTACTATTTATAGATGTCATATAAAAAAGTAAAAAGGCAGTTAAGTACCCCAGTGCGAGCTCTGCTCGGTTGAAAATAGAGAAAACAACGTATTCTGAAAATGAAACCTAGCTAGAGCGATTTATCGCCCCCGAAACCCCCTGCATACTAAATTTCATGAAAATCGTTGGAGTCGTTTTCGAGATTCAGATTATATATATACATATACGTCTGGCTCTTGTGATACAGGACTTCCTAGTACAAGAGCCAGGGCTGCACTGATATTTGTGACATAAGTGTGTGTTAATAAATAAATAAATAAATAATATATACAAGAATTAATCGTTTAAAGGTACTAGATTAGATTATGCACCCCAATAGCTATGTTATCAAATCTATTTTCAATAAGATGAAGTCATTCATATTAATAATGTGCTTATTCAAAAGTGCCCAATCAGTTCTAATTTTTGGCACCGAAAATTCTCGCATATTAATTATCGTTAATAAACTGCATCGATTTTTTATTATCTGACGGTTTTTTTTTTGTTTTTCGTCTATAAATCAAAATTTTATTTTGGCATATAGTGGCATTTTATCTAGCAGCACTGTGTGGTCATATAGCCGTACTTCATGCGGTCTGTAATGTATTATGTTTTTATACAGATATCTTACAGCATAAATTTTAGTTAAACTAACCCGCTGAAGGATTTTGTACCCTGTGTTTGTTGAACAGAGAATGTTTTACCGTAAAAGGCGATGTTGAAGGATTGGACACGTGATGGCCAATTGGCAAGATTATGGGGAAAATTATTACTTGTTCACTTCGATATGGATTGAGGGTTTGCCTTCAGCGATCCAACGTAGGTAAATAGGATGGACGAAATAATTATAGTGTACGTTTGTCTAAAATGCAACAGTATTTTTAGGGTTCCGTACCCAAAGGGTAAAATGGGACCCTATTACTAAGACTACGCGGTCCGCCTGTCTGTCTGTCACCAGGCTGTATCACACGAACTGTGATAGCTAGACAGTTGAAATTTTCACAGATGATGTATTTCTATTGCTGCTATAACAAAAAATACTAAAAACATAATAAAGTAAATATTTAAGTGGGCCTCCCAGTTTTTTGCGATAATGGTACGGAACCCTTCGTGCACGATCTGACTCGCACTTAGCCGGTTTTTTTTACCGACTTCAAAAAGGAGGATATGTTCATTCCACTATATGTTTTTATGTATTACCTCTGCACTTTTTTTTAGGTAAACGGATTTTGATGATCTTCATGTGGTTCCATTTAAATTTAGTGAAGATCTGATGAAGGACTTCAGAGATATACAGCAGAACTCTTCAATAAACAACGGAAAATCTCTTGGGATTGCTGCAATCGCATGTCTGTTTATTGTTTACGCCATTTCATAACATAACATCACGCCGGTACGTTCTAAAGAGGTACTGGTACACTCTCATTTCATCGGTTTTGGTCAAGTTTTAAGTTATTCGGGTAATCTATTCTGGCATAACCTTGGGTATTATAGGTTCCTTACTATAGGACTTATGCTGGCTCATTATGTACCACAATTTAAAAAAGACCACCGCCTACCAAATTAAAACACTACAAAGTAAAAATTACTTCAATGTCGGTACACGGTACTCGGCAAAAGAAACGAAAACAGGAACACCGACTTCCGAATTTGAAGTTATTTTTCACTTTGTAGCCCTAATCTTTTGTTATAGTGAACAAGATTAATTATTTTTTTAACAAATATACACACTTACAATAAACAGACGAGAAGAAAGAACCGAAAAAAACGTTTTAATTGAAGGATGTTTTCCAAGCCGAACAGTGTGATCTTAACTCTTTAAATTATGCTTTTAACATACTAAGCATAACACGCTAGAAGGTAATGAAACTGGTGATTTACTAAAATGCAGACTTAATAACTACGCCTTGTGTAGTAGACTAAATGCACTAGGTCGTGCCAGAACTTTTCATGGAGATATCAGCCATAGAAAAATTTACAACAAAATACTTAAATCTGAAACTCTGTTTTGGCTACAATTAAAACTGTGCTTACATAAATCAAGTTAATAAGCCATAATAATCTACCCACAAACTAAACAACCTCAAATTATCCAAGCTCAACATCTTCACACGACAAACAGTCCTTCACACACCCTTTCGGGTTTCACACACCCAAAACGTTCTCTCACCAGAATGCTCAGTACACAGAACATATTTGCACCGCGCGCCCATTTAACGAACATTCTATACATATATACAGAGCGGTGTAAAGTAGAGATGTTACGGAGATGATTTATCGGAACCGATGTCGGAATCGGAGTTTTTAAATTTGGTTTCTCGGAGTCAGAACCGGGATCAGTGTCGTAGTCGGCAGGGTTATTACGTATCTTTTGCAAGAGCAAAACGATAGCGATCAAACGCTTTATGTCATAAAATAATTACCTGCAGTGTAGGTATGGTGGGTCCTACACAATCGTTTGCTAATCGCTCGCTGTTTGTCAAATGCACTTATTAAATAAAAACCGCCAACAACTCTAAAACTTCTGTATGGAAGAGCAATTATTGCGCTAAATCGCTATCGTTTTGCTCTTGCTAAAGATAAGTAATAAGCCTGCCGAGGTGGTGGCAGAAGAGCGAATTGTTAAGGGCTGGTCTAATAAAAAATAAAAATGTACAAACATTATTCAGTCAACATCTTTAGTTTCAATAAAAAAATAAAATAAACTGCGACAGAAAGCACGTACGGAGGGAGTTGCCCCGTGCGACATGCAAAAACCAGTTCATACCAGTTAATAGCAGACACCGGGCGCGTACTACCGATAGTTATCCTTTAATTAACCTCCGATCTAAAGTGTCGGAACCGAAGTCGGAAGCGGAGGTGTAATATCAATCTGGAGTTCCGACTTATCGGAGACGGAGTCGAAGCTCCGTAACAACCCTAGTGTACAGACAGAGCTGAGCCAAAATGCGTGAAAACCAGCCAAGCGTGGACGTCGCTTTACGAGATTTTCTGCCACTCGACGCTGCCACGTCTCCGTCGCTAATTTTCAGGTCAAAAAGGACGAATTGAGTCTTCGAATAGGTTTGTCGTCAGCTTAGCGTAATTTGGAATTAGATTGGATAAGGATATTGTGTTTAACGAAGTAAATAAAGCTGTAAAGTGAGGAATGTTCTTTAGAAAGTAATTACATACTTAGGACGTCAAAAAGTAATTGAATTCAAACAGTTGATTGCTGTTTTATTTTGCTTGGGACAGAACAGGTTTTTGAATTTAGAATTTGAAATTCAGAACTTTTATGAATTTGGGCTGAATATTTGATTTATTCTCCTTTCGTCTTGAAGTTTCGACAAATATCGACTCAATTTTAAATTCTTGATTTATATACCAAGGAATACAACAGTAAATACACAGTAAATACATTATAGGTTTAACATATATAAGTTTTAGAGCTGAGGTAAATATTTTAGTCCTTATTTTGTTAACTCCAAAGAAAACTTAGAAATTGTTAGAAACTAATGTTGTTTGCTTCCGAAACGTAAATTATGCAAAGCTTATATTTACTTCGTTTTGTACCATATACAATTTCACGCATTTATTTTTTGTGAGTACTCGAATAATTTGCAACAGAGTTTAAAATTGGCTGAAAATAAGCATCATTCTACACCAATTAGTTATTATTAATAGGTTTCTGAATTATGAATTTGAAGTGAATCAGTATATATTGTCAAACTCTAGTGGTAAAATCTCTCAAACTTAAGCATTACTGTGAAGTAGTAAACATGCTCTTAATTCAAGTCTTTATTCTATATTTAAATACCTAACTTCTTAATTCCAATAAAAAAATACAATTTAAAAACGGCGTTATACTCTTCCATATTTAAAAATCATCGTTATTCTATAACAGAACGCACGACATCACCTAGCGACATCGTTCGCCATCTTGAACGAAAATTTACATGTCAATGCGTTCCACATGGAAATTCAAACATTCATACACGCTGCCACGCGTCGATGGACGTGACCCGATCCCTAATCGATTACGAATCGGATAGAACGGAATAAGGACGTATTATGTGTAAGCGATTTTTTTTTGTAATTGTGTTGCAAGTTCCTTCATTGATTTAGTGTGGTAAGGGTCGGAGGGTTGGGTAAGGCATTCTTGAAATCCCCCCCGGTGGGTTCCCGCATTGTCGAGGCGGGGGGGCTCAGTAGCCGTGGCCTGGACAACCAAGGTGAAGAACTCGAGGAGGGGCCGCTCGTCAGGGCTTTTGCCGATAAGCCGACGACGTAGCGGCCAACATGTAGGTTGGCCGCTACGTCGCGGCGTTGGCGGGCCGCGATGTGGTAAGGAAGGCATCGCGGCTGAGGGTTGGAGGCCGCGGCGGGAGAGGAGTGTTATTACGCTGCGCCGCTCACCCTACCCTCCGCGGCTTGCACGGGGTCGCCACCGTCTGATGGCGGACGCGGTGGGGTCGCAGGGGAGGAGGAGTGTCGGTATAGCGTTGGCCGCTCTTCCTATCCCCTGCGGCCGAAAAGTGGTAGGTGGTGAGGCCACTGTCCTAACCCGTCACAGGGGGACCAAGGGTGCCATACACGGGGTCGTCTGGCACCCATGTGCTGGTTTGGTCCCCGGGGTGGTCACGGCGTACAGTGTGTTCTGGTGCGCCGGAGACGGACAGTCGCGGCGGGTTCGCGGATGTATGCTAACGCGTTCCCGTGTTCCCGCCATAAGCGGCACAGGAGGACACATTGGAGTTTTAGTGGGTTAGAGTCCCACATAACTGCGCTATCTCTCCGTGGTAGCGCAGTAAGCATGAGCATTTCTCCACGCTAATAAAAAAAAAAAGCAAAGGCTTTCTTGAAATAGAAATAATAGTTAGTGGGCGAGTACTGTGTCGGGTAGACTGGCCTAATATTATGGAATAGGTGTCTACTTTTTCTGTGTAAGCAAAGTGTAGTTTTTATAATTTTTATTTGTAACCAGCACCTAACAACAACTTTATTTTATTAAAGGAAGTAGGACCTATTCAGTTGTTTGTATAACTGGGCAGCCTAGCCCATTACCAACTTATGCTTTCACATATAACTCGTATTGATTTCGAATAGAGTAGATCAGAATAAGGACGTTTTATGTGTAAGCGATTTTTGAGAGAGAAAATACCGATACACTTTTCATTCATATTTGTTGAACAAACCCCGGCACATTTTTATTTCATGCCACATAATTTATCTACTAGTAGACACGCTTCGATCAAAATTCTATTGAACAAATAATTATGACACGATATCTTGCGAAAACAACCCGATTCAAACTGTAAAACGTCCATAACTTTAGAACGGCTGAACAGATTTCCATCAAAATCGGTTAATCCGTTTAGGAGCTATGATGCCACAAACAGATACACAAATACACATACACTCTTAACTCTTTTTCCATCGGGGTTAAAAACAACCATCCAAAAAACCTGGTCACAATTTTAATAAGATTCTAAACAATACACAATTTAACTCTATATGTATGTATGTATATGATTGTATGTGAGGAGTAGATCCGATTCCGAGACAATCTCGAGGTAATGTGAAACGTAATAGCCACGATAAAGTCGTGCTGTTTTCAGTTTTCATAATATGTACCGTTTGTTGGCTTAAGTTGGGGAAATAAGCGGTTTAGAAGCTTATAAAGATCTTTATCTACACCCATGCTATAAATCCTCTATAAAAGTTCTTGAAACAATTAGCTTATTGCCAACATTAAAACAGCCAGTGTCATAGTAACCATAATATCATCCAAACGGGTGTTATAATGTTGTACTAAATTTCATAATGCAACTCCTTTTTTACTCATCGAACAGCCACATTCTCATGGCATCTTTATGAATTTAAAAAAAGAACATTGTCATGAACGCGCGTTTCACTACCACAGCGCCGTAATTTAAAAAAAAACTTAATCGAATTTTTGTATTGACTTTGTATCCCACCATTTTTGTTCAATAATAGTATTGATATTTTATTTTAGTTCAATATTAGTTTACAAAAATGAGTGATACAAGCTTTGATAACACACCACCAGATATTTCTAATGCAGCATAGGACATTTCTAACCAATTTTAGAAAAAAACCTCGACATGTTTTTATTTCATGCTACATAATTTATCTAGTAGAAGACACGCTTCGATCGACAATCTATTGAACACGTAATTATGAGACGATATCCTGCAAAACACCCCGACTCAAACAGTAAAACGCCCATAACTTTTGAACGGCTGAACTGATTTTCATCAAACATAGCTAAGAACACTCTCGATAAAGTCACCTTTCAAACAACAAAAAAACGTAATCAGAATCGGTTCATCCGTTTAGGAGCTATGATGCCATATAAGATGCACAGAAACACAACACACATCAAACTTTAAACTCCTCTCTTTTTCCGTCTGGGGTTAAATACAAATTAAATCATTACTAGGATCACATACATAATAAGTGCCTATTTTTGTTCATCATGTCTATTTTTCTTTAAAGGTTTAGGCAGAGGTTATATAAAGCACACCCACGATATGCCAGTATTGTTTTTAAGTTCCATGTAACAGGGGGCAAAGCCTAACCATAAACAAGACACAATTTTATACTTCAGGCTGCTACGAAGAAATTTTTGATGTAAAAAATACTCCTTTTGCTTGTTTCCTATCAAGTTGCTATCGGTTTTTAACCAGCTAAGGGGGGGAGCTGGTTATAACCCGATAGCAACTTGCACGTTTTGGAATGGAAACCAAGAACCAAGAGCTTACGACCGATCGAATAACGAGGTACCAAGTTATTTTATTTGTATGTAGCTAAAGTTTTAGAAACACAAAAAACGAAAGGTATGCAGCGTAGTTCTACGGCGTAGGTGCGGACTGTAGCAGTCCTCACCTACGCGCTACGCCGTAGCACGACAAATATGCATTTCGTAGCACCTGCAACGCTACGTGCTCGAATACTAATTCTATTAAATGAAACGTATTTTGTATTTGAGGTAAATGCTATTACATTTACGAATGCTACAGAAGCTGCTTTAGTCCCGTTGAAATGCGTATGGTTCGAAATATTGTACAGTGAACCAAATAAAGGTATTTAGGTAGACAGATGGTGTTTTTATTTGTTAGTGTTTCAAATGATTTCAGAAATAAATCACCAATGCTATTTGAATTGCTATAAAGAGCTGGTTAGCACGTACTGGTAATTATGCTTTTGATTTTAAGAACAACCTTTAACACGTTCGCTGCAAAGGATTTGCCTCACACGAGACACTTTGGCTTTTTCATTATTTCAGTAATTAGGGCAAACAAGAATAATTTTAAATCCAACCCAAAATGTTTGAATACTGAATATCCACGGTCAGTAAATTACAATGCTGATACCATTTTTTTTCTCATTATAGTGAACGTCTTTATTCAAACTTTACATTGGTCTATGCATCTCGGAGGAGAGCAGTGGTGGCCCTGTGGTATCGGCCGCGACTTACAAGTTGTAGGTCGTGGGTTCGAGCCCAGGCAGGCGCTTTACTTTGTGTAGATTATTTCATCACCACCGCTCTCACACCGGTTAAGGAAAACATCGTGAGGAAACTGGCATGTCCTAGAACCAAAAATTCGAAGACATGTGAACCACCAACCCGCACTGGGGCCGCGGGGTGGATTACGGCCCATTCCCACTCACAGAGAGGAGGCCTGTGTCCCAGCAGTGGGAACATTAATATGCTGATGATGTGATGTGATGCATCTCGGGTTTATAAGGAAGATTTTGCTGAACAATGGGACACAATAAACTCTGAGTAAAAAGCATAACTAGTTATCAAATCCTTACCTCCTCTAACTTGTACCACCCCCGACCCGTGTTCGCTGCGCCGTGTATTGGAATGTCTCATCGAGAAACTGTCGCGCGCATGCAAACGACTTGATTCACCTCTCGCCAACTCTCACTAGCCTCGGGACGCGGCGACGCAATCGAATACGACATTTCAAGAAGACTTATATTAGGTTGAACAACATTTTGTATAATAAGATGTTCTTTTGCAATCATCTTTGTATCATGGCCCTTCATGTGACTATAGCCCTTTTTTTTATTCATTATAAGCTCGCGCTTGACCACTATCTCACTTGATGGTAAGCGATTATGTGGTCGACGGTGGAGCACGCTTGCCTAGAAGTAACCTATTCACTCTTGACTTAAAGACCCCTAGATTATAGCTATCAGGAAACACAGACTCCAGCAGGGAATTCCACTCCTTAGCTGTACGCATAATTAAAGTATTCTCAAAACGTTTAGCCCTTGGTATTATTAATTTGCTTCATTCCCTAATCCTTCAGAAAGGTTGGTTCGAAGTTATGATAAACATCATGGAAACACATCGATTTGATTCTTTTCTCACCAACTCTCATGGAGACCAATGCAATACAGCATACGAATGAAAAAGCTCTTAATGATTTTCATACTTTTAAAATTAAATAATCAGCATTATTTCTGATCACATCATCATAAAATGGCGCAATGCATTGATGGTGCAAGCCAATGAACTGAACTTAATATATGACTGCTCCGCTAGGTTTCGTGCTAAATAAAAATACTTGTCTGAAAATCTATCTTTCTGTCTGTCTGTCTGATTGTCCATCAATCTCACACTTTTTTGGATGACCCGTGACGTGTATGTTGGCATCTAGGAAAGGTATTATTATGAACTATTGATTAATATGAAGTATTTTGATGAACACGCTACGAGAGATATCTACGTGGTATTTTTTTATTATGTATGTAATATTGAAGTTATTTCACGATCTTAATTAAAAAAATCAAAACTTTTTTATTTCACATAGGCCTACATGGGCACTTATAAAACGTCGACAAAAGGTGCACGATTTGGGTTGGTCGTTTCCTATGGAGAAGAACCGGCAAGAAACTCCACGGTCACTCTTTTAAAAACTGGTTTGGTTTCACAATATTTCCATGTTACAGCATTAGTACCTACCTATATATGGAGGGACAACGTAGGCCCGACAATAAGTCGTAAGAAACTAAAAAAAAGAATTTATATTATATAAACAAAAGTAAAACGACACAAAAAGTTAATAAATGTTAACAAGAATTTAGAAGGCCTACAATGTTCACACATTCACAAAACAATCGGTAAAAGAATCTATACAAAGCTAATAAAGTATAACAAGACTAAATTTAACATTTGACACAAGTGTTGTTATCAGTAAATTAGTTTTATGAAGTGAAAATCATCCTAAAGAAAATCTAGGACTAAGGAATTTGTTTTAGGATTGTTATCTAATACCTATAATACGTTCTACAATGACGAAGAATCAGCCAGAGTTTTGATTTAAATAACGCTAGAATTTGCTTCTTTTAATATCCTATCAAGGATTGACGAGGTCGGTCCGGGGATGGGTGACCATTTCAACATACCGAGTTTCCTCCGTGCCTCGGAAAGCACGTTAAGCCGTTGGTCCCAGCTGTCATTTAAAGATCTTTGACAGTCGTTACGGGTAGTCAGAAGCCTGAGATCTGACACCAGTCTTGCCAAGAGGTATCGTATTACCCAGTTACTGGGTTGTGGAGGTCGGATAGGCAGTCGCTCCATGTAAAACACTGGTACTCAGCTGAATCCGGTAACACTGGAAGCCGACCCCAACATAATTGGGCAAAGGCTAGGCAGATGATGAATGCGCTTGTATATCCCATGCAAGCATACATCCAATAACTTATCGCCCACTGAGTGACGTCAGATCTTCCTATGTGTGGGGAAACCAGGTTAACATAGCCCATACAACGTTCATCATATCAGCCGAAAAGCTCCTGAAGGCGGGTGGAAAACCGGTCCTTAAGGCCCTTCAGAAGCTGTTTGATTCCGTCATACTCGAGGGCAAAACGCCACAGGCTTGGTGCAGGGGTGTGGTGGTCCTCTTCTTCAAAAAGGGTGACAATGCCCGGCTGAAGAACTATAGGCCCATCTCACTTCTTAGCCATGTCTACAAGTTGTTTTCAAGAGTCATCACGAATCGTCTCGCGCGCAGGTTTGACGATTTCCAGCCTCCCGAACAAGCCGGATTCCGAAAAGGCTTTAGCACCGTAGACCACATACATACGCTGCGGCAGGTTATACAGAAGACCGAAGAGTATAACCTGCCTCTCTGCTTAGCGTTTGTGGACTACGAGAAAGCCTTCGATTCGATCGAGACTTGGGCTGTACTGCAGTCTCTCCAACGGTGCCAGATCGACTAACGGTACATTGAGGTGTTGAAGTGTTTGTACAGAAACGCCACCATGTCAGTCCGTCTTCAGGATCAGACCTCGAAACCAATTTTTTTTCTACAGCGTGGCGTGAGACAGGGAGATGTCATTTCTCCGAAACTGTTCACTGCTGTGCTGGAGGATGTATTCAAGGTTCTGGACTGGAGGGGCCTAGGCATCAATGTTAATGGCGAGTACATCACTCACCTTCGGTTTGCCGACGATATAGTGGTCATGGCTGAAACCATGGAGAGCCTCAATACAATGCTCGATGACCTCAGTAGAGCTTCCGAAAGAGTGGGTCTGAAAATGAACATGGACAAAACCAAGGTGATGTTGAATGCCCATGTTACACCCACTCCTATCAAGGTTGGAGACTCTACACTCGAAGTTGTGGACGATTATGTCTACCTGGGACAAACGATCCAGTTGGGTAGGGCCAACTTCGAGAGAGAGATCAACCGTCGAATCCGACTTGGCTGGGCAGCGTTCGGGAAGTTGCGCGGTGTCTTCTCGTCCAACTTACCACAGTGTCTCAAGACAAAAGTCTATGACCAGTGTGTGTTGCCAGTGATGACATATGGCTCTGAGACGTGGTCGCTCACAATGGGCCTCATCAGAAAGCTTACCGTCACTCAAAGGGCAATGGAGAGGGCTATGCTCGGCGTTTCCTTGCGTGATCGAATCAGAAATGTAGAGATCCGTAAGAGAACCAATGTTACCGATATAGCTCGAAGAATTGCCAAACTTAAGTGGCAGTGGGCAGGGCACATTGCTCGCAGAACGGATGGCCGATGGGGCAGGAAGGTTCTGGAGTGGCGACCGCGAACCAGAAGACGACCGATGACCTGGTGAAGGTTGCGGGGATCCGCTGGATGCGAGAAATGAAATGAAATTTTGCTTACACTTTTGATTTGGATGACAATGCGAGGTAAGCTAAAAGGCTTGTTTAAAAAAGTGTTTTTAATTGTAAAAAGTTATTTCATACATTTTCTTCGTAAATAACCTGGTTCATGTCAAAATGAAAATTTTAATATAAACTTCTAATGCCAGAAAACATATTTTTACTGCGGTATTATTATTACTGTCTCAATATTTAAGTTCTACAAAATAAAACGTTTGATGTTTTACATAAGTAACCCTAGATTGATCGTTCTCAATGTTTACAATAACTTTCATACCTTTGGATCGCCTCCAAGGCATAAACATAAACTGATATTCGGATCAATTCTCTTGGCAACTGACATTCTAAGGTTTCCTTCAACGTACAGACGTCGAGAACATTCCACGATAAACAACTGCGTGTAACCAGACTACCCCCAGAAGCCACAGCGCTTACATAACACGAGAAACTCTAAACAAACAATCTCTAAACGAAATAAAATCTCCCACTACATACAACCACACGTTCCGAAGCCGGCGAAAACCGACGAAAACCGGAATCGTTACCGCTTCAAACCAGTTAGAACTAGTTTCGTGAAATGCTTCGATACACTTTGATGTGGTGACAGAAATTTTAGTTTGTAACAAATGAGTTATTAAACTATGTTGGGTATACCTTTGTGAGAGAGATGAATAATAGAATGATCAAACACACCATTTTATAAACAAAAGCTCACAATTGTATTTGTGGGTCTCGCCGGTTGACCCCGACTTTGCGCCAGCGAATTCGGTAAACACATTAAATCTAAATGTCAAAGAGCAAGCTTTGGATGTCATGTAAATATTGTATTACGAGTGTGCAACTCAATGGAAACTCGAAAACTCAGTGAAGAAGTTACTCTTTCGTACAAGGTTGCGTTTGAAGATGTCATGGTGAGATAAGTCTGGGTTAAACTTTATTGTGACTTTGTTTTATACACAATTTTCTTCACAAACGATGACTGGTTTTAAGTGTATTGTTATGCCATAAAGAAGGTCCTCTAAAAAAGTGCTATTCTATCAGCAAAAGCGAATGTTGAAAAGTCAAAATTGTATGGTATTGAAAGGACTATCAAAGTGTCACTTGATGAATGTCTTAACATAATTTTAACATACGACGGAAAAAAGGGTGTTATAAGTTTTAGCTGTGTATCTTTGTCTTTGTGTGTATTTGTGAATCTGTCTGTGGCATCATAGCTCCTAAACGGATGTACCGATTTTGATTTAGTTGTATTTGTTTGAAAGGTGACTTTGTCGAGAGTGTTCTTAGCTACGTTTGATGAAAATCAGGTAAACTTTTCAAAAGATATGCGCATTTTACTCTTTGAATCGGGGTGTTTTCACAAGATATCAGATTTTATAATTACGTGTTTATTTAGTATAAAGAGATATTTATTTAGGTTTTTTTAAAATTTTGCTTATCACTTCTACAATCAATGTCGCTGATAAAGTAACGCATTGTCTGTACTCTCAGAACAGAATGACAAAACCGTAAACATGAAAAAAATAACGATCTAACAAACAACAACAACAAACAAACTTCTCATGCATCTAAAAGAAAACTACAAAGCACTTTATCTAATTGAAACATTCCTACAGTCACAAATTAATGAACAACAAACAGAAATCATTTAACCGGTACAGTATACGCAAAAATGGTCATAATAAAAAATCGTCAAAAACATTGTAGTCGAAAACTGGAATGGTTATGGCCCGGTGCCGGCACGGCTGTGATGTACGCCCGCCGCCGGAAATCCGGCTGACGAGCGTTTTTACATCTCGCTGCGATTGATAAACATGGCGGCAAAACTTGGGTTCCACCGATGTCGATGGAGTTCAGCTGCGACGATGTTTTGAAAGAAGTTGTAAATGTGAATATTTGTAAGACATTTTCTTTGGGTTGCCTTCATTATACCTGAAGTCTTTATAATACCATCATCTGACGGTTGATTCGCCATAAAATCCTTTTTTTTGTTTCAATTTTACTTTTAAAATAAATTGTACAATGAACCACGACAAAAAATAGATAGTATATATTTGGGGGAAATTATTAATCGGGTGAAAAATATACTAAATGGGGGACTATTATACTAAGTGAGTAACTTATATACATATATATATACATATATATATACTTATAACATTTATCCGGTTTGAGTAATATCTTTTAGGAGATTTTTGTGATACATACTTTAATACGAATTAGTTGGGAACGAAGGGCACCCCGACACGGATAGGTCAGGTTCGAAAGAGATGATGGGAACTGAAGTGAGCGAGCAAAGCGAGCGAACTTACCTCCCGTAATCTCCTTCATGTTAGGTTACTTTAGACGCTGCAGACAGAAAAAGACACTTTCGTTTTGGAGTCGCTGTTTTAAACATTTGTATTCGCTCACTGTTTGTCGCTCACTTAGTATTTCAGTAAGCCAAATTCAGTATTTTTTACACCTTTAATTTGAATTTATTTTCGTTCGTTTAAATACTACCCTTTTTTAGCACGACTGTACTTTGCCAGTAGGTTATTCTGCTAATAGGACATATTGCTAATAGGTCATTTTGAGAATAGGACGATCTGCTCATATGTCGATTTGTTACGGAGCCTATTTTTAATATCAAAATAGTGTCTTAGAAAAACCAAGTCATGCTAGTAAAATTTAGATATTTCCTTGTGGTGAATTTATTAATAAGTTCAAGGTAAAGTTACGCCAAGTTTAACCTCGAAAAATGTGGTTAGTACTTAGATGATCCCAGTTATAATTTTACTCCGAGTTTATTAATAAGGGGGTCAAACTTTAACAGCTCTGCTTACCCTAACATATCGGCAAATGTAGTTTGTATGTTTAAACTAAGTAAAACTCAAGATTGTTTGTATGTTAGGTTTAATTGTATTACCTAATGTTTGTTTTTAGCATTGTCTAGTTTAATGAAATCCATGAAAAATACTCGTACGTAGGCACCTACGATATGCATATTTTTCAAATCCAATCAATCTGCCTAGCCTTTTCCCAACTACATTGGGGTCGGCTTCGAGTCTAACCGGATTCAGCTGAGTACCAGTATTTACATCGAGCGACTGCCTATCTGACCTCCACAACCCAGTAACTGGGTAACACGGTACCCCTTGGCAAGACTGATGTCAGATCTCAGGCTTCTGACTACCCGTAACGACTGTCTCTTGTATCTTCAAATGACAGCCGGGACCAACGGCTTGACGTGCTTGCTGAGGCACGGAGGAAACTCGGTATGTTGAAATGGTCACCCATCCATGGACCGACCTCGTTATATTTTCAAATCCTAAATCAAAAATTGTTTATAACCGCAATATTTCTAGATGTCACTTACCAACTGGGCTTTCCTCATTCCAAAACGAATCGTCGAGTGTGTAATCGGCTTCTGCAACAAACAAATAAACGGTATTTCAATATTAAGGACAATGATTCCAACAGAGGAATTAACAGTATAATGAAAATGGATGATGTTTCAGCAGAAATTACTGATGGATTATAAATACAAAAACACAAACAGAGCTGTTTAAATAAACGGTATCAAAATATCAGAGAGCCTCAGAAAGATTGCAATTAAATATTTTTGGATTTTCACAACACAGCAGGCAGCGTGACAAGATAAAAATTCATAGAATACCTATGAATTGTTATCATGTCACGCTGTCTGCTGTTGAACGTTTGTTGTTTGGTTATAAGAAGTCAAGAAAGCATTGTAAAATTATTATATATTACCTATATTACATTAACAGATTGTCTAAAATTATCACTTTCCCGGCAAGCAGTGTGTTAAACAGCGTATAACAGTACTTTGAGCAGTGAAGTTATAACGTAAGACGGAATTACACGTGACACGTGTCATATGTAGTGCCGGGGTTTATCATTATTATTTATAGCAGCTATGTCTATAGAATATTTTTTTTCTTATAGTATCATCAGCGCATCTTATGCAGTAGAATTTTTGATTTTTTGAATTAACTTCTTTTATTTATGTTAACTTTTTTTTTTTCTAATTAGGTACATTTAAACATATAAGTGTTATATATTTTTAAATCACCTCTTAAATCCCTTTATTTTGATACCCCAAACGATCGGTTTAGAAGAAAAAAATAATTGAGCCCGACAATATGGCGCCCAAAATCAGTCATTTTTCTATTTTCTAATTTTAATGTAGCCAGTGACACTCGCAAGATTAAGACGTATTGATTGACGTAAGAATCATTAAAATCGGCTTAAGCGTTTGGTCTCTAAAACGCCACATAGGAACAAACATACATACATAGACTGATAAACACATTGCCCTCCTTCGGCAGTCGGATAAAAAATAGCAGCAGTCTGGCAGCGTGACTAAATTATAATAGTTACATTTTATTTAAACCAAAACATACACAGTTAATTATCACATAAAACAATAAAAATATCAACAAGACACACACAAAAATAAACACGTTGTAATAATTCAAGAGCGTGTTTAACAGCTGACAGTAAGACACTCGTAAAACAACACACTTCGTTACACAAATTGTACGAGACACACTACTTATCTAAACTAGCGAAAATTCACATTAAAAATCTATAATGCCGACGAGCGTGTTTCACTCCCGGAGGCAGCGTGTTAGCGTGATACTCGAAGTAATAATTTTACAAGTTGAGACGTTATCTGCCCTTGTTACGGAGTTTGTCAAATTTGCGCTCGACGCGAAATAATCTGCCTCTAAGCGATTACCCATTTCGGAATTGACGTTATTGAAGTTAAATCATTGCTGGTGTAAGTTATTATTATGTGAGGATTATGGATTTTGACGTGATTTCGTGCATCAATTTTACTTTCAATATAAGAGATACTGTTTAGGTGAAGAAAAGAGGTGACTTAGGTATTCGTTTTGTAAGATCTCAAAAAGTATTCGTGGAATTACGCCAAATAAATACGTTTGCCTTGTAATTTATCTGGATAAGCAGAAGTAATCGTCAAAGTACAACAAAACCAGATCATGTCAAACAAAAAAAAACAGCCAAGTGCGTGTCAGGCCACGCGCAGTGATAGGTTTCCGACGCACAATATTTTTTCAATGGAATTTGTACAAAATTTTAACTTTTCCAAGTAAATTTAATAAGGTGGTCGATTATTACGCATAAACTTGTAAAACCTACTTGGCTGTGATAGTTTGCCTTTTAATTTCGTTATTTTTACTACAGCCGTGATTTTTTTCACATATCAAAAACAACCATTGGCTGGCAGGGTAGAGACACTTGACTGTAACAAAAATTAGCAATTTAAAGCTTAATTTCACGCAAACGGATTCCTGAATCGAAAAATGGTTCTCAGGGACTCGTAGTATTTTTGAAAGGCCTAACCCACGAAACTACTTTACGTTTACAGGAGGTACTTACCCCAATTTTTTGTCATGATTTTATTTTACCCCTTTTTCGGCGTGATCAATATGAATATCCATGCAAAATTATAGCTTTCTAGTACTAAGAGTCTCTGAAGTAAGCTACAGACGGACGGACAGATGGACACTGCGAAACTATAGGGGTTCCTTGTTCACTACGGAACCCTAAAAAAAGGAAAGAATAAGATAGCTCTCAAAGTCTACTTGACGGACGATGCCACAACAGCGTGATCTGGATCTAAGTTTAAAAATATAACTGTATTTACAAGCATCATCTTAATAGTAGGTACCTACTTCATCAACTGATGTCTTGAATGCTTATTCAAAAGAAAAATATGAGCAGAAAACCAAAATAGCAGCTGTACCTACATAGCCGAGTCACGCTCTTTAAAACACAACCTTAAAAACATCTGCCACCCTTCCTTTAACAGATCAGAACCGAAACGAACATCATAAATCAAACGAAGCAGCAAAATAAAAATGCAAACAGAAAAATAAATAATTACAGGTAGTGACATTGCCACAAAATAAATTATACAATGGGCCTGTTTCAAGGGGTGGGTTTTTCGCCCATTCATTGCGGATACATCCATTGTTATTGTAATTAACTCGTTTTTCGCGGCTGAAGTTCAGACAAAAGGTACGCTGGAAAAAATTATACATGATGTTAGGGTTGTGAGCGGTATGAAATTCGAAACCTAAGTGAAATGGTTACTTTGGCAACCATATTTGAAAGTGTGAACTTATGTTAGACTAGCTTTTGCACAACGGCTTAGTCCGCGTAAAAAGTGTTTTTTCATCCCAAGGAAATAATATGCCAGCATGAATAGTAGCCTACGTACTATTCCAGACTATAATCTATCTCTGTGTCAAATTGCATTCAGATCCGTTTAGCCATTTTGGCGTGATTGACTAAATACATCATGGAGTTTTTTGTTTTATTTATGGAGTTTCTTGTACGTTCTTCTCCATAACAAGCTACTTTCCGAATGCACGGTAGAATCAATTTTTATTCCTTGTAAATATAAATTTTAATGTGACGTTCTAAAGTGCCGCTTGGTGGCCTAGTTGAAATAAAATATCTTTGGCTTTGTCTATTAAAACTTTAGCATTTATAATATTAGTAGGATTATATTCGTAGTAGGTATAAAATATGAGGCAGAAACCCATCACATAAGTATTTTTTTATTAACTTTCTTCGCTCGTATTTTAAAGGCCTACATACCCTTTAGTGCCGTAAATAGGTAACTTTCTAAAGTATACTCCTTAGTAACAGCTAGGTTAAAAGGTTTGAGAAAAATACAGATTTATTATTGATTCATGTAAATAATTTTGAACATAAGGTTTTTTCGTGTAACAAATAGTTTCGCTTTAAAAAAACAATTAATATCACGATATTTTTTCGCAATTTTTGGAAACTCCTCCTTTAGATGTATGAATATGTGTAAAGCAAAAGACGTATGTAAGGATCGTAGCAGGTGGCGTTCTGTAGTTTATGCCTACCCCCATGGGAAAAAGGCGTGAGTTTGTGTATGTATGTCCTCCAAAACGACTGGGATGTGTTAAAATATTTTACATAGAAAAATTGATGGCTGGAATTTCTCTATAACTAACACAGCATATGTATATCAAATAATATTTTGCAAACAAAACTGTTCAAAAGCAGGTTCAATATTGATATTTTGGCATCGAGCGGGCGCACGGCCAGTACTGCGTTAACATTGGGGCGTATATAGCGCCTTAAGTACTTCCTGTCAGATGAGTAAGCTAAGACTTGGTACACTATTGTTACTTTGAACGAAATGCACTAAAGAGATGGTCTGATGATACATCTACAAGGTGGCCATAAGAAAAACCTCAACCAAATAAGATAGGACCATCGTGTTTGTGCTCATTGAATAGGTATTGACAAGTAATTTTACATCTCTCATGTTCGGTAAGTAGGTTCTTATTACCTCCAAATGGGGCTTGTAGGTGACTAATTAGCGCTCTAGGGTAATAATGTAGCTAGAAAAGCCCTAGGGCGGTAAGTAATTTAAAAAAAAACACTTCTTTCTTTCAAATAGTTCGCGTACATCTAACCATCATACTGGCAATAGACATCATGCATTCAGCCCAATGACCAAAGAGGTCGCTTTGCTATTCAGCCTTGTCTTCGTGTGAGTATTAATAGTCATCAATTTTAAATATCGAACGGCGAAGCTCAATTTCGATCTTGAAAAAAAAAAAAATTTTAAATGTTTTATTCTTGTAATGCCGATTTTTTCCTACTAACCTCACAATCGAGATGTAAAGCAGAATAGTTAGCTCGGGTGTAAGCACCAATTGCACCCTCGAACTATAGGCGCAAATATCTCGAGCTGCAATTGATGCCTTACAGCCCTTGGCTACTATTAAACTAGTTATACAAGTAGTGGTTAAACGTCTTTTAAAAATATTTTTAATTATATTTTATTTGTAAAATATTGCGAGACTATTCTTCTGTACCCATTATTCAAATTACGACTTTTATATGTCATATAATTCGTCAATCAATATTTGTTCAGAGAGTGCTAACCCTATCAGTAAAGAGTACTGCGTGGGCAGACTATTAGCGATGACCGAGTTCAATTTGTAGAGAAATACTGTGTAAATTGGTCTTATATTTATTGTAAACAACGTGAAAGGCGTAGCAGCTATTGATTTTGAAAACAATAGTATCTGTTCGATTGTTAATGAGAATGACTATTTAGTTCCAGTTGAATTTCTAAGAATCAGTGAGATTGGGCTTAAATGGTTGAATTCTTTTTAGACTTGTTCAAGAATTGACTCGAATTGGGAAACAATGGAACCATGCAACATGGAGTACTTTGGACCCAAATATACAATACAAGAAATCTATATTTAGGTGTACAAAGTTAGACTTGACAGCCTAATCACTTAAAGTAGATCACACACAGATGAAAAACCAGAAAGCTTGCCAACTACCAAAAACAACAGCTGCTGGAGTGTAAGCGGCACAATCCAAGACCAAAATTCCTCTTAAACATTTAAGAGAAAAACAGCATCAAAATAAGTGAGCTATCATACATAACGTTCCCTAGCAATATAAAACGACTTAAACAATGATACAGGGAACGCTACCATTAGCTTTTACGATACTATAAGGGAGTCAGGGAGGGGTTTGTTTCACAAATATTGCGGGCCCAAGTAAGTAGATTACAGCCTGAATTCGAAATTGTGTTATGAAAACATTTTTCTAATTTTGTATCGTTTGCCGAGTAAAGAGCATTAAGTTTGAATGTTCAGGCTTTTATAAATGTGATTATTTTATATTATGTTGTTTTAGCGAGACAAGAAGCGAATAAGTAAGACGTATTTTCTATTTTAAGACAAGAAATGTGTCATCTTTTAATATGATCTTTATCAAAAAGTGGTCGCTTGGTAA
The DNA here is from genome assembly GCA_949775005.1 of Orthosia gothica. NCBI lineage: Eukaryota > Metazoa > Arthropoda > Insecta > Lepidoptera > Noctuidae > Orthosia > Orthosia gothica. Next base: position 20,891,461 of record OX459050.1, on the reverse strand, counting down.
GTAAGACGTACATTCTATTTAAATACAAGAAACGTACCATTTTTAAACATTTATCTTATGAACTTTATCCAAATGTGTCAGTGAAAAGTTTGCTAAGAAATTGACAGGGGTACACGTGTCATGGTGATTGATACTGTACCAAATAAAAAGGTCTGACGATGAATATTCAAAAAGGTAGATTTTTACAACCCAATAAAACTACGTATAGCCATAGATAGACTTCTTGAAACAGAGATGTGTTATCTGATAAAGTAATTTTGGTGTACAATAAAATACATAATATATTATGTATATCTGTCTATAGCTAAACCAAAACTACCAACTCTGATACTAGTCACAAAGAAACAGAAACAAAACACATACAACTTATTCGCCCCTCATATTTTTCAACACACAAAGCTTCAGCCGAACACGACATCCATAAAAATATCATCTACAAGTAAGCTGTAGTTTTAAAGTCATAACAGCTTCTCGTTACGCATTGTCGGAATAATATTTCTGAAACTTTTGTTGCACAACAAGCGTATGCATCAACAAGCATGGCCGGCTAACTTAGCAAAGCAACTGCACGGGATATTATGAATTCTTCGCGTTTCGAGTTTAAAGAGGATCCTTGGAGGAGGAAATATTGTGTTAACTGTTTGAGGAAATAAGGTACACGGTGATTTAATAAATTATGTTCTTCATTCATTATGAAACAGTTCCTTGATCGGCAAAATGAAACTCCTAAAGTACCGATCAATATCGCTTTTGGTCATTCAGGAGCCGTACGATGTATGACATGTCAAAGCCATCATGATTTCGCTGTGACAAAAGAAAAGTACTATTTGTCCTGTATAGCTCCGTCTCTGTCTCATACAGGAACCAGGATAGCTTTAAGATGTTAGATTAAGATTAGTTTAAAGCACATCATAATATATTCGTTATTTTTGACCCGTACTAGGTATTCTTTTAACAAAGAGCTACCTTTATGAATATTTTTACAAGCCTATTATTTAAAACAACTTAAGGCGGTACCCTGGCCAAAAAATCAGCATGAGATATGAGCATTCCTATTGGCCTAGCGGCACTGGTGGCGCATGAATTACAGTAGTGAATACGCCAAGATTTTAGAATAAAATCTTTTTAAAATCAAATTTTAGTCTTTTGAAAAAAAAATACGACAGAAATGTTCGTTATTAAATTGTCTATCCATTAGTGTTAGTACAAAAAAATAATTAATGAACACTTTACGAGGAGATGCATGCTATCAATAATTATTTCTCATTTTTATGGTTTTGTTGGAAGGAGATTAGTGAAATATAGACCTCTTTAAACAAAAAAGTATGCGGCCATTTTAGAATCAATAATATGTAAAAAATTAATATATTTTTATTAGTGGATATTTCTTTTTAAATAACGAGTAGATAGCTCCTAAAAACAGCACGAAAAACGGCTAGCACTGCGTTTTGCTCGGGGTACCGCCTTAAAAAAGAATTGTTGGTCTAGCTTGATTGACTATGCCTTTTCAATGTTAGTTTTGTTTTTGTTAGTGCATATTCTGAAATCTACAAACGAATACGGCGTAACAAAAAGTAAATGACTGAGCTTTTGACTGGGCAAAAGAATCCAACATTTTTGTATGTGCTTAAAAAATATTGACCCAAAAGTACTGACCTAGAAAACTCATTGGCGTCGAATTATATAAATTGCATAGAACTATAATTATTCCATTAACACATCTTAAGTACTCACAGACATTGCCCCTGTTATTGATGTCATAATAATATAGTCAATGGTGGTTGAAACTCAATTAATAGACGTGTAATTCCCAGGGCAGGCAATGGGTCAGACCGGAAGTGCGGCGGCCATTATTGCAGGACACCGGAAGTGATTAAGAGCAGTAGTTGTATTGGCGCCCAACTTGGGACCTTATCTATGGTTCGTTGCATTGTTGATGATGAGATACTTACAAAGTTATATTTATTAAACTATTTACAAATAATTTTTGCACCAATTAAAACTATATGTTCCAAAATGAAACAGCATTTTGGATCAATGAGATTTATTGGCGCCCAACTGGGACCTCCTAAAATAATGCTCCCAAACTAATTTTCTCAGAAAAGCGCGAACCAAACAATAAACAAAGCGTTATAAATTACTAGTAACAGAAGGCTTTTCTTATCGCAAGGCTCGATCAATATTAGACTCTCACTTTATGAAGCATTTATTATAACTACCCTGGGTTTAACGAAAACGATGGTGTCCAAAAATAAGTAGGTACCTACCGTCGAAAATGTATCACAAAACTAATTTCCTGTACATTGTTTCAAGCAGAGTTTTGTACGCGTACCCATTTCCTTCAGGTTGTTTTTTTCTCTTTTTTCTTCCCCCCAAGTGTTTCTGATTAAAATTAATTGCGTTCGAAGAAGTTAATTGTAGCGGGGAATGAACGTTTGAACATAAATTGAGTAACAAATGGAGACGCAGTAGACCGTTATTTGTTAGTTCACCCTATAATTTGTTATGCTACCGTCGAGTTAATAAATCTGAAATGGGGGTAGATTGTGACCTGATAAATTGCACTTCAAAGGATTCCGAAAACCTGTGTTTGTACAGCTCAATACTGTTCGAGAATCTAATTTGTTCATTTTGGTTCAATGGAAGAGGGTCGTGTTTGATTGTAAAACGTTTATTTACAATGTTCGGATTATACAATTCGAATGGGTTAACTCGATTGGTTATTGACATGAGTACCTATTGATAACGCTACAATATTACTTAATTAAATCAGCAGAGCAGTGGTGGTCCAGTGGTAGCGGCCGTGACTTACAAGTTGTAGGTCGTGAGTTCGAACCCAGGCAGGCGTTTTACTTTGTGTAAATTATTTCATCACCACTGCTCTCAAAACGGTGAAGGAAAACATCGTGAGGAAACCGACATGTCATGGAAAATTCGAAGACTGTGACATCCACCTGCCACATCCCGCACTGGGCGCCACGTGGTGGATTACGGCCCATTTCCTCTCACAGAGAGGAGGCCTGTGTCCCAGCAGTTGGAACATTAAAATGCTGATGAAATCTGATGAAAATTTTATTTCGGAATCCACTGCGTAATAAGTAAATGAAAACTCCTCATAGATATTAATTTATTATATCTACAATAACTAACTAACACAACTTTATTACCCAACCTTCGAACATAATTACCTCCATAAAAAGAAAGCCTTTAATTGCCTTAATTATTCACTGCCATTTACCTTAATTAAAACGAACATTCTTAACAAACTAAAATTGCAGGCTAGCGCAGCACACTAGAATATAAAATGTGAGGGTAGTTGCAAAATCCTACATTTTGAGCCGTCAGCTCTGAATACAGATGAGGTTTTGCGTTTACGCGGCAATTACTAATCTAATACGTACATAATTCGGTGTCATGATGCCGTTGGACGTCTACGTGTGCTGAATATTCAAAATTTTAGCACATGCAATGCTAATCTGTTGCAGTTTGTCCAATAATTAAGTGGACACATTGTTATTTTACAATGAGACTGTTGATTACGAATTTAAGTATTGTTGTTATGAATAATTTTCGATGTCACTGTATTTTAAATGGTATGGTAATTCGGTTGTTTAAATTGGGACGAGCTATTTGTGGGTTCGTTTGAAATGGGACACAAAACAATTGTTTCAGTATCAACAATTTTGTTTAACACAATATCAAGTGTTTTCGTATCATCAACGAAACCCAAAACATTTTTAATCGAACCATCACTTACTTCACCATCATTTTACTTCAGCAACATGCATAGAGTGAAAAGCACTTTTAAAAACGTTCAAAGACTCACAAGCCTTTGATATATTTTTTCTGGTGGCTCTCGTTTCTACAACCACGTACCACTGCTGGTTTAGTGTTGGCTATTGCAATGTAACTATTTACAATATTACCTACTGCATCTCAAAAAAAAAACAACGGTGAGAGATCCATTCCTATTGTTGATTCAGTACCTTACGTCATAACACCTGATCCTCCTGACCTCTCTTCATTCATACTCAAATCAGAAAGACATAAAGAATTTAAATTCACAATACACTAGGAACAATCCCGGTGATGGGAGCAACAGATCTTTTCCGGGCTCCCGCGTTCCAAGCAATATCTTATATATTTTGACGCGCCCTCCAAACGGAGATTATTCTAAAAGAATTGTTGGCTCCGCCGCCGTGTTGTGGATAAAAATGAAAATCTTAGCGTGATTTTGAGGGTAGAATGATATTTCGAATAATACCCTCGTTCTTCATTTCTTGATGAAATATTGTGTAGGGAATGTTTTGAGAAATGTCGCCACTTATTACGAAAGTAATTTGATGGTTGGTGATATATTTTTTCTGTGAATTGGTAGCTATTTATTGTATAAAGAAGATTACTTATTTCTTACCTCTTGATATCTTAAATCTCAGCTGTCACTCAGATGTAATAAAAGGAACACAAACAAAGTATGCCATGCATTAATTCATCCTATTAAGGGATTTATTCATATCCATTAAGAGAAAAACAATAAAAATGAATCGATAATAGTTTTAAAAACATATTTAATAAGATGCAAAATAAATTAAAACGGCGTCTAAGGGGTGACAATTATTCTAAAATAACATGTAAATTCTTCCAAGCACTAAAAACGCTCTAAAATCGGAATCTCCTTCCGCCGCATCAAGAAGTATTCACTATAAATTGAATTACGGCCATCCAGTAGTTATGTCGAGTTCGATTTGTTGGCACAATTGTATCAATATTGGACATCGTAACTCGATTTCTGAACGGAGTGCGCTGTCAAGTGACGACTAACGTCACCAAAATGGCGGACTAGAGAGTACGGTTTTAACAAATAATATATCAGTTGCCAAAAAAAAAAAAAAAAACCCAATAATATCTTGTTATTAGTACTGCCCAGAGGCCGCAGCCATATGGATCTCCTTACAAAAGTGTCAGCAAAAGACTGGACACGGAATATGTAGATATTATGACACAACTTGAGAGTTGCAGGTACGGATTTTTTCATTTTAATCCCATTAACTAACTTCTTATTTGTGTTTTTTATTGCTGAATTAAGTGGCAGTGGGCAGGACACATTGTTCGCAGAACGGATGGCCGATGGGGCAGAATGGTTCTGGAGTGGCGACCGCGAACCGGAAGACGTTGCGTTGGAAAGCCACCCACCAGGTGGACCGATGACCTGGTGAAGGTTGCGGGGATCCGCGACGATCTGGATGCGGGACGCACGAGACCTGACCGGTCTCGTGCGTGACGACGCTTGGGGGAGGCCTATGTCCAGCAGTGGACGTATTACGGCTGATATGATGATCAAGATGATTGCTGAATTTAATGTCCGTCCTAGAAAGCTTTGACGGAGTCGTTTACAAAACGCCCGCGTGGTTCTTTTTCCGTCCACTTTTCTTCTTATTTTTTTTTTTTACAGGTAACCTAATTGTCTCATGGCAATATGGTCGGTTAGTAAATTAAGACTCGTTAGTATCCTGATAAATTAATAAAATATCCAGTTGACATTACCATAATGGTACCGTGAAAACGTCCCGGTCCTGTATACATAGTTACCGTTACCGGTACGTCGTGTCCCCTGTGGTTACGCCTCGTAACACGTCTGTGTTTAATTATTTTAACGTGTCCCAACGAAATTGTAACTTAATTTCTATGATTAAATTTTATTCAGATAGGATTTAAAGTGTATTCCATTTTATGGAAGCTGTAAAATATTACGTACGGGTAAATTGAGTCGGAAATATAATATTAATTAATTGTGTAGATAAGTATGTATGCAGGTTTGTTTCGTTTTTTAATTGATTTTTAATATAAGTATCTTCTTATTTGAAATTTTATTAATGTTACCAGAGGCTCTATACAATTGGCATTCAATGTCAGCGAAGGCAATAGTCGAAATATATATTAATATTTTTAAGAGGATTATCTATACTAATATTATTTAGGACTACTGACGCTTGCGAATTTGCAGAGAGAGAGAGTCATCTTTTTTTTTGACAATTCAAAAGTATCTCTAAGGTTTATTTGAAATAAACTATTTTGATTTGATTTTGAGGTAAAGTTTACGGGGTAATCTCTGGATCTACTTAACCGATTTAAATGAATTTTGGCATGGAGATAGTTTGAGACACTGGAAAGGAAGTAGGATAGTTTTTATTCCTTTGGGATACTTTTACGCAGGCAAAGCCGCGGAACCTAGCGACAAAATACAGGTGATTGATCACGTGATTTTTAGATTTCATACAATTATGCCTTTTTAGGGTTCCGTACCCAAAGGGTAAAAACGGGACCCTATTACTGAGACTCCGCGATCCGTCTGTCTGTCTGTCACCAGGCTGTATCTCATGAACCGTGACAGCTAGACACTTGAAATTTTCACAGATGATGTATTTCTGTTGCCGCTATAACAACAAATACTAAAAACAGAATAAAATAAATATTTAAGTGGGGCTCCCATACAACAAACGTGATTTTTGTGCCGTTTTTTTGCGATAATGGTACGGAACCCTTCGTGCGCGAGTCCGACTCGCACTTGGCCGGTTTCTGGTATTTTCATTTTTTTATTTTGACAATCGCTATCGCCACGCTTTTGAAGATAGAATGTCACTTGCCTAGGGCCTCTGTGCTACAAGTATTATTGACAAAAACGACTTTTGATTTGACTCATGGTAATTTTCACATATGGGGAATTATGATACTATAGATTTAAGATTCTTATATCATTCTCGATTCTCCATAAATACCATAATCAAATACAATTTCGGGCTTGACGATGACCTTAATTACTAAAACTTTGTGTGCTTAGATAATCAAAACGTACACACCTAAGCCCACTTCCAATTAAGCCTCGAACTAAACCTCGCCACTTAATATTCTACTCTCTAATATTCATTCCATGTCCACAAAACACAGGCAACCAGCCCGACACAACTGAACAACAATTAACACTAAGTGTGAACGCCGCTAAGCCATTCAATTTATCCGAAAACAGCCGATCCGATCCCTTAAACCTAACCGATAAGCCCTAACCCTATCGCAGCCGCTTAGGTGTCAAAAAGACCGAACAATACATTTCCCACGAAATCCGCTCAATTCACAACGCCTCGACGCGGATCAGGTAACAAATCACTAGACGGACTTCCCCCACCAACCTCCCCGTACTCCCCTCTTACGTCACAACTCCCCCACCACCACTCATTTAGCTCAAAATCGTGTCACGTCCACGAGACCCGCTGTATAATTACAAAAACGAGTTTGGATTCCGTTACAGTCCGTATCATGTGTGACTTGAAATATGATTGTTTTATAACCACTTATTTTACTTGTGAAAAGTTGGGCAATATGAAGCGGGAACTAGGAGCGGGGAGGGCAAATAAAAGTGTCCGCCATTTTGTATTTTGAGTGTTTGAATATGGAGTTTGCTTTTATAAATTGAACAAAAGCACGGTTAAGGGAATTTTACTAGGAAAATATTTAGATTTTTTTAAATCTATTTTAGCTAATAATTAGTTTTATCTTCTTTCAGCAACACAGCTAAAACGCTGGTATAATGTACATGAGTGTGACCACCTATCCTGAAATTGCTTAATTGACTACATTTGTAATACTTGACGCTGGACCATCACTCAACTGAAGTGCGCTCGACGGCCGTGTCCACTCAACTAGTTCACACATGCCCCGCACAACAGATGCCGCCACCATCCTCCTTCGATTTTATTACAAAAATAAATTCCGCTCGTCTGAAAACATTTTCCTTCGTCGTATTTAAATTGCAAGCACTTCATCACTCTATAAAATATATTTTCTCAACTACCTCTCGTCCAAACAATCTTAACGAACATCGACCGATGAATCACTCTATCAAACGTACCCAAGTTCGATGCGGGCTATTAGAATAAGCTGTGCTGTCCCAAGTTTGTACCCAAAAATACCTCTAATGCGATATTCGGTTATTCCTTAGGGAACCCGAAGTCCGTAATTATGTCACAGGGGGGTGGGGGACGGATATGAAATGACAAAAGACGTATTGGATATCACCGTGATAGAATACCGGCACTGCGACCGGTTTTTCTCCGTTATCGTACGAGATGTGTCAATATTTCCCCGGATTTTTTGTTTGAAACGATAAATCGGTTGGTTTTTGCTTCGTTTTTAGGAAACGGTTTTGGGATTGAAGGCCTGCGCTGGGATTTGTTAGGTTACGAATTTTGGTGAGTTATTCAATATGGACGTTGTTTTTAGTGCTGTTCCGAATGTATTGTAGGTAGCGATGAATCCGATAGCAAAGCTCACTTCCCGATATTATGCAAAATATAAACAAAGGTTTTTTTGTTAAAATTTTCAGTTAGACTAAAAATTTCATCAAAGTATTTTTTCTGTACATTCTCAGTATGACGTGGTATAGCCGTATTGATATAATTAGTAATCAATGTATGCATTCATCAGAATTATCGAGATTTTGTGCCTAAAGTTTGCAGTGAAAAAAACATTCTAAGTGTTCCATCAACAATACTACAATCTTTCGAACATACGAGTAGAACTATCTATTCCTATTCGTACCCATTAGAAAATTATCAACATTCGAACAGAATCACCAAGTTGCCACAAAACAAGGAACCTACAGACAGATCTACCTACCTACAGCCAGCCCTGTTTCAAACCCGCCCTTTATGAAACTTCTCGTTCTATAAACGGATTTAACAAACGGGTATCCAGATTAACTTTTCAGACCTCAGAACTTTCTGTAATTGTTAGGTGAGTGAACTGTCGGATAATTAGGACCTGAGCTGATCCGTTATATCTTTGAGTTTCAATCTGGTTTAGCGGGTTATCGGTTATAATGACGGCTTTGTGATAAGGATTATCTTGTTTAACGTATTGGATAAGGGCAGGTTGAAATTTTTGTCGGAGTTGAAAGTAACACGTTAAATGAAACCACGATAATAAAGTGGCTTGAAACAGGCAGACGCTCCATATAAAATTCTTGTATTCAGTTGCATAGTTATGAAAAGGCTAAGCAGTTTAAAATATATTGGCGTTTGAGGATTGAAAAATAATATCTTTAAGTGTATCTTCTTGTACATATTATCACCGTATCATTACGCCAAGATTTTCGGAAGGATTTGGCAGAGTTGTGTGGTGTGCTGTGCAGACAACTTTAACTTAGAAATAAATAATTCAGTAAAAATCCAACGCCCATTAGTTTGGTATTACACACGTATACAAAATATGTATGTACGTTTCTATACTCCTACATAAAAAAACCTTAACCAGATAAAGTTTGGAACTGCTCAATAAACCGTAAAAACTCTGGCGGAGGTTGTTAAAAAGTTAGGATGTAAGCAGAAGTTGTGGTGGACCCCTAATTAGCACGGTTACATAACAATTAATCAAACTTTGGGGGTTGCCAAAGTTATCTATCGAGGTCACTTTCGAAAATCCATTTGGTTAAGGTTTTTGGCAGAGGTTTCAAGTTATTACTAGAACTTTTTGTAATTTTGTATAATAATAACCAAATTAATTTGTAACATAATTACCAAATGCAGCATTTGTACCTATAACATAAAGAAAAAAAGGTTAAAATGGTTGTATTCCGAGTATCGAACACGTGAGATAAATATCTGGAGATTAAGACGGTACCATGACCAAAAAATCGGCATGAGATATGAGCATTCCTATTGGTCTAGCGGCACTGGTGGCGCATGAATTACAGTAGTGAATACGCTCAGAATTTAGAATAAAATATTTATAAAATCGAATTTTGGTCTTTTGAAAAAAAAAAACTACAAAAATGTTCGTTATTAAATTGTCTATCCATTAGTGTTAGTACAAAAAATAATTAATGAACACTTTACGAGGAGATGCATGCTATCAATAATTATTGCCCATTTTTATGTTTTTTTGGAAGGAGATTAGTGAAATATATACAACATTTAAAAAAAACTAAATCTACCATTTTAGAATCAATATTATGTAGAAATTTAATGTATTTTTATTAATTGATATTTCTTTTTAAATAACGAGTAGATAGCTCCTAAAAACAGCACAAAAACGGCTTGTGCGGCGTTTTGCTCGGGGTACCGCCTTAATATGTATTATAATTTATTATTAATATATTAATAATATATATATATATATATTACGCACACGTGGTGTGTTTATAAATATCGGCCAAGTGCGGGTCGGACTCGCGCACGAAGGGTTCTGTACCGTTATCGCAAAAAACGGCAAAAAAGAACACGTTTGTTGTATGGGAGCCCCACTTAAATATTTATTTTATTCTGTTTTTAGTATTTGTTGTTATAGCGGCAACAGAAATACGTCATCTTTAAAAATTTCAACCGTCTAGCTATCACGGTTCATGAGATACAGTCTGGTGACAGACAGACATACGGACCACGGAGTCTTAGTAATAGGCTCCTGTTTTTACATTTTGGGTACAGAACCCTAAAAAGCATCTATGTCGTTCTCCAGGTCCTAGGCTATAGAACCTAGACGACAATGCCAAGCCGCTGACCCGGTATGAGTTTAGCGGTTTATGCGTGTAAACATTACAAACGAACAAACAATCAAAGTGACGACCGAATTTATAATAATATTAGCATGGATGGTTGCTTATGCATTTGCCTATCTTTAACTAGATAGACAACCTGATTTGACTACTTGAGTTTCGTTCATTTTCTTCAAATTTTTAAGAATTATCTGTTCTTGGCGATTATATTCTTCAAGCTTGCCTTCGTTATCATTGTTTATATGCGATCATTAATAGACAAGACAAAATGTAATAGATTAAATAGCTATTTATCTACCAGAGACCCTTAGGACCAAATGAAACATCTTGTAATTAACCATTTAAAATGCTAAAATTACCGCAACTAATGAGGTCTCCCCACTAATTATGTCTACGACTTTGCCTTCACACAAATTACTCGATTTTCCTTTACGCAAAACCAAAATTCTTCTGCTATCGAACGCTCGCATCTTCAAATTATGACCATTATCATGGTTATAGCTTTCAGAATAGGGCCACTAAATCAGGTAGCAAGCACGTTCCGAGTGATAAACGAAAGTGAGTCGTATATCATCTCGAATAAAGTACACTTTTGATTGTAGGTTCAATATAGTATAGAGGATGATTTGGCCGGTCGTAAGCAATTTCTAAATTGGATTTTGTTAGGGTAAACGCACCCGGGCCGAAACGCGATGTTTCATTAAAACTTGTGACTTTATCGTGTGAGGCCGTGTGATGTGGTTCCAGCAATTATTAGTTGGTAATTATAAATTTAATTATAGTTTAGTGAGTAATTTCATGTAAAAGTAGGGTCTGCCGCAGGGGCTTGACAGTTTGAGATCTTCTTTGATTTATTCAAATGTCATCATCATCATCATCTGCCTAGCCTTTTTCCCAATTGTTTTTGGGGTCAGCTTCCAGTCGTAACTGAATTCAGCTGAGTACCAGCGTTTTACATGGAGCGACTGCCTATTTGACCCCCACAACCCAGTAACATCGGTAACACAAGACTGGTGTCAGATCTCAAGCTTCTGACTACTCGTAACGACTGTCAAAGATCTTCAAATGACAGCCGGGACCAACGGCTTCACGTGCATTCCGAGGCACGGAGGAAACTCGGTATGTTGAAATGGTCACCCATACACGGACCGACCTCGGCAAGCGTTGCTTAACCTTAAAGATCGACCCGTGCGGCTGTTATTATTTAGTCACGAGCTCGTTATGTTATGGTTATTCAAATGTCATACCTATAGAAAAACATGACTGCCGAACGGACTTGTTGATATGGACCTAAAAATTGCGTAAAAAATAATGTAAAGAATTTCAATAGAGAGAAATAAAATTATTTTCTACGACTCCATTTTTTCAACACAATAATTAAAACCAAATCATAGAAGCATATTCAACTAAGTAATCAAAATATAACAAAACGTAAAATTTCAAAATTTTAAAACCCGCGACACATTTATCTTGCGAAAACTCCCCGATTCAAACAGTAAAACGCCCATAACTTTAGAACAGCTAAACTGGTTTTATTCAAACATAGCTAAGAACACTTTCGACAAAATCACCTTTCAAACAAAAAAGAAACTAAATCAAAATCGGTTCATCCGTTTAGGAGCTATGATGCCACAGACAGACACACAGATACACAGCAACACACGTCAAACTTATAACACGCCTCTTTTTCCGGCTTGGGTTAAAAATAAAGTTAGTTAAATTGCATCAAATTAACACAAACTATTTGAACAAAAGAATTCAATTTAACAAAACAAAAGACAAACTCAAATAAAAATAAAGTAGCTGCCTAGGTATGGTAGGTATTGTACAAATCTATAAAACACTGACTATAATATCATAGATTACAATTAGACAGACATAATCAGGTCTCTACTGAGAGACACTAAGATGACATCAAGTAATGAATCAAAGACAAAAAAATCCGGCTAAGTGCGTGTCTTCACTCATCTAGGGTTCCGTACCAAACCGCAAAATCAAGTTGTTTGTTAATAGAAAAATGAGGGAATTTCAAAGAAAATCTGATTTATCTATATATTGGTATTTGTTAGTAAAATATACTTAATAATAAACATATTCACCAAATTTGAAGTTCATAGGTCAATGGGATGTAAAAAATACTTCGGAACAATTTTATTTAAAAGCTACGCGTTTTGGTTTCTCATTCTTTTGTTTTACCAGTTTTTTTTAAACAAAAAATAAAGTATTTACTAAAAACTAATTCTAAACAACGGTAGCCCAATCGATGAGGTGGGTAAATTTTTGTTTCGCTCCTCTCTTTTTGGGAGCCCTCCTTAAAAATATTTTTTTTGTCAATTTTTATGGCTTTGGGTCAACAAGATGCTTATTCTGTCAAAATTTGAAGACTGTAGCTTCAACCAATTGGCTATAAAACCTGTGTGTCAGGCGACGGACAGACAGACGGGTGATTGACAGCAATCTATACCATCTATACCAATATTATAAAGAGGAAAGTTTTTTTTTGTTTGTTTGTTTATAGGCTCCGAAACTACTGAACTGATTTAAAAAATTCTTTCACCAAAAGAAAGCTACATTATTCCTGAGTGACATAGGCTATTTTTTATTCCGAAAACGGGTCCTGTGGGGTGGTTCACGGGATCGAAGCCGCGGGGAACAGCTAGTATATCTATATTGTTATTTAATTTTACTTCAATATTTATTTAAATTTTTATGCTCCTGCGATGTTATCTCTCCACCACCCTTGGTTGATTGGAAGAGAATGCCTCAGGCATTAAGTCCGCCTATGTACCTGTATGTTGCATGAAGATTTAAATAAACAAATAAATAGGGCTCCATTTAGACCGTTAAGGTACGGAACCCTAAAAAACAAAACACAGCTGTAATCTCATAGATTACAATTACACAGAACATAATCCCCTCTTTACTACTAATACTCTCTCTATGATGACATCAAGTAATGAAGCAAAGACGAATATACTTTCATTACTTCGATTGAAGTCCTAATTGGTTTGCTCAATTAGTGGAATTACTATCGAGAGACTGTAGGTGACAGAATGGCTGAATTCAGGCAGTTATGCCAGTGTTTTATAGGAGAAGTCTGGAATTTTTGTACGACCTTTAATTAACTAATGATTTTTATGTTCAACTTTTTTGTAGAATAGTTTATACGGCTCCACTTTTGTACACTGGAAAACCGACGTTGCCACGTTGAATGGCAATGCTGATTCTCTGGCCGAAGAAAAGGCCAGCCTTCTAGTCACGTGAAGAACCGACTAACAGTTTACTTATGTCTCAAAACACAGAAATGAATTCGATTTAAGAGATCACACACACAAATTCAACCATCCAAGTTCTGTTTCCAATTCATCTCATCAATATCTAAAGCTACTCAACTGCCAACAACAACAAACGCTAGTTGAGCGTCAGACACAATTACACTACGCTAATCAAACGGCACCACACGCGATCTGTCGTGTTGCACCCTGTAACGATGCGCGCTAACCAGAGTGGCGCACGACATGGGTTGTGCGCCAAGGTATTGGCAGGAGCGTTTTTTTTGCACTGCTGAATCGAAGAATATCATTGAAAGAGAACAAAACGTAACACCAGGTTACTTTTAACTCTCTTCTTGGTCGCATTACTGAAAGTCGTGTCCCTGAAAGGTTCTCGTGGCTTTGTGCACGATGTTCTTCATCTTCAAACGGCTCTCAGCTTCTCTCAGGGTGGTTTTAACAGAGGGTCCAGTAAGGGCGGTTACCTGGTCTGACCAGCGGTTAGGTTACCGGCCGCGAGGTCTTTTCCCGTCCACCTTGCCCATTACCACCAACTTCTCTAGATTGTTTGATTCCCGACGGGCAATGTGACCAAAGTAGATGAGAATCCTTTTGTAGCAGAGCGTGGTTAGTCTTTAACTATTTGGTATTTAACGCAATAATATTTTGGAAGAAGGATGGAATTAGTGAAAAACCTGTAGATACGGTGTATTAAACACCTTTCTAACCGTTATTCTACGAATAATTATAGGGTGACTTGTAATTAGAGCACAACCTTGTAAGGGGATATAGTACCGGTCATTTGCAACAACTTTTGTAGGAACACTCATATGCAAAAGTGCACCAACATTGAGTTATAATTTTTTTCGTGTTATTTTGATAAACTCTTATGGGGTAACCTTAAAAATTTAATAAATAAAAAACTTGACATAATTTTGTTAATTTTCTTTTTATTATTTAGTCTATAACGTTCCAGTTACATGTCAGCATCATCAAATGTACATTATTGACATTATTTTAGACACAGTGCTCCAAAATCCAAAAAACTTAAACAAATTTTACTGGCATTATTACACAAAACAGCCTGTTTAAAAAAAAAATCACTATGACACTTACTCTGCGTATTATTAAAAAAACATCTACATTTCATAAGCTTTCAAATGAGATATAAAACCCTAACATAGCTAGTCCAATAGGGAAGATATTCGCATAACAAAGGCGCACGGCCAAAAAAAGGTCTGTTTCTACTAAGCAGGTAAAAACAGCCGGTCATTGTTTAATCTCTTTTGTGTTGTTTAGGTTAGTCCGTCCTTGTGATTCGTTGCGATCGGATGCTTTTGTGTGTGCTCTGCAGTTTTGTTTTATCTCTGACGACCCGGCTTGTGACTGTTTTTGTGATTGATTGCTCTCCTGATGACTTGGCTTTTCAACTGGTTTCCGTGTGTTATGCTCATCTGTGGTTTTGGCGCGTATCAAGGACTATGGCTCAAAGACAACGGGCAAATTTTACGAATGAAGAATATGCCGATATTCTGTACACTTACGGCGTAGCTAGAGGCAATGCTTTAGCTGCCCAGCGCGAATATCAACAGAGATACCCCAATCGCCGTTTACCTGATGTAGGCGTGTTTTCCCGAGTTTATCGACGAGCCCGGGAGACTGGACGCTTTCAAAGACGTCAAGGTATGTAATAAAAAATGTAATTTAATAAATAATAGTTTTATTACCCCTATTGTTTACCGCAATTGATTATTTAAATTAGTTTTTTTTATCAGGCGATGCGGGCAGACCTCGAATATACCGTGCTGATGATGAAGAAGAAATCCTACGTCATTTTCAACGGGAACCTAACATCTCTACAAGACAAGTGGCCAATTAACGATATTCCAGCCTGTTCTATTCTTTGGCTAATATCTTTAATGTTAAACTAGCTATGTTAGACTTTTACACCTCATTTGAAAGCTTATGAAATGTAGATGTTTTTTTAATAATACGCAGAGCAAGTGTCATAGTGATTTTTTTTTTAAACAGGCTGTTTTGTGTAATAATGCCAGTAAAATTTGTTGAAGGTTTTTGGATTTTGGAGCACTGTGTCTAGAATAATGTCAATAATGTACATTTGATGATGCTGACATGTAACTGGAACGTTATAGACTAAATAATAAAAAGAAATTTAACAAAATTATGTCAAGTTTTTTATTTATTAATTTTTTAAGGTTACCCCATAAGAGTTTTTCAAAATAACACGAAAAAAATTATAACTCAATGTTGGTGCACTTTTGCATATGAGTGTTCCTACAAAAGTTGTTGCAAATGACCTGTACTATATCCCCTTACAAGGTTGTGCTCTAATTACAAGTCACCCTGTATATGCGGAGAGCAGGGGTGGCCCAGTCGTAACAGCCCCGACTTACGTTTCCAATGTCGTAGGTTCAAAGAGTTCAAACCCAGGCAGGCGCTTTATTTTTGTAAAATATTAACTCACAAATGCTCTAAAACGGTGAAGGAAAGCGGCATGTTCTAGAACCAAAAATTCGAAGACATGTGACATCCACCAACCCACACTGGTCCCGCATGGTGGGTTAAGGCCCATTCCCGCTTTCATAGAGAGGAAGCCGGTATTCCAGCAGTGGCAGTGGGAATATTTATAGGCTGATGATAATGATGAATTATATACGCACAGACAAAGTATGGCTTTCTTTGTCTCCGTCTGGTGGTAGTATCACCTTTACTGTAACCTGTAAGCATTGAAACAGTACTAAGTGAACAGGTATCCTCTGGACTCAATTGTACAATCGTGATCTAATCGATCCCTTTCCATTAGCCGAGATCAAGGTGAGCTGACTAATCACAAAATAACAAAGCTTATCACAGCAATGATTTCTAATTGCGTATTTTGTTTTATAATTTATCTATGAAACAGTCAAAATCTAACCTACAAATACAACAAATAATAAGAAACATGATTTGACTTTTTTATTCAAGCTTCAAAAGATTACAAATTTAAAGGAACCTCGTAAATTAAAAAGAAAATCAGATAAACACAACAGAACGATCAAATCCCGCCACTGTAAGGGTCTTAGCATCTTAACAGAAAAAATAAAACGCGGGAGCACACAAGTTGAACGAATGAAATGAATGGAAGAACGAATGGTATTGTTCACGCAATCATTCCCCTGGGTGTGTTTTATTGTGGCGTTTTCATCGTTTTGTTATTGTAGGCATTTTTATGAAAACACTCTGATTTAAGTTCCTCATACTTGTTTTCAATTGAAACTACTCGTGCAAGAAATACGCGCTTTCCTTTTGCTAACTTTTTGCCGTGGAAAGTAGAATTTGCCTACTTTCACTTGCATTCTATTTAGGTATCATTTGTATATCGCATTATTTAGGACTTACGTTTACATCCATAACGAAAAAAAAAGAAAAGAGGTATTGTATTTATGCAACCTTTCCTCCGGAAGGAAGTAAGGGTTGGGTAAAATTGCACCACCCGAAACTTTTTTCCTGGTGCAGCTTGAATCTTCTATCTAGGTACTTCTCCTAGTATGTTGTGACGTTGCAAAATCATTTTGTAGTTTAGTGGTGACATCTCTGTACTTATTCTCTCGCTATGTCATTATTGACAACCTATAACTCCAATAAAAGCAAAGAGATGGCACCAAAATCAGAAACCATGTTTAAATGTTGTCTGCTTGTTTAATTATATAACAATTGTGAACAATTATAAATAATAACACAATTAACATTAATACATTATTTAATCACAAACAATGATATTCAAATAAACAGATATGTTATAAGCGCGCGCATTGTGAAGACTCGAATAGGACACAATTGTGACCTTTATTTAGTCTTTAGTTTATGTCACGCATGGCGAAGAGCGATAGGCTTTGTTGAAATAAAAAAACAAAATAAAAAAATGCCATCATGTGTATTTAGCAAGTGTACCAATTATGATACCAAAGTAAATAAAACAGAAGGGATCTCATACCATTATTTACTAAGTACGCAATACACCTCAATTTACTTTTTTTTTTTTTTTTTCCTAATATTATGATATTTGGAGGTTAGAAAAAGAAAAAAAACATTGGTTGTCAGAATAATGTTTGTTTACATTCACGCGCAAGTGACAAACACTAGCTGTCTCTTTTTTTCTTGTTGGTTATATCAAGCCATCCCTTTCGACTTGTAGTGAAATGTCAGATGAATGAAAAGTGTGTATTTGTGCTGCCGCTGCTGCGTGGAACACTTTTTTTAATTGTTTTGTGAGTGTATAACGTATCTGTTTATTTGATCACAAATATAAATCCGACTAAATTCTAACCAATTGACACTATTTAGTCTATGGTCGATATTGGTCGATGGAAGGTGTGTCGTTGAAATGAAAATTCGGACTACCATCATGACTAGGCATATTGGGGGAAGAGATCGCGCCAGAGAGACTGGATTTGGCCGCGTTCCGCCTGGCATTTGCTGAACAACAGAACGAGACCTCTTGCTGCGCAGCCGCCACAGATTGACGGAGTTTCCCAAGCTGATTGTCAGGTTCCATTCCTGGATTTGCCGAGGTAAGCCGCATAATTATGTATAATTCAAACTTTAGGGCTTGCTATTGATCAAATGTATTAGCATACTTTCTGGCATTACACGAGGAATCTGTTACTTATAAATCCCATTAATTTCTTACCAGACTCAAGGCTTTAAAATTAATAAAAGCCATAAAAACTTTTCTAAAAATCACGGCTGAAGAACCTTGTCTCTCCAACCCACTCCTAATGGAAACCTCAAGTCTTAAAAGGTATAACGACCACCATAATGACTAAACTCAGCCGAAATAACATCGTTTTTCATAATTAACTTGAAAAAAAAAAACGCTGTATGGAGTTTTATGTCCCTTAATCCCGTTGTGGCCATTAAATAATCATCAGGTGGATCTGAGGCCATTTTTCTTAATTACCTGGACTGGTTTAGGTAAAGTTACATTTGAGTACCCTGACTGAGGTATCTAGGTACTTATCTTGAACAAAATGATTAATGAAACTGACTAAGTGGAGTGCCGCTTGATTATTTTTTAATTGATTTTATCTATCTATCTTCTCAGTCTATCAAAGTAACAACATCTCCCAAATACCAATAAAGTCATATATTACCAGTAAACAGTCTTAAAACCAATTTATTCAGTGAGATTTTTCACCGACTTTCCAAAAAGTAGGAGGTTCTATTTTCGATTTTGTTTTTGTCCATTACAAAAACAATTGGTACTTACCAAAGACACCGATTTCCAAAAAGAAAGTTATTTTTCACTTTGTAGTGTTTTTTTTTGGAAGTCGGTAGTATTTTATTGTAAAAAACTTTTTACTTTTTACAAATTCTCATATTCAGTTGTCTACTTCAATTGAATTTTGTCTGTGCAACACAGCAGTCCAGACAAATGCCGGTGTATGAGAAAGGAAGTCTGTGTAAAAGTCTGTGAAGTGTGAATCCACGATATAAGGGTTTACTAGGTTCGTGAGTACTTTTTTATTTATATACAGTGACAATTCAATAACAAATTGATGCATATTGCACCATCTAGTGATATTTATTTGAACCAAATTTTCTTTCTTAGCTTCGGGACCCTATGTCACGCTTGACCCTGAACTGACCTGATGGAAAGCAATGGAACTGTGGTATTTTCGCTATTCCTTATAATTTCGGATTAAGCCATCCACGCCCACTTGAAAAACTCAACCTGTATAACAATGAAAAATCCCTCATACAAAACACACCCCACTCTCCCCTCACACAAAAGTTTCAACATAAAAATTGATTTAACATAATAAGGTTACGTTTCCACAGTATAAAAAGGTACACTGACATTTAAGGCCAGGTTAAAATGGCTGGAGATTTGCCCGGGCGTAACCAGTCACAACCGGTAATCCGGGCGAAGCGGTCGAATTAAAAAGTTGGAGAAATAACCGGGTAACTGGGTATTACAATTACAAGCGACCCGGTCTTTCAGCAGAACGGGCTTAATGAGAGAATCGGGTTTTCGGATATAATATTAAGGGAAGTGTGTCCTCTTGTACTATTTGGGGTAATAAGGGTTATTGGCTGTTGTGATACTAGTAAATGACATATTGGTCTGGTTGAATTTACCTTTAATTTGTACTCAGCAAAAAATATTATCAACAACAAACTCTGATACTAGTATCGTTAAGGGATATCGTGTTACCCAGTTACTGGGTTCTAGAGGTCTAATAGGCAGTCACTCCATGTACAATACTAGTACTGAGCTGCACCTGGTCCGACTGGAAGACTTAACCATTATGGTTTGGCAAATTCTAGGCAGATTGACAGTCAAAGTAAAGAACTCTCTCCCAGCGTCTGTGTGTCGTATCACCTATTTAAAATGTCTGGATAAGGAATAGCGAAAACACCCAAAGGAGTCTCAAGGCCGATTTTGATGAAAACAAACTGCCTCATTGGATTTTTGAATAATCTAAAAAAAAAACAAGGTTAAACACATTATTACATCATTCGATAGTGTCACTAATAAGGATAAATTCTGGACGACAAGTTGTCTAGTATTTTAAGTTTGCCGTAACGTTGCTTGCTTGTCGGTCTTCTACAGACTGTACTTCGGCGAGTGTCCTCATGAACTCCACGACCTCATCCCACCGGTTCCCTTCTACCATCGGACATCTAGACGCAATGCAAGTTACCTTCATCCTCACCTAGTTGCCATTCCACGAATTCGCACCAAGCGCTTCCAAACATCCTTCATAATACGCACAGTAAAAGACTGGAACTCACTGCCTGCGTCTGTGTTTCCAAACGCTTCAGGCACGAACAGGCTTCTTCTGGGTAGGCTCACTCCATCGTCGACTTTGTGTCTGTCACCTCTGACCTAGACTAGTGTCAAGAGCAAAACCTCATTAAATTAAATAAAAAAGAAAACGCGCTCCAGGCAGAGTTAGTAGTAAGGAAGGCTGTAAGTTGGAGGCAGCATGTACATAGGTCCGAGCGCTCCACTCTGCAGAAGACCGAAAAACTCGGAGACGCTTTGTATGACAAACGACGACGAAGAAGAGAAGAGATGTAAGATTTGGATCTTTGAGCCTTATGTTTCGTAGTTGAGTTTAGTTAATAAGACATCACTAATTAACATGTAAGAAAATATCGCAGAAGACAGACATTCATTGATGAAGCAGGTTAACCAGATGATTTAAACAACATGTTTTATTCAAAGCAATACTTATGAGATATTTTACTGAATACTTCTGTATGTAAGTTTTGGGCATTGATCAATATGAACGTCGTAAAATACATAAAAAGATTATCCAGAAAACGTGTTAAATTCTCATAAATAAGCCACCAAGACATCGACGAAATATAAAACTCCTCGATCAGTAAAAGCGAGCTATTCGACACACGCTTTCGAATCAGACGCGTGCTAGTAATAAAAAAATATCGCTCGACTATGACAAATTCAAATCAGATTTGTAACATTCTTTGGGACGAAACGTTTGGGAAAAAACTTTTATCGTTCGAGTGCAGTTGACGGCTTCGGGTGAGTTTGAGGCAGATCGGCGGAGTTTAGACGTTTTCGGTTGACGTTTGAATGAAAAGAATTCCGGGTTTGAAAGGGATTTTATGGTTAAGAATGTTCGGGATGGTGAAAAAGACGTATTTTCTATATTGCGTGTACAAAATGAAAAAACTTCAAAGTATTTTTGCATAATATTTTGATTTTAGATGGTTTGGAATACTTATCTCTATTTAATATTCAAGTATGCAAAATTCTAAAATGGTTTATTGAATTATCCGTAGCTGACTGAAAATACAAATAATTAGGTACCTAACATAATTAGGTGTATCACAAGTAAAATTTAAAAATTTATATGACCCCCGACACATATATCTTGCGAAAACACCCCGATTCAAACAGTAAAACGACCATAACTTTTGAACGGCTGAACCGATTTTATTCAAACATAGCTAAGAACACTCTCGACAAAATTACCGTTCAAACAAAAAAAACGAAATCAGAATCGGTTCATTAGTTTAGGCGCTATGATGCCACAGACAGACACACAGATACACAGCAACACACGTGAAACTTATAACACCCCTCTTTTTCCGGCGGGGGTTAAAAATTATTACAATCAATTATCTATACTAATATTATAAAGCTGAAGAGTTTGTTTGTTTGTTTGAACGCGCTAATCTCAGTACTGGTTGTAATTGAATTTCTTTTTTGTTTTGGATAGTCCATTTATCGAGGAAGGTTATAGGCTATATAACATCACGCTACATCCAATAGGAGCGGAGCATAAATGAAAAATGATGCAAAAAGGGCAAGAATTATTCCTTTTTGAGAGCTTCCGTTGCGTGCGCTGCGTAAATCATGTAGGTTGGGTAGGAAGGATAGATGGGTAGGTAGGTAGCCAGTTGCAAGAGTGAAGCCGCGTGGGACAGCTAGTTTAGAATGTATTTGTAACCCGAATTGTCAACATAGCAATACAATATATATTCCCACATATTGTAACAGGTGTATACAAAACCGCAATTTAGAAATATTTCCTCACAGCAGCCCTATTATTACGGCAATATTTAATATAACATTATATAGTGGAATACGTTCGGTTCGGAAGTCCATTTGAAAGCGTGGCGGTCGCTATTCAGATGGATCCCATTCAAATTGATGTGCCCAACAAAATGTGTAGCAGTATGTTTGTATATCTGTATTTTTGTATTGTGCGATAGCTGAAGATAGGAATCCGTTGGATCCCAGATGCTCAGGACCGGTAAATACTCGGGGGAGGCCTATGTTTAGCAGTGGACGTATTTTGGTTGAAATGATAATGATTACCAAAGATAGGATAAAAATATTTTTGATTATTTTAAAGATAGGTAACTTGAAAAACAGTCCACCTTATAGCGTGTTTTTCGAGCCAAATTAAGGACTATCCACACATATCAGGGCCGTGCCCGGGACGTGGACGGACCGTGCCCCGTGAAGGGCTCAAAAAAATATCGCTGTGTACATTTTATATGAACTCGTTCACACACGTCCGTGCACGGTCCAGTGAAGAATCTTCAATGCCTGGGTGATATGTGTGGATAGACCTTTAAAACGGGTTATTACCTTTTAAATTTGACTCGAAAGACCAAAACATAGAAGCAATAAAGTAGTATAAATGTGTTTAGCAAATAGTCATGATTATTTAGGATGAAATAAAATACATTTTTTTTATAAAAAAACAAGCAAAGCACTATAAAAATCAACAGCATCTTCTAAAAAAAATAGGTATGTTAAACGCCCATTTAAAAACCACAAGTTCGCCTTTAAAACCTGCAACTACCCCCAGAAACTTCAGAAACAAAATTACATTCTTCCCAAAACCAACATTGTAACCTAAGCAACCGAGATAGCTCCTCAACAAACACTAACTACATTATAAATATGCAGCCGAACTTTCCGAGCCATTACGCGAACGAAAACGTAAACTAAACAGTAACCCACAGACTAGGACTACATATTTATGAGGATAAAATATAATAAACAAACCTTCAGCTTCGATTACAGAACCTACAAGAAATACACTCAATACTCAACCTTATGTGGTAACTATAAGGTTGAGTAGTGTAGATAATACGAGGGACTATCGAAGTGAAGACAGTCTCGATATGGCTCAGAATGGCCCTTTGTTTGTTACCGATTGTTTTCTGTCATTGTACAGCGCTGTGGATTTTTAGAGATCTGCAAGGATACGGTTAGCTGAGCGTGGAGAATGGATTGAAAATGGATAAGTACTACAGAACATAATAGACAGGTTTTCAATAGTTGAACCTTATTTTAAAAGTGTTTTTTTTTCAGTTTGGTTTTCTTCATTTTTTTTTTATTTTTTTTATTTGTTATAGGTTCGCGTTTGACCACTATCTCGCCTGATGTTAAGTGATGATGTGGTCGAAGGTGAAGCACGCTTGCCTAGAAGTAATCTATTCACTCTTGACTTGAAGACCCCTAGGTTGTAGCTATCAGGAAACAAAGACGCCGGCAGGGAATTCCACTCCTTAGCTGTACGCACTATGAAAGTATTTTCAAAACGCTTTGTCCGTATGGGTGGAATATCCACCATGTACCGATGGCACATTGCCGTACGTCTTGTAGTCCGATGATGGAAAGGGCTAGGTGGAATCAAATTGTGCATTCATTTCCTTAAATGATACGGTACGCACGGTAATATTGTATTTATTTTTTGACCAAAGGATACACAGATACGAAAGAAGTCACAATGATACAAAAGGTTACATACAGATACCTAAATAATCGAAACATCCTAGCAAAATAAACATTGTAAGCAAATAAACAACAGCCTGCTACCTAAGTTTTTAGAATCGCTAGAATTTATTTTAGAACAAAACTGTTCCTCATACATTATTTCCTCGAAACAAAGCTTTCAACAAAACTAAAACAAGGGTTGTCAAAATCGTAAGAATCACGTACTGCTACAATAATTTCCGTGAACAGTAAATCAAAGAATATTTTTTCTTAAAAGAATTATGGCTTAAATAAAGGAAGTTTCAGCATTAAACGCCGTATGTTGTAAATTCATTGAATTTATAGGTGGTAATAATTCTTTTATGTTAAATTATGTAGCTTTTTCTTTGCCAATTTAGTAATGTAAGAAAAGTTTTTGCAGCGATTTGTTACTACGTCACCATTACAACTTTGTACTTACATACTTGTAAGTAAAACTCGTAAAGCTTTTTAACAAGGAAACACTTGAGGATAGATATCATAAAAATAACAATATAGAAATTATATTGCACTTGCAAAGCACTCCAAGATCAAATGCTATAAAATCCTACAAACAACTTCTCTAAGCAATTCATCCACATCTTCAAAACGTATCTCAACCACAATACACAAAACCAACACACACATATAATATTATATAAAACTGCCAACAAAATACATACGGAACCCTTTCCGCATCTCCGTACCTCGACGGTATAAAAATGTACACAGCGAGACTCCGGAATGTTATTTTCTTAAAAGTGTTTACTCCGCGATTCTCAGCATATGGACGCAGTTTCGCTTTCTTGAGATTTTATACAGCTATAAAGGTTTTTAAAATTAAAAGTTTGTGGTGTCTAATAATAGTGCAGTCCTTAAGAAATTGTTTGCAAGTAGTCGCATAGTTAGTAGCTAGCAGTAAATTAATAAAGGGGATGTAGTTTGAAATAGTTCGCTTGCAGACTTTAGTGGTTTCAAGTTTCGCTTTATATCAGCTATTATTAAGGATAACTTGGCTTATACGATGTAGTTTTGTTCTTTATTTTCGGTATTGGCTTGAGCGTTTAACAGCTTCAGTAAGTTTTTTCTGTTTCTAGGAAATTCATTCTTGCACGGAAATTATTAAAATAATATGAGAAAATGAGAGATGTTTCGATCTATAGCTATCTTGTTTATTAACTTTGTTAAGATTTTTGTTTTTAATAAATTCTACCAAAACTTATAGTTCATATTATTATTATAGATGCAAAAGTAAATCTGTCTGTTAGTTACCTTTTCAGGTCTTGACGTCTGATCGGATTAGGTAATAGGATACTTTTTCCCCGTAACTATATTCTCTTGGAATAATTTTCTGCTTATAAGTGACATTACCTATTTCTAACTAACGCTACATGACGGTAAACTATCTCACATAATAAATTAAACTCTAAACGTATCTAGACAACATCTCCACACCGTGAAACGGTAAGCAAGTGTTGAAGCGACGTCTTAAAATGAAGATACATGACGACATTTATCATCTCGAATGTTAGTTAGCATTGCAGTGCCAACTGAGTATAGCTAGACTGGTCTAGAGCAGAGACTTTGTATTATATAGACCGAACATATTTAAGACGCAATTTCAATATTGGTATTCATTTACGCACTAACAGATAACGTCATAAGCAAAAAGAGATAGATATACTTTTGTCTATGCCATCTTTTATACCAGTGTGGCCGAGTATGCTATAGATACTTCTAGATCGACATATATCAGTACTAGAACTAAACCACTGTCACATTGATATTTTATCGAGTGTAGGTTTTGCCCCGATCTACAAATTTGCTCAATTATAGTAGAATCGTCCCTGGGCAATATTTTGTTACGTTTTCTTTAGAGATTCTTTATAATAATTTAAAGAGTGGAAGTGCACTTTTACAAAAACACAAAAAGAGTGAACTTGTCACTCATTGTACAAGTACACTTCCACTCTTTTGTAACTATTTTGTATTATAAAGTATATAGTATTATAAAGAGAAAAAAAAAATTGTATGTAACGAATAAACTTAAAAACTAATGGATCGATTTCAAAAATTCTTTCACTGAGACTGGTGGAACGTTACACTATTCCCGGGAGACATAGGCTACTTTTTATCCCTGTATTCTGGGAACAGGAACCACGCGGGCCCTGTATAAATATGGACAAACAGTATGAAAACTACCTACAAACGCTCGAAACGGCACACTTACACAAACATGCGCATCGACGAGACCCCTCAGCGGTTCTCGCGGTATTGTCAGTAGTGCGAGCCACTTAGGGGTCTCAACTTTAATTACAGCTGGTATCCTAAAGACTACCACAGTGACTCAAAAGTTGTCACTCTGACAAGGTAGCGTTTGTCTATGTTTGTCTTTTATTTTATTTTTTTGGATTTCTCTTTATGCAAGAACGAATGACATGATAGTTTCTTTTTCATCTTAATTAGGTTACGTCTATTCTAATACAAAGTCTCTGGTCTAGACCGTCTCGAGGTCAAGCTAGCCTCAGGGATTAGACTATCTGGTCAATTTACATATTAGATAGTCAGATGTGGAATATTACTTGTGATGCATTCGATGCATTAGATCCTAGATGGAGCCGACGAAAAATTCGGAAAATCATCATGGATGTCATTTTCATAATTTTTGGGGTTGCTAATAACGAAAATGGGCTTGAAATGAAATTCAAGATGGCAACCACGTTTTTTTTTACGAACGGACTTACCTAGACTTGTTGAGATAACCTCGATTTCATGCTTAAAGCCTGAAGGACTAAACTATCTATCTAGGCTCAGTCAGAACTATTTGGAAAATTAGCATGTTAGATACTCAGTCAGACGAGGATATTACTTCTAAGTTAAAGAGATAAATTCTAAGATTTGAGATAAGACTCCTTTATTGGTGTTTCGGTATTCGTTTCTGAATTCCACTAACTTTTGTACATCAATATGTTTGATCTAGGCATGCCACCGGTTCATTGTATTTGTAATTTATCATGCTAGATTACAAATCTGTTATGTATTGTGAACAATTACAATAGATCTCATACGTGTCTTATCGAGAAGAAAGAGTTTATATTCTCGCGAGATTTTTATTAACTTATACGCTGTTTGCAAAAACCCCGTGACAGGTACAATGTCAACAAGTAGGACTCAAAATCATATATTGCATTTTAATAACTAACTAAACTTGTATTAATAACTATTAAACTTAAATATAAAGATGATGAGTACGGACTATTTAAATATTGTAAAATTGTGTCAGTCTTTGATAAATTCAGGTCGGCAATTATCTTTTGCAAATTTAATAATATTAGCTCCTTAACTTTAAACAATAGACCAAAACAGTTACGTGATCTGGATTACTTGCCAATATATAAAATAGCTACAACTGTGAATGTGTATGGCATGAGAATGTGGCAATATAATATTACCTGATACTCTGAATAAAATTCCTAAAACTGTGCAGTCAAATATTGTCACCAGCACATATATTTCATATCATATAAAATATTATTTTCCTGGTGATATCACATATTAAGTGTTAAGTGGGTATAAGTAAATGTTTACCTATTTTAGTAAAGGTATAAATATAATGACCACCAAAAATAACCTTGTGACCATAACCTCTATTACCTAAAATTGTACTATGGTATCCAAATTTAGTAAATTGGTCACCAAATTTCAAAAAAAATGGTATAATCAACTAAAAAACTTAGCAAGACATGCACATATTGCTCATCTCGTCACATTTAATAAGAAACCTCACCAACTGCAAGGACCACAATCCCAACCCACCCTAATCCAGCTACAACTGCAATGATACAGTGGAAAACAGCTCACAATTCCGCCAGACGTCTCATTACAGGCACAATAAAGTCTCAGCGTCCTGGAGCTCAAACAATGGACAGAATCTCGGCCAGATTTCATTTAGAACCGACGGTATTGTCCGTTTCTGTTTACCCTCCTAGCTTGGTCTTAGTTGCATTGGGATTCTTGCCACCGAATTTTATATGTGCGGTGTTTTATAACGTTTAAGAAATCAACCGGGTGAAGCTTCATCTGGGCGAGATTGCCACCTTTTTTGAAGTCGGTTAAAAAGACGTAGGTCCTAGGAGGTCCTTGCAGTCTTATTATGTTAGTCGAATATCGAGTCTGATCAAATTAGGACCTTAAAGACTCGTGTTTTAGTGTTTGAAATTCAAATAGATTGATTAAATATGATCGAAAAAAAAAAAACCTTTTTTAAATAAAGTCAAAGTAAAACAAATAATAGTAGATTGTTTACCTAGGAAGAAAACAAAAATTTTAAAGGTGAGTGTTTTTTTGAATTCAGAGCGGAGCGAAGGATTCTGGAGTAGAATCCCGAGCGTAACGAGGGATTCTAAAGTAGAATCCTGAGTGCAGCGAGGGATTCAAAGTACGTCACTCGAGCTGAAAATAGTGTTGCTCCCGAGGTGGACACTCTACTTTTTATTACCCTCTATGAGAAAATAAGTAAGTGTAACTTAAGAACAAGAACGTTACGTTTAATTATTTACATAAAATTAAATACCATAAGACATATAATGCATTGCCTTTTGCACTCGGTTAAGACCAGACGCTTTCAATCAATTGGAAGTATACGTATAATGTGTTGTTAATACTCTTTTGACTTATTTTTTTTTAAATGGTAGGAAAGCTGCTGCAGTTAAAAAGAAAAATAGTTTTACAGCTATATATAGTTGACACTGACATCAAAATAAAACAACAATAAATTATTTAGTACTGAATTCAAATGTTAAACTCGATAAATATAATAATTGATGAACTTGGCAATTAGGTTTCGTTTGTATTCGCAAATGCGATGATCGCCGAGGGGCAATAATAAAATAGTTGTACTGTATATGAAGTTTAAATAAATAAATAAATATTGCCTCTAGTATATACAGAATCTAAACTCTAATACAAAAAGATGTAAATCAAACAATGCCATAACGAGCCCACTCATTCAGAATTGAATAAACCCCACTTATATTTACCAATTCAAACGAAGAACAAACTCGACCATAAGCAAAAACTACAATACAAATCCGAACCAATTATTTCATATTTAATTATCGTATTCACGTTGCGCTGAATAAAATCATCGAGTTCACGATATTATCGATTATAAAAATCGAATACGGTGAATTCACATCGACAAATCGAATAGGCGAAGCGCGACTTTACGTAAAGGAATAAATAATAAAAACCGTTTCTTGTGACGTCACATCGCTGTATGACATTTGAAGGGTTGGGAAAATCCATACTAAATGTCAAGTGTTGAGGTTTAGCGAGCTGATATTTGTGTGAGTTCTTGTTTATTGTTCTTTCTTCTCTATTTCACCAATAAAATGTATCTACTTTATTACCTACTTGAAAAAAAAGGAGTTAGTCGATTGGTCACGTAGCGTATGTATATAGTGCATGTATGCGTGTGTTGTTGGAATTGCACAATATAAACATATATATGTTACTCTGTATCTAAACACGTGTGCCAAATTTTCATAAGTTTATGTATGTTTGTCAACGCATTTCGCCGAAAATATTTTTTTTCTTATTGGATTCGGTATCGGTCAACTTAGGGAACAGTACAAGTTTCAACAAAATCGGTTAAGCTGCAGTTTTCAAGATATGGAACATACAACCGGACTCCTTAGCGACAAACAGCACGTATGTTTAAATTAAGTTATGATGTGTATTTTGTCAATACTTTAAGTTCCTAACTTACTACTACTACTACTATAGACTTTGCTCACTTTTTAGTGATATAGAACTAAAACTAAAAAGAGAGAAATTTTTTGTGGAAAGGTTTTCAATGTTATTTTACCTTCATAAAGATTTAGTTGCCCAATAGAGCAAGTCGACAGAAGTGTTAAAAATAATAAAAAAGTACGAGTACTTACGTGATTTTTTTTCTTTATGCGTCCAACACTTTCGTTAGTCAGTGCATACATCTTTATAAAATTTCTGAATTATTCAGTAACGGATGAGCAAAATACTCAACAGAAAATTTGAATTGAGAATCATAAAAATGTTTTAGTTAAAAACACTAAACAATTCTGATATATATAAATACAAGTATATTTATGACTGTACGTTTTAAACACACAAACCACTTTTGACACATTACCCAATGTATAAAATTAAACGGCCAGATAACATCTCGCCCGATGGGGAATAAAACCATTACCGTACCTACCCGTGTTACCCATGACAAGGGTCCCATGAAAATAACACCATCGGGCAGTTTGCCTTACTAATTAACTTCATTTTCGATTTCCATAATCAAGATATGCAGTGATTACACGTAAAAGACAATAATTCGATATAATACATGATTTAGGTACTGTCCGAGGCAATAATATTGGAATTATATTTGTTTTATTATAATCAGCTTTTAATTTTTCTACGGCTGGGATATAAGCCTCCTCACTTCATGGTCTACAATGCGGACCTCGTGCCTTTTGGTCGTCATCGTCATCAGACTATTAATGTGCCCACTGCTGGGACACAGGCCTCCTCTCTGTGAGAGGGAATGGGCCGTAATCCACCACGCGGGCCCAGTGCGGGATGGTGGATGTCACATGTCTTCGAATTTTTGGTTCTAGGACATGCCGGTTTCCTCACGATGTTTTCCTTCACCGTTTTGAGAGCAGTGGTGAAGAAATAATTTACACAAAGTAAAGTGCCTGCCTGGGCTCGAACCCACGACCTACAATTTTTAAGTTGCGGCCGATACCACTAGGCCATCACTGCTCTCTGCCTGCCTGACTGCCTCTGACTGCCTGTTGGTAAATGTCACCTTCCTTCGATTTTTTTTTTAGCATTATGATATTCCGGTTTCTTCACGAGATAATCGTTTTGAGAGCAGAGGTGATGAAATAAATTACAAAAAATAATACGTCTGCCTGATTTTATTTATTTGAAAGTTGCTGTTGCTGGGATTTTGACAGCATACAACATTAAACAGCTCATTATACTGGGGATTGACATTAGAAGTTGCGAAATAAATTTTCTTTGTGGATCTTTCACCTGTATGTACTTTACGGATGCAATAAATTCAATTCGAATTTAGATTGTCCAAAAACGTTTCTTGGAGACACTTAAAGGTTTACGGAAAAACGCAATCACGCTGCGCTTTTCTTTAATTTAATACTTACTGAGAAGTTCTGGATGCAAAAAGTTGGAGTGGCGACCGTGTACCGGAAGACGAAGCGTTAGAAGGCCTCCTTTTAGGGGAAGCAACGACCTGGTCAAGACTGCGGAAGCCCGGTGGAAGCAAAAGAACAGGACCGATTCGTGTGGCTACGCTTGGGAGAGGCATATGCCCAGCAGTGGACGTGTTTCGGCTGAAATGATGATGAAGAATACTAGCTGCCGCCCCCGGCCACGCCCGCGTGGTATAAGTACTTTCCCCAATATCTTTATAAATTATAACCTATGTGTTATTTCGGTTATTAGTCATCTCAGAAGACATCACTTTTTAAGGTATATCATTTTTCAAACAGTCCATCTATCATAAGAATTAATATCTGTATCGGGCCACCGTTACGATGTATATTTTGATTTTGGCTGAGAGCTCGATATTTCGGCAACACCGTCACAAGCGCCATGATCACGAGAACACGATCATTTGATTCTAATTATTGTGACCATGTCAGCTTAAAAACTTATAGCCCATCTATCAAAGTCAAAGTCAAAGTCAAAGATTTATTTGCAGATAAATATGGTTACAAAAGATCTTACAATGGTAGTATAATAGTAGCTTAACATATTTAATCATAGCATAATGACATGCAAATATTTTGTAAGTATACAATTAGGTCATTTAAATGTAAATTGAAGGAATTCTTTTAAAGTATAGAAGGAACTCTCTATTAACCACCTGCGCAAAGCCCTTCTGAAGCGGACCATTGGAAGTTCTTTAATTTCGTTAGGAATCTTGTTGTAGATCTCAATACACATAGGATAGCAACTTCGCCTATATAGCTCCGTTTTCATTCTAGGAGTAATTAATCTATTAGGATATCTAGTCCTGAATTTACATCGTTTGTTTGTTCTTCCCCTTTTTTTCCTCTACTTACCTTACGCTATTTGCTTCATTTGAGTGAGTGATATTACTTGTCGTCAAGGTAGAATTTGATAGAAGAACTGTCGGTAGTAATATTTTGTTAAAAAACATAAATAGACAATAAGCGGACAATGAATGCGCTTTTCAACCGTTATTCTCACATCCCCACACGGTAAGGTACAAAACTACTAAAAATAAACTACCTAGAGAGGTAAAAAAATCCCATTTCGTCGGATCATATCTCATTCGTATTAATAGGGGACATTTTTCCGAGGGAAAAGAGAGAAAAAAATGGTTAGGCCGGCCAACTGCTCTGGATATATTATATCGTACTTTTATACCGAATGTATTGTGTTTGATGACCAGGGGCTTGGAACTCCCTCGCCCCTCTTTACTCCAACAGTTATATACGGCTAAGAAGCTCTCCTAATGTGTTTGAAAGGTCTTGTAAAACTGGCGGTAAGCCCCATCGGTTTCTTCATTACGGCACATGAGATATTATTTTGTAGTAAAGATAATCTCAATGCTCTGAAATTGTGTATTTGTGGTTTTTGTAGCAATTGTTTAAGCCTAGATCATGTATCATTAATGCTTTATGTATGATGTGCGTGTGAACTGAGGGACCACACTGGTAATTCGCAAAATAAAACTCGTAGGATTTAGTAGTAGATTTAAAACAATTGTAAAACAAATCTGGGAATTTGTAAACAATTATATTAAAAACTACAGCCCTTAAAGTGTGGTCCCTCAGTCCTCACAGACCATCAGCCCGATCTCGGGAAGTATCTGAAAAATTAAGGTGTTGTGAATACAGACTTTTAGTAAAGAATTTGTAAAGATATTTACTAAATAACAGACCACAAAGCATTATAGATAAAAAATATATTACGGCTAAACTGTGGTCCCTCATACCACACAAGAAAGATAAATATTTTAGTGAATATTATCGAATCAAATAAACGTGTTCATGTCTGTATCCTCTTAATAAACATTGTCCGCACTTGAAAGCTTACGTCTATTCATTATTAGGTTGCACCAAGTGGTGACTGGACGTTCCATTCAGTGCTGCCTACTACTTACTGATAAATTTGGTTATTTTAGTATAAAACCCAAACCCTAACTAGTCTTACTAATGAACACCACATTTTACGTATATTATCATTATGTATTACAAGGCAACTGCTCTTGTTTTAAAGCAATTTATGTACTTACTTACTATGAACTGTAGTAAAAGACCATGAATCATCACCTGCCTAGCCTTTTCCCAATTGTTGTTGGGGTCGGCTTCCAGTCTTACCGGATTCAGCTGGGTACCAGTATTTTACATGGAGCGACTGCCTATCTGACCTCCACATCTCAGTAATTGGGTAACACCATACCTCTTGGCAAGACTGGTGTCAGATCTCAAGCTTCTGACTATCCGTAACGACTTTCAAAGATCTTCAAACTACAGCCGGGACCAACGGCTTAACTTGCTTTCCGAGGCACGGAGGAGACTCGGTATGTTGAAATGGTCACCCATCCACGGACCGACCTCGGCAAGCGTTGCTTTGAAGATCGACCCGTGCGGCTGTTATTATTTAGCCACGAGCTCCTCCACGAGTAAAAGACCATGAATGAGTTAACGAAGCCAGCACAATTTTATTGATTCTGATCAATCTTTTGATAGTTTTACAAAATCGGAATTGTTCTTATCCAATGATGCTTGAACAAATTTTCTAAACTAAAATTATAAAGAGGTAAAAAATTTATTTGCATCAGGCAACAACAACTTTAGAAAACACTCATATGACTACGATTTTTAGGGTTCCGTAGCCAAATGGCAAAAAACGGAACCCTTATAGATTCGTCATGTCTGTCTGTCTGTCTGTCTGTCCGGCCGTATGTCACAGCCACTTTTTTCCGAAACTATAAAGACTATGCTGTTGAAACTTGGTAAGTAGATGTATTCTGTGAACCGCATTAAGATTTTCACTCAAAAATAGAAAAAAACAATAAATTTTGGGGGTCCCCATACTTGAAACTGAAACTAAAAAAAATGTTTTCCATCGAACCCATAAGTGTGGAGTGTTTATGGATAGGTCTTCAAAAATGATATTGAGGTTTCTAATATCATTTTTTTCCAAACTAAATAGTTTGCGCGAGAGACACTTCCAAAGTGGTAAAATGTTTGTCCCCCCCCTGTAACTTCTAAAATAAGAGAAAGATTAAACTAAAAAAAAAAATATAATGTACATTACCATGTAAACTACCACCGAAAATTAGTTTGAACGAGATCTAGTAAGTAGTTTTTTTTTATTACGTCATAAATCGTAAACCACAATTTACCAAGTACGGAACCCTTCGTGCGCGAGTCCGACTCGCACTTGGCCGGTTTTTTTTTTATTGGCTTAAATCCATAATAGCACTGAGTGCCAAAGGCAATTTATATTTAAATTTAATAATTCTACTATAAACATTTACAAACAAAATCGAATCAAACCCAGATCATTCCTAATGGCCTATTCACCCTCAAACACAAGCTCAAACTGCTATATCTGAAGAAACAGCTTAAACTGCATTCTAGCTGCTTTACACCGTACTATGAAAAAGCTAAAAACTTACATGCACTGGAAACAAGCCAGTTCAGCCTATATAGCTACGACGCCATTTCCTTGAGCTCTGCAGTTCTACAAATGCTGGATAAATATTGGATACTGAACTGCTGACAGAAATTGTACTAACCTTTGCTACTACTTTAGCAAAAGTGTTGTACCTTGGACACTTTAGCTTACCTAGAGCACAGATAATATAATACTAGCATACAGATGCCTCATCCCATACAAAGAAACCGTGCCGACGTAACTAGCGTTTTTCATCTGATTATACCGATTATTTTTGTAAATCGATACGTTTGGTTCCGTTCCAGGGCGATAGTTAGATCACCATCTATATCAGTGAAACGGAACCGAACGCGATCGATGTACAAAAAATAATCAGTATAATCAGGACAGTACGTCGGGCCATTTTGTTTATTTTGAGAGAATAACAGACCATTTATTTTACGAAATATATCTTTGGTCGCAGTATATTTTGTGAATCATTCGTGGAAAATAGGAATGCCTACTTCATAAGGACAGACAATTTTTTTATTATCAATACCATTATTTTTTATTATCATTACTATTACAATCTGACCTGAGGCCCTAGACAATTGGCATCAATTGACAACAATAGACTTTCATCTTGAGACACTGTGGTAATTTGGACGAGAAGATACCTCGCAATTTCCCGAACGCTGCCCAGCCGTGTCGGATGCGACAGTTGACCTCTTTCTCAAAGTTGGCCCTACCTAACTGGATCGTTTATCCTAGGTTGTTAATTCTTAATGAAGAATAATATAGTTCTTAAACCAAAAAAAGACAAAATTGTATGGGATTGAAAAGCGACGTCGAAAAATCACGTTATCTAACCGTTACATTTTGACATTTCGACAATCACCTTCGCCGATATCGAATGCCACTTGTGTAGAGCCACTGATCGAAAGCCATAATCTGGTCGACAATGAAACACGTTTGCATAGAAGTAACCCATTCACTCATTATTTAAAGACCCAGGTTAAAGCTAGCAAACAGTACACAAACTCTGGGAGGGAATTCCCCTCGCACACGGCGACTTTTTGTAGCGGTGCTGTCGCGCGTTCTCATCTGACAGTCGCGTTGCGGCCGGCCCTCGCCCCCACCACGATTCCCAGTCGCGATGCAAACGCGATACTGTCGCGCTTCTGTCGCGATGCTAACGCGATTCCGTAAGTGCTAAATACCACAGTTACAAGATGGACTCCGTTGAGGCAACATTAGTCAAGTTGTCTTTGGTCTCTCCACCTGTCTGTGTTGCACTGATGCTCGGTTCTCCACTCACGTGCCACCCTCCCTCCTGTTCTCTCCCCGATGTTGACCAAAACGGTCGCGCGTTTGCATCAATACAGTCGCGATGCTGTAGCGCGTTAGTATCCCGTTTGCATCGCTTCTGTAGCCCGTTTGCATCGCTTCTGTAGCCCGTTTGCATCGCTTCTGTAGCGCGTTGCAAATGCGTCTTAGCTGTACGCATAACATGTCCTATTCTCTACCAGTCCTCAGCTTCTTTCTAGCCATTTCACACAGTCCATCCACTTCTCAAAATGAATGCTCCAAATTACAAGCCAAGCTCTCTCATATAAAGCACCAAATAAACCAAGAGTAATTTATTCCACACGGAACCGACCATTTCGTACGAAAAACAACATCGACCAACTGATTACGGCATTGGCTAAAACGCTTTTCACTTAAAGGGGAAAGGATGCGATTTATCACTTACAATTTGTACCGCGTATCGATCGAATGAAGAATAACGCCCTGGAGTATTCTAGGGGTATGTTCCCACAAGAATCCTAAATAAGTTGCGTGGAACGTATACTTGGGAAACTCTAGTGATGGTGGAAATACCGGGACTTATATTAGGGTGCAGGAAAATCCCGGCATTTGAAGTCTTTTGGCTTTATGATAGTCAAGAGGAGGTGAAATTTTGGGATGGACACATTAAGTGACAGTTTTTTTTGTGAAGGACTGGATTTTCGCATTGGATTGAAAAAAAACAATTGATTTTGTTAAATTGATTGTTAATTCTAATTACCCAAATTACTGTGATAATAATACATTGTGATACTGATTAAACATTGTTATTAATAATGTATAAGTGTCTTAAGTAAATAATAAGGAATGAATAAAAACTTTTTTTTTTTTACTTTTTTTTTTAATTAAATTAGTGTCTAAATAGGTACGTAGAGTTTTCATAAAAACAAATTAGGTTTAAGAAAAATTAAGAGACTTGATTATGACTTAAAGACTACTTTATTTGTTTATTCCCTTAAACAGAAGCAAAATACGTAAACTAGCACATACTAATAACTGTCACTGCACTGTCCCGCAGAACATTTTCACCCAAATTCCGGGACATCCCACGAAATAAACACAACACTAGTGACACACTTTATTGAGCCAATGCTTGTGTGAAATTTATTGTGTTCGGTGTAAACAAGTTCCCTTGAATGTCGCCGTTAATTTTGTTTATATGCTACACCGAATTTAAGGTCTATCTGTGGTGTTGTTTTTAAATGCCGTGCGGTACATGCTGATATTATGATGGTGTAACTTAGCCAGATAACTAATAAATTGCCTGAGTGTTTGTTTTAAGACTGCGCTGATTAAGTGATGCTAAAAAGTTATGACAATCATCGAATGAATTAAAACAGCTTTTGTAGGATAAATATTGTAAATAATTATGATGATGTTTATTCGTGGCGATCATGTCCAAATAATAATAGCCAAGTGTGGTGTGACCAGTGGGTCGATCTTCGAGGTTAAGAAAAGATAGCTTAGGAAGATTCGTGGCTTCTTGCCTCAGCAAACACGAATGAATTGAAACGAATAAAATTGGACATAACTGTCATTATACTTCATAAAAGATAGCTTGATCTCTGTGACATATGTCAAACTGACGTATACGTTATTGTTAGCCTGTCAAGTGCTATTGTTACTGTAATGATACTGACAGCTGTCGCAGAGATCAAGCTATCTTTCATGAAGTATAGTTATCGTAGATCTTTGAGAATCGTGAGTCGATACGGGTGGTTCGAAAGTTTGCCATCCAGTCTTACTATACTTCATAAAAGATAGCTTGATCTCTGCGACATATGTCAATTTGACGTAAACGTTATTGTTACACTGTATTGATACTGAGTCTGCTGAGGAGCTGTCGCAGAGATCAAGGTATCTTTTATGAAGTATAATGGAT
This sequence comes from Orthosia gothica, assembly GCA_949775005.1. Lineage (NCBI taxonomy): Eukaryota > Metazoa > Arthropoda > Insecta > Lepidoptera > Noctuidae > Orthosia > Orthosia gothica. The sequence continues at coordinate 20,853,434 of OX459050.1, read as the reverse complement.
TACCGAGTTTCCCAGAAAAAAAAGGTGAGATCGGAAGTAGCTTCAATAAAGCTGACATTCTGGAGCTGAAGCTGAAAGCTGAAGACAATAGAGTTGGAAAACGGCAGGCATATTGATTGTTTATTTGAGAGCTCCATAATTGATTTCGTAAAGCGATAATCTGTCACAGTTGTCTGTGCCCTATGTTGCTATAATAAAAATCAAACTGCCTAACCTTTTCCTAACTATATTGGGGTTGGCTTCCAGTCTTACCGGATTCAGCTGAGTACCAGTGTTTTACATGGAGCGACTGCCTATCTGACCTCCACAACAGTAACTGGGTAACACGGTACCCCTTGGCAAGACTGGTGTCAGATCTCAAGCTTCTGACTACCCGTAACGACTGTCAAAAATCTTCAAATGTCAGCCACGACCAACGGCTTTGCGTACTTTCCGAGGTACGTAGGAAACTCGGTATGTTGAAATGGTCACCCATCCATGGACTGACCTCATCAAGCATTGCTTAACCTTGATGATCGACCAGTGCAGCTGTTATTATTTAGCCACGAGCTCCTTTAATAGATTTAAATTATAATAGAGCAGCACTAATATTGTCTCTACTCCATAATCTGTCTGTATTCTACGTTATAACTTTATCTCCAGTATATTCCCCATTTGAATTACTAAGGGGAATTTTCTTCGTTTGTCCTGCAGCTTTTACAATTTAAAGAAACTTCAAGTTCGCACTTTATAAATTATTACATCGCGATCCGACACCTCAATCCCTTACTAAATCATTTAACAACTCGGAACTCGGAATTCAACATGCAACTCAAGACAGAGGAAAATTTATCAGTGGTATTTGGTAAAATGTATTCATAATAGGTATACTTTGTAGTTGAAAATTTAAGATTCTTCTGAAGCGAACGTCTTAAATGAGGTATCACTTGTCCAGCAGTATTTAAGCTGTAAATAGTACCTAGTAAAATTCAGTAGTTGTCTCAAAGAACACCAAATTAAATAAGTGTGAAAAGTGTGTGTTACAAACATATAAATAAGTCATTTTATCCCATTCAACACAGCGAGCGTTTAGGCTGCTTAACGCAGAAAGGTGCGATGCGACATTAGGACAACGATGCGACAACATGTTATCACATTTTTTTATAACTAGTCTCGTAGAATCGCTCTGTAGACCAAATTGTTCTAAAACAATTTCTAGGAATTCGCCATGCCGCATCATCGCGTCGTGTCTTTTTGCCAAAACCTTTTCGCGTTGCGTGCTCGCCTCAATCTAACAAAATCACTTCACAACTGCAAACTTTATATCGCATATTCAACACTACACATATTGGACACAGTCAGCACAGTTTCTCAAAACAAACAGCTATGCATGGGAAAATTTCAAATTGATATAAGAAAAGCGTTGCTGGCTGTCTGCCAGGCCCCGTTTCGGTTGGAGAGGGCTTTTGTGGGCCTACCCGCAACGTGCTTGCCGCCTCAAGAACTGAAAACGCTGGTAAGCAGGCTGAAATAGTTGGGCCTTTATGCGGCTGACCGGGCTGTGAATGGCGGAGGCTTATAATAAGTATGAAATTTTTCGGTTGATATTGTTTGCGGGTTGTTTGTTTAAAGCTGTTTCTTGTTAGGCATTTATTAGTTTAATTTCTGATTTAATTTGAACAAGTAGGAAAATTGATACACTATGACAAAAAATGGTGATGTCTATAACTAGACATCATCACTTACCACCAGGTGAGATAGTGGTCAAACGCGAGCCTATCGAGAAATAAATAATAAAAAAAAAACTAGACCACAAAAATACAGACTTTCGAAATACTTGGATGGATGTTGACAGAATATTGAAAGGTAATATCAGTACTTTTTGATAGAGCCAATACGGGAAATCTGACTAGAACGTCGTTTCATATTACCTGTATGGTGCAATAAGAAACTTGGTTACTTTTTTATAGTCTTTAAAAGAATGCAGAAACTAAATGACGATAACTCTCTTATTCAGAAGTGTTCAGAAGCTTAAAAATATTCATAAAATATACTTTCTCAGCACACGTTACGCAAAACAACAAACCTCCTTTGTTCCACTAATTAGTTCATCACAAATTCACTAGATGTCACATTTTTCAACAATGCAAATTGCAAATCATGGCGCGAAATTATAACAAAGGAGGAATTTCAACCTTATAATCTACCAAGAAGTCTTAATTTCCTAAGCACGTATTATGTAGTAAAGACTTTTTAGAACAGGGCAGGATTAGTGGTAAATGTTAACGAGACTCATTAGAGAAGGAGAGTCGTTACAATGGCCAAATATTTTTTGGTCTTTTCGTTGGCCATAATTGAAAAATGTGGGAACTTTTGTACGGTTCGCCGCCTGGGGGTAAAAACAGGAAATATTTTTTGAATACTAAAATGTCCGTAGGGATTCGGATGCGAAACTATAAAAAGCTGACCAGTGGGTTGTGTGTGAGAATTTATTTTGAGGATCAATAATTTTGGATACTGCGTCAAATTACTGAAAATGCTTGCGGTGTTTTCAACTATTCTACAATGACGTTAATTGGAAATGAATATTACATTTTACATTTTGTGTATTCCTGCACAAAAGTTGGAGTCTGAACAAAATCAGGTTGCACCAATGAAAACATTTAAATCTTGTCCCAAAACAAAAGAACAACCTGATCGAAAAATAAATAATCTGCAATATTGAAGGATCCGATCCTGAACGCAAATACATGCAAATTAAATACCCTATACATAAATTAAGTTAAATAAGAGCCTTTATTTTTTATATATCGTCTCGGAAATAATTTAAACATGCAAAGAAGGCTCATAACATACCGAATCAATTCCCCATTACTTCCCATGGGTACCTAATGGATGAACCTACATACATATTACAGACTTTGTTCCATACAAAAAAGGGGTTCATAGATTTTTCCCTTAACATCTCTTGTTTATTTTATATTCAAGGGAAAATAGACCGTATACGCGCTAGCAATGAGTCCATTTTCTTTAGCTGGTCCTATATATTTTTTACACAGTTAATGTGTTCGCAAATGAGAGATAGAGAGGCATTAAATAGATGACGTCATTGGATGTAGCGTCATAGTGAATACGAAACAGTAATTCAAGTCGATCGGGTGATTAAGTTTTAAAAATGTTGATTGTAATTATGTGGAGCTGTTTTCGTTTGATGTGCTTTTGTGGAATTTATTTATTGCTTTTTACGTAAAGCATTTTCTATTAATTTGGTTCAAATAAAATTGTATATTGGGGCTCTAAACAAGTGGCGTTCAATTTCAGCGAAGGCGTTAGTCAAAATGTCAAACTGTAAGCCATTGATCACAGGATTTTTCGATATCACTTGTCCAATCTCACACAATTTTGTTTTTTTGACAGTTGCTATCGCCACGCTTTCGGTGAACGAATTTCACTTTTCTAAGGCCTCAGGCTGGACAAGATAAAAAATTAAGAACGTTGGAAAATTATGAGATAAACTTTTTTCCAGCAGCGGGATAGCAAAAATAACAAAAAAAAAAACAATTTATAGAAATTTTGAAACGAACGCGCTTTAGAAAGTGAGTCTCAAGCAGTTGTCTAAGAAACAAAGCTCCTTAAATATCAAAGGACACGCCTATTTAACTCTAAACAATATCACATTAGGAGGGTCAACTACACAGAAATTATTCATCCGCGATCGACCCAAATATCTTGATTGATACCTTAGAGGTACTTGTACCTCGCCCGCCGATGTGCCTCAAATTATTTCAAAGACGCAGCGAAATTGAGTTACTTTGCCCAATTTACAGTGGGGAGCGGAGACTATAGGCTTAACAATGATGGAGTATGTGATATAATATATGTATAATATATGATGAATATTATGTAATACACTCACTTATATACGTACCTCGGTTCTGTTGCTAGGGGTAAGTCAGTTATGATTGAAGGTCATAGGTACATACTTTGTTTTGTAGTTAGCGATTCTGTTTGAGGGTTATGTTCATCTGTTTTCTATGCATAAAACTGACAGGTTAAACCTGATTGGTTAAAGTTAATACAAACATTTTTGTTTCTTTGCAAATCAAGGAGTTTAGTGCATTAAAAGTTTGCCTTAGTAACTCTGATAGGCTTAAAAGAATCGTTTTGGGATGTAGCAATAGGAATAAAGACACATACACTTGTTTCGGTGATAATTTTATCTTCATACTTATGTATTGAGAATTTTGATAAATTTCATAAGGTTTTTACAAATTCTTAGAGAGCAGGCAGGTATTCTACACCTTGTTTTTATCAAACTCGACGACACAGTAAGTCAAAAAAGATTTTACAAAAAAATGCAACCGACTGCCAAATAAAAACACTACAAAGTGAAAAATAACTTTTTTTTAGGCAGTCGGTGTTTCTGTTTTCCTTTTTTGACACCGACTTCCGAAAATGAAGTTTTCACTTTGTAGTGTTTTTATTTGGATGTTGGTTGTATTATTTTGAATAAAAGATTTATTTTTATGTGGTACCTAACAGGCAAGTTCTATAGTAAGGTACCTATAATGCCAGAATATCATGAAACTTGAACATAAGCGGTAAAATGAGAGTGTACCAAGGTGAACTGGTACACATATTCGTACCCCTTTAGAACATACTGGCGTGATATTATGATAAGAAATAGTATACACATTAAACAGACATGCTGTCATTTATTGAAGAGTTCTGTTGTATAATTTGGGAACATATTCATTAAATCAAAAAAAATACATAATCGGTCCAAAATTGACGGAGAAATCGGTGAACATACACAAAAAAACAAACAGGGTGGCACATAGAACCTCCTCATTTTTAGCAAGTCGGTTAAAAAAGGGCTCAACCCCATCGAAATCCAGCTAGCTTTCACTACTTCCAAAATAGTGAACTAATATTGCAATACCTGTATAACAGTGTTGAACAACAAAACTTCTAGTTTAAAACACAAAATTTTTGCTGAATTTATAAACCTAATATGCAAATCCTGAACAAATTAATTACGCAAACTCATGACCTTGTTAAAGAAAAACAATTTCTATGGCTTTGCAATACGATCCACAGTGATCAAATGTTTGAAGCCTCAGAAATATAAAAATATTTCATTACCCTTTTTAGGTTTTAATGGGCAATGTAACTCGATATCGACTTTTGAGGTTCGTCTAATATAATTACAGGTGGATTTTTCTCTATAAAAACTAAGATTTTTCATTAGCTACCGTAATATCTGATTTCATATATTTTTTTAACTCTAAAACTGAATCTTTAGGTTACTACTTAACATTGGCCCTAAAATACAAATTATAACGAGTGAAAACAAATCAAGGAATCCTAATACTACTAACGTACTAACTAATACAACGTATCTACATTTTTTTTAGGGTTCCGTACCAAAGGGTAAAAACGGGACCCTATTACTGAGACTCCGCGGTCCGTCTGTCTGTCTGTCTGTCGGTCTGTCTGTCTGTCTGTCTGTCTGTCTGTCTGTCTGTCTGTCACCAGGCTGTATCTCATGAACCGTGATAGCTGGACAGTTGAAATTTTCACAGATGATGTATTTCTGTTGCCGCTATAACAACAAATACTAAAAACAGAATAAAATAAATATTTGAGTGCTGTTTTTTGCGATAATGCTACGGAACCCTTCTTGCGCGAGTCCGACTCGCACTTGGCCGGCTTTTATGTTTATGAGGTGAGGTCTTTTAAACCGACTGCCCAAATAGGAGGTGGTTCTATTTTCTACTGTATGTAACCTCTCGCTCGCTTCAAAGGACCGGGATCCTAAAGTCCCGAGATACACAAAAAAAATCGTCATCAAATGTACTTTGGCAATCAATTATTTTCATGGAAATTTGAGGTACCAAAACTAATAAGGACAAATTAGAAACTTTTTAACAAAAAAGTTTAACCGACTTCCAAAAAAACACACTATGTACTGAAAAATAACTTTCTATTCCGAAGTCGGCGTCGATAAACGAAAAACAATAGGTACCAAAGAGTAAAAACACTACAAAGCGAAAAGACTTCGAAAAAGAAAGTTATTGTTCGTTTTGTACTGTTTTTTTTATGGAAGTTGGTTAATATTTTATGTAAAAAAAAATGTTATACTTAATCAGATATACATAGGTAACTACGTAGACAGAAACTACAGAACACCCTTATAATTTAATTTATGAAAACTTTGGTAATCTTTTCAACGTGAAAGACCAAAAACAAGCAAAAATGTGACAGTTTCCTAATAAGTTCCAAAAAGAATAAAACAATATTTCAAGCATTCACACCTCCTAAGTCTAAAAAGAGCAAGCTGATACGATCGGTAGCCGGTTGGTTAGTGAAAAGTTTCAATCCACTACGACAAAGAGGGCTGGCAGGACGCCAGCTCCCACCAATCAGCAGACTACACTAAACTGTGTTAAAAAGTGTTCGGGAAGTGGGAATAAAATCTCTTGTCAGAAGACTTTGTGTTTGCCATTTTTATTCATTTGTGATATATTTATTTGAGTATGTATTTAAGTCATCATATTAGTTTGAAAATGGTGTGATGTAAAATCATGGTATAAATAATCTAGTAATTTCGGCAGTTACTGAACTACGAGTAGTGGTAAAAGTATACCTTGCGTAAATGGTTGTTCTGCGAAAAAATTCAAACGAATCCACCTGCGTGAAAGCCTTTTTGCGATAGAAACTTGGAAGAAAAGATACATGTACAAAAAGATCTTAGCGCGAAAGACGCGTCCATTGGTGCAAAAATCTTTCGCGAAGGTAATATTTATACCCACGACCCGTAGGCCTAAATATAGATCCTTAACTGTAAAGGCTTAAAGGACCCGTTTACTCCTCTTCTCAAAATAAAATGATTATGCAATAAACTTTTTCACACCCCACGCACAAATTCTAAGTGAAACACTCATAAATTATTCATCTCCACATATTTGTAACAAATAAATTACCATACCTACCTACTAACATGTATAAGTGTTCTTAGAAAAATAACTTAAAAAATACAGCCTGATCTATATCTAACAGGAGGTCATTAACATATCAACGAAGACTTGGCTTGGAGCCAAAAAAGATTGATGGCTGAATGTATGCATATCTGTGCCTCAAAAAAGTTTTATTGCGAGGCACAATGTTATATGACGGGCCTCTAGTCGTTTGGGCGTTTTAGGACTTGCTGGTGGTGGTGGAAAAAAATAAAGTTGCTCTGTGTCATTACTCATTAGTGTCTTTTTACTAAATCTGAGTGATAGAACCAAAAAATCTAGAATAATAAAGCCGCGTTTTCACTACTCACCAGAGGAGAAGCAGTTTATCAATCCCACCTGCAGCACTAATACTAACACAAGCAGGCATGCAAACATCGTGTTTTCCAGATAAGGTTGTTTAAGCAGGTTTAGATGACGTAAACTCTCGGTGATCACTCGTTATATACAAAATAAACAATGGATACGAAGCTATGAATAGGTATATACGTATAGCTATCATCCGTTGGAGTTCCTGTGATAAGCGGGCTTCGTATGGTTAGTCCTGATTATAATAAAATTGGTAATTATTTTGCAATATGAATTTATGCACGTTCATGGTCTTATCGCTTGTTACAATAATTTTAAACATTTATTTTTATATTATTCTCTTTTGTCCACCATCATGCTACTAATTTCATAGCATTAATCACACAATCTCACTCTCCATCCACCCACATTTTTGTAATCATCTTCCAGGGTTCTCAGGGTTTCGGAGGGTGCTAAGTAAACGAAAGTTTCTTCGATCTCCATTTATTTTTTATTTTTGACCACTATTTAATTTATATCTGATGGTAAGCAATGTGATGTGGTCGACGGCGGAGGACGCTAGCTTTTTTTTATGATATTCACTCTTGACTTAAAGACCCGTAGGTTATAACTGACAGGATACAGACCCACACCACACGACATCACCATACCACCACCATTCTATACCGTAGCTGTACGCACAATAAAAGTATTTCCAAAACTTTTAGTGCATTTGGGTGGGATGTATGCATTCAAATCGCAAAAACACTAAAGTATTCAACAAATATCACCCCATTTCACTTTCTAATCTATTGCCAAATAGCTTTCACAGTAACAAAAATCAAAATACAACAAAAGTAGAGGACAAACCCCTGAAAGTCATTAAAGCGGTGCACACCAACGGGCTCGAAACTCGTAAAAACATTAAAATAGCGTATAACACGGTCGTAAACACCAGTTAATATGCGCCAAACGCTTGCAACAAAACGACTGTGCCAACTAGCACTGTTACTTTTGTGTTATAGCCTTAAGGCGCTCGTGTACACTGATCTTAACTTTCAATTCTTTTGTAGCGTCTTAATTTCTTGTGGGTGGTGTAATTTTTATCGTCTTTTGTTTCTCAAGGTATTTCTTCACATACCTGTCAAGGTTTTAAAACAGACTAAGGGTGATTACGCACTACAACCGATCAATTTCGAGGCTATATAGCGTTAGCCGCTCTCTCTATCCACTGCGGCCGCAAAATGGTAGGTGACGGGGCCATTGACCTTGACCCGTCACATGGGGACCAAGGGTATACACGCAGTCATCTGGCACCCATGTGCTGGTTTGGTCCCTGGAGTGGTCACGGCGCACAGTGTGTTCTGGTGCGCCGGTGATAGGGGGTACTCCCCAGAGGAGGGTCCGGTGATGGACAGCCGCGGCGGGTTTACGGTGAGTGCGACGCTTGCCTGTGTTCCCGCCATAAGCGGCACAGGAGGACACCGTGGAGTTTTATTGAGTTGGAGTCCCACATAACTGCGCTATCTCCCTGTGGTAGCGCATTATGCATGAGCATTTCTCCAGAGAAAAAAAAGTTCGTAATTTGAGTTTAGAGTTTTATCCGAATTGAAAATGTTTTGAATTCAAACGGGCGGAGTTCGGATGTACGTAACCTCCTCTATAAGAAGTACTACTGGCTACTTCGGTACCAACATTTATCGGATTCGGAACGAACGCAGTAAGTCTTATGAAAACAATAAGTAATTAATATTTCAGCAATAAGTTAAAAAAAAAATCGAGGCAAGAACAACTTTAGACGAGACACTCTTCTAAAGTTCGATTTTCGAACAGCAATGCAGACGGTTTGTGTGTTTAAAATTAATGAAAGTCATCTATTTTCTCATCTTCAATCTCAAGATCGAGTCCTATCATAAAAGTACTTACGTACCCGGATTCATCCATCAATTGACACCCAATTAAGGGCCAACCTACCTCCAAGACCCAAACAAGGTCGCAATTGTACGTACTTTATGTCACTAAAACGTACCACTCGTGCCTAATTTCTCACTAAGAGCATTACAATGAATCTGACAGTGAGGGAAGGAGTGCCTAAGCCCTCTTTTACCCTTGGGGAGGAGCGGTTAATGTTTTTATGACGTTTAACTAATGTATCTTAACTTGGGATAAGGATATGTAGATAGAAAAGGTTTTCATAGAAAAGCAGGTTTATTAAAAATTATATCAGAATTCCTAGTAAAAGTGAGCAAGATTATTACCGTCCTCCGAGTTCGAATTTGAATTAACACCCTAAATTTAATGACAGTTTCAATCACAATGGAATAAAGCTCCTAAACCACAACTTCATAAGTTTTAAAAATCGTTTTTGCAACATCGTAAAACACGCTTATATATGTTACATTGACAAAATTAAAAAGAGTTTGCAATATATGACTGAATTTGTCTGAAATAAAATTAATCTACGGATTGTCGGCCTTGCCTAGTCCGGAGTGTGGACCTCGTGCCGTTGCTCGATCTGGGCATTGGATCCAGAACATCAGGCTCAGTAGTAACTCTTGCGGCTTTACAAACGGATCAGTTAAAACCATACTACCTACATGAAAACCATAAAAAAACATTGATGATGGTAAAACGTAAACGTAAAAATACTCCCTGAGATCCCCTCAAAGTTACATCAAATAAACTTTACTGACTCTCCTAATATCTCTTTTAAATTTTACGATCGAGAGATAGATGAAACGCTATCCGCCATTTTATTAGCTATAACATCATTTCGAAGTAATAAATTGATAAATGATTAAGATTAAAATGCAATTTCCCTGATGATGGCGGAATTAAGGGGCAGTGGCTTGATGTATTATATTTTTGTGGCCTTATGGGCGGCGGTAATTTGATGGCTTGTTATAAATATAGGATGTTGTAACAAGAACCCATACAGGATCACTTCGTCATCCGTCTGACTATAAATGCCCTTTTTTCAGGAACGTATAGAGGTTTATTGTCGATAGGCTCGAGCTTGACTACTGTCTCACTTGATGGAAAGCGAAGACGTGGTTGAAGATGAAGCACGCTTGCCTAGAAGAAAACTATTCACTCAAGACTTAAAGACCCCTAGATTGTAGCTATTGGGCAACGTAGACGCCGGCAGGGAATTCCACTCCTTAAATATACGCAAAATTAAAGTATTCCCAAAACGTTAAGTGCTTATGGGGGGGTGTCCACCATGTACCGAAGGCCCAGCACCGTACGTCTGGTAGTCCAATGATGAAACGGGCCAGGCGGAATCGCACACTTCCCGAACGGTAACCGATATAAAACCGACAAGCCGGCAACTCGGTGACGATGATCAAGGGTCTGGAGCTTTGACTTGACCAGTGCCTCATTGGCCGATGAGAATCTTGGCCCGCTTTTCGATCGACTCTAGTGCATCAAGCTGGTATTTGGCAGATCGGTCCCAAAGAGGAGAACGCTACTCCATGCATGATCGAACTTGCGCTTGATACAAGTTTATAGCCAAAGACAAGCCGAAATCAAACATAATACTCGTACCTATTCAGATCTAAAATACTCAAAAATAACTGACGGTTGTAATAGTTATCTTTTATTATTTTCCGGTCACTATTAACATTGTCCATTGGAAATAAGTAATTCCACTTAAAACAAATATAGCCAACAACAACTCCACTAAACCAATAAAAATAAACATCACTAGAGAAACATTTTCAAAATGATATTCGTTATCTGCTATGATCCGATTTTATCCGCATAAGCCCCGTGATCCTTCAATCAGGCGGGATTATAACCATCCCGACCGTAGCTGGAACATCGCACTGCAATTGTTTTGTTCAATTCTATGAATAGACAATCGTGTTTTGATGTTTCTATGTTTCTGTGTAGTTCTTATCTAGTAGAGAGATTGAGATGAAAAGAATGACCAAGTAAAATTTAAAAATCCCCGACTCATTTTTATTTCATGCTACATAATTTATCTAGTATATAGTAGATACGCTTCTGCTAGCATAGAAGTTACTTATAAAGTGAACTTATATATTTTTATACAACCCTAACTAAACTACCCTAGTACTAAGTTCCCTCCACAGTTTCATGAAAACACAAACAATACAACCTTCCCGCAACAAACAGAAAACCTCATGAATTTTGATAAACAGCGATCCATCAAAATTCAAAAGTACAGCTTCAACTAAAAACATAAAATTTTAAAGCAGCCACAGACGCTCAAAACCCTATCCTTTCATCTGAGATAAGAGCCAGTGTTTCAAGCTGGAATTAAATGAATTATTATACTGTAGAGGCCCCATTTTGTGACGTTAATAAGTACTCTGTAGAACCTTGTGGAGATTTCGACATTTCTTTTGTATTCGTGAATTAAGTCCACCACGAAGATTGTAATTGAGTTATGGACCTGCTAGTATTTTTTGTGCATTTCTTCGGCATTTTTTTCGGGTTAAAGGAATTTTGTAGTGGTCCGATCATTGACATACATTCGACAGATAGACAAGAACATTCATAAAAAACATTTTCTTTAAATGCTGATGCGTTGTCTAATAAAACTAATAAAACATGCGGTGCTAGATCGCATAAAGAGCACCATGCAATTCATAGCGCTTAAGCGTATCGTTCAACATAATGTTAAGTAAGGTGTACGGATTGCAGTACAGTTCAGTCGAACAGAGTGAGGGTTCGGATTGCCAAATCTAGTGCATAGTACATATATATCGATGGGTCCGATAATTTTATTGACAAGTTGGTAGCACTGTTACATGCAAAATTGAGTATTTGTCAATCTCTTCTTTAGTCAAATAACTATTAAAGTAAAATGAGGTTCGACACGTTTTTACTCAAAATTCTGAACTGGAAACCACCTACCAAGAATTTCTTTAATATTGCTTCTTTCAGGGAAGCAATAGACTGAATAAACTGGTTGGGAAGTGCCTATTACACAAAACCTCAAAAATAACTGTAAATTGAATGCCATTTCTACAGGAAACCCTTGCTTTCAAGTGCGTATGGCATAGCATAAAACCCATTTCCAACTAATCTCATAGAACTCCTCTCAATACCATTCTGGGACATTAGGTACACAACAAAGGTCACATACAAAACCACAGCCTACTCGAAAGGCTATAAAAACCCATGTGGCCATTACAGAAGAGCAATAACACAACAGATTAGAACTCATTTAAAACACTCGAAAACACTAGAGTGAAATAAACAGGGCCGTTTTATAACCAAAGGAGTTTTTATCGAAAATGTTCGAGCGTTTCGGAGAGAAATTTAAATGCATTAAGTTAAAACCTAGTCGATTTGTGGAACTCTCTCTGTTTTATTGCGTATTGAGGAGGGGGAGGTACGGATAAGTTAGAACTATTGTTGAAAGGAGCATTGACTGAGGATTGTGCTCAGTAGTGGTAATAGGCGAAAATGTTCTCCAGTAGTGGTGTGGTAAAGATTGATGGCTCTTGCTTTGGACGCATTTTCATATCCTATCCGATCCTAAACAGAAACTCTTGTCGATGAATCATGGTAAGTCAATCAATCTGCCTAGCCTTTTCCCAACTACTTTGGGGTCGGCTTCCAGTCTTACCGGATTGAGCTGAGTACCAGAATTCAGCTCCAATACCCAGTAACTGGTTAACACGGTACCCCTTGGCAAGACTGGTGTCAGATCTCAGGCTTCTGACTACCCGTAACGACTGTCAAAGATCTTCAAATGGCAGCCGGGACCAACGACGTAACGTGCTTTTCGAGACACGTAGGAAACCCGGTATGTTGAAATGGTCACCCATCCACGGACCGCCCTCGTCAAGCGTTGCCATGCTTAACCTCGATGATCGACCAGTGCGGCTGTTATTTTTTAGCCACGAGATGAATCATGGTAAGTATTGGCACCTATAAAGTTCACCATGGCAAGTATCGGCACCTATGAAGTTCTGACATTTTTCAACCGGTAATTATCGTGATTGGGTGACCTGGAGAGAGATTGGAAACTACTGTAATTTGACTGTTATTTAAACAACATCATCATCATCTTCCTGCCCTTATCCCATGTTACTTGGGATCGACGCAACACGTTTTCCTCTTCAATACCGTCCTGTCCCAGTTACGCTATTACTAACTCCCTTTTCCTTCATATCACTTCTCACACAGTTCATCCATCTTTTCTTTGGCCTTCATCTTCCTCTCCATCCATCCACACTTATATTCATAACTCTTTTAGCAACATGCGTTTCATCACATGACCATACCAGGACAAACGGTTTCCCATCAACTTTTCTGCCACTTTAAAACTGTCTCTAATATACTCATTTCTCACTTTATCCAATCTCGTCACGCGGCACATCCATCTCAACATTCTGTTATTTTATAAATATATCTACATAAATCGCAATTATAACCTATATGACTATGGCAAATTCTATAGCGAGATTGCAGAGACTATATTCGCCAATGTGATCGTTACAGACTGATAATTATTAACTTAATTTCGATTTACGAAAAAAATATATTTAAAAATTCGTCGGGAAAAGGTAGAGCCCTTGCGCTGCGCTTATATCGTCTTGGCGGGGGCACTGCCGCGCCACCAGATAAAAAACAATAGAAGATTCATGTCATGAAGTGAAATACCGTAGAAGTTCAAAGGGCATTTATCCAACCAATGTTTCCTATCTTATAATCCGTGCTTTGGATTATTCTGGCGTAAATCTCACTATTTCGTCGTCTTCGCCTGCAAGCGAGTTAAAGTATCGTTAGACCGATATAGCGAGTTTTATGAGCTACGTTCTAAAGATTTACTGTTTGCTTGGCTATTTGGTTTTGTATGTAAATTCCTTTCTGTTGAGTGGAGTGGAAAGGATTTACTATGCGTCTTTGCTGTGGGTTAACAGTACAGGGTTTTATTCTGATAGAAGAATATGATAATGCAGCGATGTTGAATATTAGTGTTAAAATCGATGTTAAATCATTTGTAGACCAACATTTTAAAACTAAGAAAAAATAACTATGTAACTACAACGTATCTTGCCTCTAAAGCTCTGGTTTCCTAGAATAGCGTCCGTAATATAACGGACGTACAAAGATGGCCGACTTTACTGTGACGACATGTGGAAAGATCCAGGGCCGTTATATAGCGTCGCTTTTTTTAAAAACAAACCTTATACGAAACATAACTAGGAGTGAAAATGGACGACCTTGATTTAGCATTAATAATTTACTTGGAGGATGAACTATCAGACGAGGAAAATAGTCGTATGGAGGAAGATGATTAAGTATTGAAATCACCGATAGCTGTAAACCCCACTTTCAGGAACTAAAGATTTTATCCTTACCCTGTCTTTATATAGTTGAAGTTTGAAGGTTTGTGCGTACCTATGTACTCAGAATTCTTTACAAAAAGAGAGGACATTCAAAATAAAATTAATTTAAGACATAAAAATAGACTAAGCTTACCACAATCGAGACTAAACATGCATTCCAGTGGTACCTTTGTCATGTCCATCAAAATCTATAATAAGTTACCGGAAATAATAAAGAATTCTAACACATATAATATCTTTATCAATAAATTAAAGCTCTTCCTTGTAAGCAAATGCTACTATAGCATAAGCGAATACCTAAATGATAAATTATAAGGAACTTATAACTATCTATTTGTACCTATACTCGGAAATATTCACTATTAAAGACGCCTGCCGACCCATATATATATATATATTTTTTAATAAGCATGGCGTACCCAATAAATAAATAACTTACCTTATGAAAAATACATATTAATTACGTAATAAATAAAAATGTTGATTATTAAATAAAATAAATAATAATGATTAAATAAAACTAATATTAATAATTAAAAAAATAATGTTTTGTACAATGTTTCCAAATATATAAATAATACGAAGTACATAATTTATAAAACAATAACTATACTTCTTAACTTAAACTCTATATTAATAAAACAGTACCTATAACTTACTAATACATAAACTTACCAATAATACAATTAATTTATCACATTAAACACTCAGTGTCCTTCCTCCTCTCTCCTACTTTATATATGCTGTGCCCGACAGGGTCCATAATTGTGACTTGTATAATTATTTTCCTACCAACAATGTATATACATTATGGTACGCAATAAAGAATTGAGAATTGATATAGTTAGAGCACGTGGTACAGAAGGTGCATTTAAGACTTTAATATGTCGCCGTCTACAGAGAAATGAAGAAAATTCAGGGAATACGTACTTCACCACTTGAGATGTAAGTCCAGAAAAAAAAACTGTTTATACTTGTTAGGAAAGTCATTTTTTTATGTATTTAATACTATATTTATTTCATCAATCGACAATCGTGATATTACCTAACACATTCTAAGCATTTATTTTTTAGCCTGCGCTATGGTTTCGACAAATGATCATTGAGCCTTCGCCGGGATGTCGGTCGTATATTTAATGTGTTTTATTTATTTATTTAGTTTTATACTAACACACATAAATATTTTGACTAGCCTTCTGTGTTTATACAATTTTTTTATTATTTATTGTATTCTATTCTATTTTATTTTTTAAATATTGTATGTTCCGTTTCCGTGGCAACAACAGTGGGCCTTATCAGAATATCAGCGCAGCGTTATTTTCTTTTAGATATCGCTGCACATGCTGAGATAGGAGCCTTTTTGGTCTCGCACGGGGTTTTATTTTTACTTCTGTTTTTTTTTTTTTTTTTGCTTATTTCGTGCTCCTGTGCGGGTCTCAACCAAATATGTTTCGTTCGTTCTTTCTTTTACATTATCTTATACCTTTAAACGAGCAATTATTGTTTATATACGTATGCATATATATATATAATCTAAATCTCGGAAACGGCTCAAACGGCTCCAACGATTTTCATGAAAGGAGAACGGCAGGCTTGTATGAGAGTTTCGTACCGCTAATAGACATTTCGTGTTTTGGGATATTTTTTGTTTTATTTGGTAGTTAATATGATAGATAATCCCTTTTTAAATTCTTAGATTTTTTAAACTTGGGACGTAAATGTTATAACCAGTTTTATTTTTTAAGGTTATGTACTAGTGTACCAATGTAGATTGTTACATATAGGTAAATGTTGCATTATGTGTTATGTAAATTATTTGTTGCTATCTTTTTAGTGTTTTACTTACCATTAAGTAGGTAAATTGAGGTGCGGATCGTACCTACTCAGGGCATTAGGAGATACCTATATCCAGCAGCCGACTGCAACAGTTTGATAATGATGAGTTTGATTATATTTAATGTTATTTCTATTTATAAGTAATTAATTATCAATTCAATATTTGTGTTATTTTACGTAAGGCAATTTCTAATAACATAACTGCGTTTAGCGTACGATTTTATAACGTTTATATATTAAAATCTTTAGATTGATGTTATTAATTAATCCGAAGTTTTAAAAATAGTAAACTTACATGCAAATAAATGGCTTAGTTGACATAATAAGTGGTACAAATTCTATAACCGAACAACAGAAAAAGTATGCGGTACGAAATCTGCCATTCACCTTTAGTATGTAGGGGCTTTCGGGGCGATAAATCGATCTAGCAAGGTTTCATTTTCAGAAAACGTCGTTTTCTCTATTTTCTCTCGAGCAGAGCTCGGTCGCCCAGGTACTAATAATCAAACAAACTAACAAGCGGTTTCTGAAAGACTATTATAATGTTTATAATCAACACAAAGATAATCGTAAAGCCACAAACTCAGATCAATCTTCATTTGTTTGTTTTTCAATACATCAGTCATAGCAGTAAACATTTATTTATTCATTAACACATACAACAGAACAAGAGTCTGATGGCTAGTTTTTGTATCGATTAGGGTGCGGTTCCATTAAGAGCTATTAACTAGTAGAAAAGCTATACTACAATTAGATCTAAAAGGTTTGACAGAAATGGCATTAAAATTGTTCACAATTTTGGAAGTAGAGTAATTTAGCTAAATCGCTCGACGGAGCCACAGTCCAGGCCCAATTTCATAAACTGTGTTAGTTATTAAATATTATTTTAAGCGTACTATTGTGCACCTCTGCACAACCATTCGGAGATTACTGGCGTGATGTTATGTCATCATCATCTGCCTAGCCATTACCCAATTGTTGTTGGGTTCGGCTTCCAGTCTTACCGGATTCAGCTGGGTACCAGTGTTCTACATGGAGCGACTGCCTATTTGACCTCCACAACCCAGTAACTGGGTAACACTATACCCCTTGGCAAGACTGGTGTCAGATCTCAAGCTTCTGACTACACGTAACGACTGTCAAATATTTTCAAATGACAGCCGGGACCAACGGCTTACCGTGCTTTCCGAGGCACGGAGGAAACTCGGTATGTTGTGGACCGAACTCGGCAAGTGTTGCTTAACGATAAACCGGCCGTAAATAATAACCAAAAATTAAACCTAAATCTCACCAACATCCATTCTTCGTAGCACTTCGTAGCTCGTAGCGCGTAGCGCGTAGCCCGTAGCATCTTGAGATGACTGAGATGATGACCAGCGATTTGGTTTTAGAATCCAAACGCTTTGCCCAAATACTTGGCAACGGTAAAGCGTAGGAATTCTAAATCCAAAAAACCGATTTTCTCCTCCATCTCTTCTTTATCTTCTGAACTTCTTATCTTGCCGTTCATTTGAAAAGGTAATTCTAAGAAAATGGATTCGATGGGGTAGATTTTCTCGGGTCAATGGCCGTTCTTACCTGAAACAAAGACACAATAGATTTTAATCGAGTTTTCAGTCTGTTTAGTTAAGAGGGGTTGATGATTTTTGGGTGTTGTTTTAAGATGGGTCTTTAAAGGAAATGGGTACGTAGTTCTAATTTGTTTTATGAGGAAATATTTATTCTATTTCAAAATAATACATTTTCATGAATTTTGTTACTGTATTTCTTTTAATTTTTGTTGTTTTAAGTGTCTTGTATATACACAATATAATACGATTAAAAAATAAACGCCACTGATATGACCATCTAACCTAACTTAGACCTGCCTGAAAAAAAAAAACATTGCACATAATACCAGAACCTCGTCAATTCAAACCACTTCATAAAAATGACACAAACTCAAAAAAAATAGCCCTCAATTTTACAAACATTACTCACAAAATCGTCGCTAAATAATAAAAATAAACCATTTTGACAATAGCATCCTGTCAAATTCTTTACGTGAACAGATAATATTCAGTGGCACAGATAAAAAAGGGGAGTGTTTACGGAGCTCGCCAATTACGAAGCTGCGTTTAAATGAAATTATAATTTTGTACAAAAAGGTATTTATTGCGGACGCCGATAACATCGGGAGCTTGAGTAACGGCCTTCGTAAACATAAACGTTAATTTTTTGTTTAGGTGGTATTTCTTTTTTGGTAAATGTACTAGAAAACGTGTGTTTTTTTTCGTTTATAGCACTGATTTATAACACTGAAGTATTTTTTACAAGCTTTTATTTAATTTGCTATGTATGTAGGTAAGTGTGTTCAGGTCAAATCTTGTAACTGAATTTAAAAGCAGTTATCCTCCTCCGATTATGATTTGAGAAATTATGCATACACTTTTAGTTTGGATGACAATGCATGGTAGCTAAGTGATGCCATTCTAAATCCAATATGGCGGACGGTCCAAGATGGTGGGCTAGTTATTTTGTTTTGTGCACTGCCATGATATGGGTATCAAATTAAAGGGTTTGCAGAAAAAAAACGCTTGTCTTCAAAAAAGTTTTTTTAATGTTAATTTTTTGACATTTTGACTATCGCCTTCGCTGATATCGAATGCCACTTGTTTAGAGCCTCTGGGAAAAATTGTTGTCAGATTTTCTGTTCTCTGACAACCGCAATGACTGTCAAAAACTTTCTAATGATAGCTGGGCACAACGGTTTCACTTGCTTGCCAAGGCACGGAGGAGTCTCGGCAAGCGTTGCTGAACCTCGAAAAACACGGAAAAAGCTTGTTAAAAAAAAACTTTAATTAATAATTTTTTTTTTTTTATTTAGTTTGATAGCAGAAGCGATGCAGAATTTTAAACATTGATTGTTTGATACCGCTTCTTTACCAACCTTTCGAGGCTTTGTTCCTGTGATCTATTCCATAAGAGCATTCCATCAGCTGTAACAATTGTCGAAAAGTTAAAAAAAATATAGGATTAACACGCAATATCGAAATGTTACGTGAGCAATGCCATTTTTGAATTTTGACAATGACATGGTATGAAGTGACAATGGTGACGATAGCGTATCTTGAACCCCAGAAACGTGCATTAATTCGGGATAAATAGTATATTTTTAATTTCTTAGACTAAATTGACAGCTGTCAATGAACATTTTCAGGGTTCCGTAACCAAATGGCAAAAAACGGAACCCTTATAGATTCGTCATGTCTGTCTGTCCGTCCGTATGTCACAGCCATTTTTTTCCGAAACTATAAAACTATGCTGTTGAAACTTGGTAAGTAGATGTATTCTGTGAACCGCATTAAGATTTTCACTTAAAAATAGAAAAAAATACAATACATTTTAGGGGTCCTCATACATGAAACTGAAACAACAAATTTTTTTTTTTCTTCTAATCCATACGTGTGGGTATCTATGGATAGGTCTTGAAAAATGATATTGAGGTTTCTTAAATCATTTTTTTCTAAACTGAATAGTTGTAGTAACTTCTAAAATAAGAGAATTATAAAACTAAAAAAAAAAATATGATGTACATTACCATGTAAACTTCCACCGAAAATTGGTTTGAACGAGATCGTAAACCGTAAACCGCAATTTACCAAGTACGGAACCCTTCGTGCGCGAGTCCGACTTGCACTTGGCCGGTTTTTTTTTAAAGTTTGCAAGCGCGGTGTATAGTGTTGTAGGACTTGTAGGTAAGGCTCAATCTTAAGTGATTCATCGATTAAGTTTTAATTCGTTATCCAACCAACCATGATGGAGTCCGCAGCAGACACAAATATCGACGTTACCAAAATATCTAAATCAAAATAAAGTAGTTTATTTCAAATAAACCTTATAGGTACTTTTGAATTATCAAACAAAAAACAGATGAACCTATTTGCAGAAAAAAATCTAACGTAATCGTCTCAAACTTCAGAATTGATTTACCTGCCTATAAGGACTCATGTCTAGCACCGCATATAGGTTCTTTGTAGGCTTTTATAATGATGTGAGGTTGACCTTTCCTTTTTAAGAAAAGTCGGTCTATGGATGATGATGAACCAATCAACAAAGTAGTGTATATGATAAACAAAATGCAATTGTGTTGTTTTATTTTTCGTTTTTCAAAAGTAGGGCAATAAAGGTAACGTTATGAAGGTGAATTGTTTATTTTACGAAAATATCCTTAAATATATATACCAATTCTTTCACCAAAATACAAAAATTGCTTCATTACCCTTTAAACAATTTCCCCAACACGTAAAGACACAGAAAAAAAACAACAAAATCATTAATATCAGACACAGAGAGTAGAGAGAGTAAGGAAGGAATCGCAAAAAATTGAGGATAAAATTTCACATCTTGGAACGTCTACAAGCCTATCTTGAACTTTTTCAAGCCTGCAGCGGTCCGGCGGAGGCAATTTGAGCGAGATTAAATCCCGAATCCTTCCGACCGTGGCCGAATGAGCAGGGCCCACCCGAGCGATTTGCTTCTGTCTTCAAATTCCACCACTTACCTTTATTCATAACGTGATATTGGTTCGGCTCGGAATTCGGTATCTGTTCGGTAATAATTTGAATTTGGAATAAGAATTTTTGAAATTGGAATCCGGGGAGGTTTTCGGTTAGGATTTGATGGCTCGCTTCGATTTTCTCTCTGTAAGCAGGACTTGTTTGAATGGAAAAGTGCATGGCGATAAATTTTTAAGTCAATTTACATTTCAATTTCGTATCGCATATGATATCAGTGCTGGTCATGCTAAAGGAAAGAAAACAAGAGAGAATCTAGATTTTCAGTGCAGTGAAGATTATAGAGAAAGTAAAGAAAAAAAGCCGTCTGAGAAAATAAAAACCGGCCAAGTGCGAGTCGGACTCGCGCACGAAGGGTTCCGTACCATTTTCGTAAAAAACGGCAAAAAAAACACGTTTTTTGTATGGGAGCCCCCCTTAAATATTTATTTTATTTTGTTTTTAGTATTTGCTGTTGTAGCGGCAACAGATATACATCTCCTGTGAAAATTTCAACTGTCTAGGTATCACGGTTCATGAGGTACAGCCTGGTGACAGACAGACAGACAGACAGACGGACCGCGGAGTCTCAGTAATAGGGTCCCGTTTTTACCCTTTGGGTACGGAACCCTAAAAACTAGACTAGAACAAGTTTTAGTCCTGATTCAAATTAATTGATATGCGATAAGATGATTCTAGTGTGAGAGAGAAATAGATCTATGAGACATGACCGATAGCACTTTATTATTGAGACAAAAATTATGATGGTTTAAATACTAAAGTGCAAGTTGATATTACTTACTGTGAAATTTAGAGATCCTTTAAGTATTTCAAGTAAACAAACTGGACATCTTACTACACCCACATCAACACTTTTCACCCATATCGTTAATCTTAACGAAAACTTCGAAATTGTCCCATCAAAACTTCTTAAACCCCGAATGGTCCCTTTTCTCAACATTCAAATGACCACCGACCAGGGTAACACTCGGTAACACCCTAGTTGGAAACTCTATCATCCTCTATATCCTAGGACGTTTATAATCCGCCGCAGTTTGGGCACGGCTTTATTAAGGCTCTCGTGGTATGTAGAGCGTGTACAAAGGGACCTTTGAGTGGCAACTCTACAATGTGGAGGTAGGCTCTATGTAGAGTGAAGGTTTTGTAAGAATTTGTGTTGCTATGTAGTTCTAAATGTGTAGTTAGGTTTAAAAAAAATCAGGTGGTTTTTTAAGTAAGGTGATATCCGATTGATCCAGAATTGTAACGTATTTTTTCCTTCCAGTTTTTATCTTCCTCATACCTTTCAATAATGGCAACCTTATCATATTACTTTAACTCCTATTCTTTTTTATTTAGCCTATTTTTCCCTCTGGGCAAAGGCCACCCTCTCCTTTTTCAACTCAATCCTGTATTTGGTTAATACGGATCAGGCTTCAGTAGGAGTCGAACTCATCCAGTCATCTTCGCTTACTATTATTATTATCTTACTATTAATATCTTTTCAATCCAAATCCATAAGTATCAAAAAACCGGCCAAGTGCGAGTCGGACTCGCGCACGAAGGGTTCCGTACTTGGTAAATTGCGGTTTACGATTTATGACGTATTAAAAAAAAAAACTACTTACTAGATCTTGTTCAAACCAATTTTCGGTGGAAGTTAACATAGTAATGTAGATCATATATTTTTTTTAGTTTTCTCATTCTCCTATTTTAGAAGTTACAGGAGGGGACACACACATTTTACCACTTTGGAAGTGTCTCTCGCGCAAACTAATCAGTTAAGAAAAAAATGATTTTAAAAAACTCAACATCATTTTTGAAGACCTCTCTATAGATACCCCACACTTATGTGTTTGATGTTTTTTTTTTTTTTATCAGTTTCAAGTATGGGAACTCCCAAAATTTATTGTTTTTTTCTATTTTTGTGCGAAAATCTTAATGCAGTTCACGGAATACATCTACTTACCAAGTTTCAAAAGCATAATTCTTATAGTTTCGGAAAAAACTGGCTGTGACATACGGACGGACAGACAGACATGACGAATCTATAAGGGTTCCGTTTTTTGCCATATGGCTACGGAACCCTAAAAAGGCCGATCTTTTAAAGACCATTTCCCAATCCCATAAGCAATAATTAAAGTAACCCATGAACGTAGCACATATATCGGTAAGGTGCCCCCCATTAGTAGTAGGAACACGTCTCCCCGCAGTTATGCGGGCCTTGTAAGTTCATAAACTTACTGTTATACCTCGGAATGTATTGTTAATGTACCCTCCAGTTTATGTGTCTTATAATTGGACTTTTAGAGGCGTTTTTATGGTCTTTTCGGGGTCGTTCGATATTTTTTGGCTTTTCTTGCCTACATTGGATTGAAGACAGACGTATTTTTAACCCCCGCCGGAAAAAGAAGGGGTGTTATAAGTTTCACGTGTGTATCTGTGTATCTGTGTGTCTGTCTGTGGCATCATAGCGCCTAAACGGATGAACCGATTTCGATTTAGTTTTTTTTGTTTGAAAGGTAATTTTGTCGAGAGTGTTCTTAGCTATGTTTGAATAAAATCGGTTCAGCCGTTCAAAAGTTATGGGCATTTTACTGTTTGAATCGGGGAGTTTTCGCAAGATAAATGCGTCGAGGGTTTTTTAAATTGTGAAATTTTTCTTGTGTACTGGTATGCATGACTTTTTCGAAAAGCAATGAAATTATTAACAACTGACGAAATATTCTTAGATGTGGTCGAACCTATGACAACAAATTATTTCAAGATAAAGGGGAAACAAACAAAAACAAATCAGCATTGGAATCCTTCAAATTAATCAGATAACCAAAGAGAGCAGTGGTGGCCCAGTGGTTACGGTACCGACTTACGAGCTGTAGGTCGTGGGTTTGAACCCGAGCAGGCGCTTTACTTTGTGTAATTTATTTCATCACCACTGCTCTCAAAACGGTGAAGGAAAACATCGTGAGGAAACCGGCATGACCTAGAACCAAAAATTCAAAAACATGTGACATATCTACCAATCTGCACTGGGCCCGCGCGGTGGATTATAGCCCACTCCCTCTATGAGAGGAGGCCTGTTGCCCAGCAGTGGGAACATTAATTAAAAGGCTGATGATGTGAGGAATCAGATAACCTGGTGCGGGACTGTAGGAAGCAAGAAGTATGGAACTGGTCAATGTGCGACGCTTGTGTGCCAGCCCAGGCTAGCAGTGAGCGTCTTTTGCTTGCAATGATGATAAACTTAAACCTCAAGATGAACTGGGCCAACTCGGAATGTCGTAATGAATAATCGCTATAAATATCACTTACCAAGAAGCATGCAAACACGAATCAACTCCAGCTCGATATATACGATAGACTAAAGACCAAACCGCATACATCGAGCTTCTGCGGTTCAAAGCCACGAATCTCCCTATCTCCCAACCCGTAATACACCCAATAACTTGTATCATTCTCTATTATGATTCATAACAATGCATCCAATACCATTCCCTCGAAATCATCTCGTTAGTTAAACGGTCCAGATCATGAGACATATCCTGAGATGCGAACGTGAGATCTGTCTCGCATTGCAGTCACGTTCATACCCGCAGTTATGTGAACTCAATTGTAACGTTTGTGACTGGAGTTACCTTTATAATGGTGTTATTGTGGGATTAGTATTGTTTTATGGTGACGGGGCTGTTCGTTTTGTGTTTTGTTGTTCTGCTTATTTTGGGGGTGCCTTGGGCTATAAACAAATTGTCAAATGTTCAAAACGTTTAGGATTGACTACGCGGCATTTCGGTAGTGCATGTGAATCTATTTTGGACATTTTGACAATTCGTGTTAAAAGAAGGACACATTTAACATGAATTGAAAATATGTACATACTTAAACACTAAACAAAAGTAAAATATACAAACTTATACTAAACCTAACTACTTACACTATATACAAAAGACAGGTATACTTAGGCGTCGAAGTACTCCTCCACATCGCTGTCATCCGGGAACGTGCCCAGAAGACTGGCAGCATTGCCACGTTGAATGGCAATGCTGATTCTTTGCCCAAAGAAAGAGCCAGCCCTCTGGTCACGCACAGTGTCGATTAGTCTGCGAGAAATCTCCTTAAAAAGAAGACGTGCACTCGGGCCCCATGACCCAAGCGTTTCGACCCCAAACGGCTCAAAACTGTAATTACCAGTTAGGTTACAGTATTTGCGATGTGGAGCAACACAAGGTGCGCCTAAGCGTAGACAGGTTGCGAGCCGAAACGAAGAGTCATCCATCATAGTGCCTATGGTGGATGACGGGAGCGCTTGAAGCCACAAACCCGACTCCCACTCCCCCACAGCCAGCAGACGCGCACGCTCAGCAGTAGTAGACGATGTATTTATCAGGTTATTGTTTATAATACTGCAGAGCGGCACGTCCCATCGACTCTGGGAGGACAGGTTGTCGGGCAGATCCGTATTTGGACAAGCCATTTTCCAAGCGTTCAACGCATCGGTCAAACACGGCACCTCAAAATCAACCAGTGAGGAAGATAAGATGTTCCTGGTTAATTTGTCAGTACCGTGGACCGAGGAGAGGAAGGCTGGTAAACTTATACTTGAAATTTTGCGGACGCCGAGGCCACCCAAGCGAATGGGAAGCGTGGCTTGTTGCCATGCTCGGTCGTCCAAGGCCACATTAAGGATAGCTGAAAGTGTGTTCTTTATAATTTGGTCTACTTTTTCTAAAAGTTGTGGGTGTTTCCATAAATGAGAGGAGCGGAGGCTATAAGTAAATTTTGGTCCAAAGCAACAATATCGGATAAGAGTGTAGGCCGAATGCATGTTAATTTTGAATAGTCTTTTCGAGACATCGTTAAAATTTTGTATTTTCTGTTCAATGAAATTTGGAAAGGATTCATGAAAAATAGGAGAACCCAGGAGGTGAAAAGAATTTCTCTCAGTAATTTTAATATTAGGGGCGATCGCGTTGAATTTTGCTAGAGTAGTCTGTCGGTCAGTAGTATGGGGAAGGTAAATTTCGCATTTCGAAAGGTGAAAATGTAATAGAATTTTTATGGAATTAAAGTTTATCCATATATTATTTAAGGTACTATCCGTTCTAGCATGACTTATAAATTGCTGCTTGAAGACATTTGGTATAAAAATATCGTTGGCTGCATTTTTATTTGAAATATCCACGATTTCTACGTGAATCTTTAGGTCTTTCATACTAAAATAATGACAATAATATTTTTTTTCAGTTACTTTACAACGTCTACAAAAAATCTTACATAGACCCCTATGTAACTACTTTTAAGTATGCAAAATACCTGTGCTAGAAGACCCCGCTCTTCTAAGACTAGTTCAATAGTATGCAGGAGTGTGCTAACATGGTATTTACAATTTGGTAACTTATTAACTAAGAAGGAAGAACAAAAAATGTTATGCAAACAAGAACGATTAACTTACAACATGTACGTGAGTGGGTGTGTGTGTGTATGTAAGTAAAGAGTGTATCAGAGTATTCGGAGGTATGTTTGTGTATGCGTCATTTATCATCAGATCATCACACGGTGAAAGAGTGTCAATGTCATCATAGTTTTTGATTTTTAGCCAATTTATCATTTTCATTGATTTTTTACAATCTCGAGAAGTCATGGGGAACATATTTAAAGGTTTATTGAGTTTGTTGTAGATGGAAGCGGATTGCCTGTTAACTTAATATTACATTATTGCAAAGGCCGGGAAATAGGCAATTGCAGGTCGAGTATGAGTTTGAAGGCGAGGACTTCTGCGGCATATATAGTTCTTTTCTCAAAAGAATGCAGGGAAATAAAACATATTTTTTTGTATTATTCATTTAATTTATTAAAAGTTACAACAACATTTCTGGAGATTTGTAATGTTCCAAATTAAAAAAAACGCTCCTGCAATGGATTTGATTTTCTTTGTCCGTAAATTCAATACTTCGCGTGTTCTTTTTTCGAAAATTGTGTCAATATTTCCATGCATGTATGCGTATATGAATAAATTTAACAAATGCACTTACATATTATATCATGACTTTAGCTGATTTAATAACAACATATAACTTGCATTTTGCATTAATAGTAAGTTTACAACTTATATTTTAATCTTTAGTTCCTCCATACTAAAATATGAACTGAACCACTCACGTCTAGTATCATGTCTTTAACTGATCTGATATCAAAATATCGTTGTTTGCATTTTCAATCTTTAGTTCCTTCATACTAAAATCTGAACAAGAACATAACTGAAACAATTACGTCTTAAATGATGGCTTTAATTGATTAGATATTAAAATACCCTTAACTTAACCATCTCAAAATATAATTTTCCACATTTTAATTTTATATCACGTTTAAGACTTAGACTTTAATATTTAGTTCGTCCATACTAAAATCTGAACATAAATTGAACAGAAGCACTTACACGTCTAGTACCAGCTCTTAACCCTAAAGCGACGAGTCGTTCTTTAACACAAAGTATTTTACAACCCTCCGAATGTAGGTACCATGTATTTGTACTATACGGGTTAAAAGTTTTGACCTCGGAAATTCTTTCTCCGTCTTCTCTTCAGGGAAAACCGCGAGGAACCAGAAGGTAAAAAGTTTAAGCATAATAAATATATTATCATTATAATAACTATTATTTCAAATTCGTAATAGGATAAACGATCGCACACTTTTACTCCAAATTAAACCCCTTATTAATAGGCTTATTACTGCGGGTTCTGTTTGAGCATTTCTCCTGCAAACTCCAGTCTAAAACTATTATGTATACCTCGACAAGACTGTATGATATTCAAAAGAGGATGACTTTCATTTTGCATTTAATAACAGGACTCACGGTGACCACTTCCCTGAGAAAGCAGCTCATCAGTGAATCCGTCAAATCTTTCCTAGACGGACTCCACCTTCAGCAATGAACACAACGAATAAGAAGAGAGAGATTCAACGCTTTTATTCAAAATGTCACCAACAACACAATACAATACGTCAACACGAATACAAACAGCACTTTAGCCTCCACACTACACCAACTATGTATTTTACGACCACCCAAACATGCGATGTATCTGCACTTGTCACGAAATTTCAATTTGCCGCCATAACGCCGCCATGACAGTTTACGATGTAATTTCTTGAATGGCTGTTAAAAACATTGTTGAGCTAGCAGAACGTAGTTTAGTCGACTTGTTAAGTTTTAATGTTGGATTGTATTTGGCTGGTATCTGAGTTTTGTGTAATGTTTTGGTCTGGGTTACAAAGATTAGGCGTGAGAGTTTGTTGCCTAATCTAAAATTGTTATCTTGAAAAGATTGTGTTCACGTATGTAGGTACTAGATTGAGAACTGTGCTCTGAATTTTAAGTACAGTAGAAAAGCATAGCCGAAGTTCATAAAAACCTACTAATATAATAAATGTGAAAGATTGTGTTTCAATCATGCAAAAACGGCTGAACGGATTTGGACGAAATTATTTAGTAATATATTATATAAATTTAGTAATATATATAATTTAGTAATAATAATTAAAAAAAACCTGGTTTAAGCCATAGGATAATTTTCATCCAGGTTTAATTGCCCTTCCACATCCCTTGGGATACTAAACCACTTTACACGCAGGTGAAGCCGCGGGAAGAAGCTCTCCGTCTATACATGAAATAATATGCTACGCTCTAAGGCTTCTGCATCTTAAAAAAACAATTTTCTAACAAGTATAATAATTCCTTAAAACTCTATGTTTCAAGAATATATACCGTAGTTCTCTCCTTGTTTTCTAAGATAGTGATTTCCTAAGAAACGTAGTGAACTAAGAATCAATTAAAAAGGAAGCTACGTGTAGCTAATACATCTGCTGTCCACTCAATATCGCCCAAGTTTCTGTACATGCGGCAGATTCTAGAGTTTAAAAGAAGAAACTTTTCACTATTATATACTGCTACTGATATAAGAAACTTAGTTTGAAGGTAAACTTTAACATCAGCATCAAACGCAATAGACCAGCAAAGGTAGGATACGAGTATTTTTATCAAGTTTTAGTTTGCTGAGACTCCGATTTGCAGTTTAAGTTTTATTTTTGCTAGATGCTAATACAGTTGGTCTTGCAGATATTCTTATCTGAAACAGAAAATCTTTGCTCGCTTACAATACAGTCGAAATAGAAGCAATGCATTGGGTTCTTTTAATCGAAATTTAAAATAGAATATGTGTTATCGTCTCAGAGGAGCTCGTGGCCATTATATAACAGCTGCATGGTTGGATCTTGACGTGGTCGCTTACTATGGGCCTCATCAGAAAGCTTACAGTCACAGAAAGGGCATGCTCAGAGTATCCTTGCGTGATCGTATCAGAAATGTAGAGATCCGCAAGAGAACCAGGGTTGCCGACATAGCCCGAAGAATTGCCAAACTTAAGTGGCAGTGGGCAGGGCACATTGCTCGCAGAACGGAATGCCGATGGGGCAGAAAAGTTCTAGAGTGGCGACTGCGAACCGGAAGACGTTGCGTTGGAAGGCCGCCACCAGGTGGACCTATGACCTGGTGAAGGTTGCAGAGATCCGCTGGATGCGGGACGCACGGGACCAGTCACTGTGGCGACGTTAGGGGAAGGCCTATGTCCAGCAGTGGACGTCTTTCGGCTGATATGATGATGATGATGGTTGGATCTTTAAGGTTCAAGTTTAGTTTCAAGCAACGCTTGCTGAGACTCCTCCGTGCCTTGGCAAGCACTTGAAACCGTTCTGCCCAGCTATCAAAAGATTTTTTTTCACAGTCATAACGGTTGTCAAAAAACAGAATATCAGACACCAGTCTTGTCAATAGGCTCTACACAAGTGGCATTCGATGTCAGCGAAGGTGATAATAGAAATGTCAAAATGTAAGGGATTGAAACGTGATTTTTCGAAATCGCTTGTCAATCCCATAAAATGATGTCTTTTTGACAATCTCTATCGCCACGCTTTCGATGATAGAATGTCACTTGTCTAGGTCCTCAAGGCTTTTTTATTACCCAGTTACTGGTTTGTGGAAGTCAGAAAGGCAGTCGCTCTATTTAAAATAACATCATCATATCAGCCGAAAGACGTCCACTGCTGGACAAAGGCCTCGCCCAAGCGTCGCCATATTGACCGGTCCCGTGCGTCCCGCATCCAGCGGATCCCCGCAACCTTCACCAGGTCATCGCACAAGTAAAATGTCAAAATTTTAAAAAACCCCGACAGATTTTTATTTCATGCTACATAATTTATCTAGTACTTTGTAGATACGCTTCGATCGGCAATCTATTGAACACGTAATTATGACACGATATCTTGCGAAAACACCCCGATTCAAACAGTAAAACGCCCATAACTTTTAAACGGCTGAATTGATTTTATTCAAACATAGCTAAGAACACTCTCGACAAAATCATCTTTCAAACCAAAACAAATTAATCAAAATCGGTTCATCCGTTATGGAGCTATGATGCCACAGACAGACACACAGCAAAACACATGAAACTTATAACACCCCTCTTTTTCCGTCGGGGGTTAAAAATACCAGTACTCATTCAAATTACCATATTACTGTTGGAACTGGTCCGAGACCTATTACTTCAGTATAATATAGACAATAGTGATTATAATTTCAATAACAGTTAGCAAATGTCCACAGCAGAATTCGGACCTTACAATAAATACCTATTTGAAACGAACCATTTCAGAAGATAGTCTCGTTTAAATTGGGTTAAAACGCTTGTGTACAAAACGGTTTAAATATTTTACAAGCACTCAAAATGCCGACTAAAGACGATTTACTCCTGACTTCGTGCTTGCTACAAAGTAACTAGTACTGTACTAAGATTTATAAATTTAACGCTTCTAAAACTGTAGTATCTACCGTGTTTTATATTTCTTTATGAAAATTCTCATATCTATGAGATTATTGAGAACACACACACACTCAAGCCTCTTCCCATGGGGGTACGCAGAAACTACAGAACGCCATCTGCTACGATCTTTTCATACTCCTTTTGTTTCGTTTTCGTTCATGTATTCCTGACAGTTGAGTATGTCATGCTCTCTCTGATGGTGGCACATGTGTTGGATCAATCGGATCCCTTCATGATGGTTGAGCTGAGTGGTGCCAATCCATGCGTCTTGTTCGTGAACGGGCGCCATCAGTTGGGATTGTTCATAACTTGGCTGCCTAGGCCTGTTTTTAATTTGGTACTTTATTTATTTTTGAACCGTCTGGTTTACTCTTGTGTGAGAACGAAGTAAAAAGACGTGCACGTCTTTTTACATCGTTCTCACATATGTGTATTTTTCTCAAGATTTTTTTTCAAGGAATATTATCCAACCTACAATTCTTACACATATTTACCATAACATATTAAACCCTTTAAAAATAACCACAAATAGAATACAAACACGAAATCGAGCCAACTGCGAACGCATTTGATAATGCAAGGGCATCATTTGCATCGGCCGACTCGCTCTAAGAGGCTTACTATAATGTAAATCTCACGGATCCTCTGTTAGCATAACTTTGCTTCACTACAACACGCTCAGAGAGTTGAAAACCAGCTCGAATTGTTTATTCAATATTTGTTACATTGTATTGGTGCAGTTCAAAAATTCGTAGTGGTCGGATAAAGCTATGTATGAAATTGGATAAAAGAAAGACTGAATGAGCGAATAGAAGAAGTTGACGTCTTGCAACGACTGGAACAAGGCTGGAAGATTATTATAATGGTCTAGAAAGTCACTTCCGTAGTAAGATTTCCAAGCATCTTAACCCTGAAAAGTTTTTGTCGGCACTATCTTCTTCCAGAACTTGTCAAAAATTTACTGAACATGAATCTGGAATGCTAAAAGAATACCCATAAGTGACGATAGTTATTTTACGCTTGTTAAGGGCATAGCGCTGATGCAGATTTAAGCTCAATGGAGCTACCAAGATCAGGTATCCTGGTAAAGCTTGTCTTTACTTTTTATACGAAAAAAAAAGTTAAATAAACCTTTATCGAAGAAATTCTATCGCTTTTCAACTGGAGATATCGAGTTCAAGGGCGGGCTCTTTATCAAATAAAAAAGGTGCCGAGATTACACTACAACTGAAGAGGGTAAAATATGTAATAAACCTTATGAGCAGCCACGTAGAACAATTGCGTCAAAATAAATGACACCCAGTTAGAACCTAGACTAGGAGCACATCACTAACGCGTATCCATTAGGCTAAAGCTCCGGCCATCCCTAACGTCTCCACCTCACTATTTGTCTAGCGTTTCAGTCTCGCCTATAATCCCCGAATTGCTGGTTCGAGCTGAATGCATTCTGGTAGACACGCAACATGCCAATAGATACATTGAGACATCGAGGTGGTAGGATGTGGTAGTAGCCTTATTTGGACAGATTCGTTCGTCAAACCGCAGAGATTCTTGTTAGCTCTTCGATATAGAGGCCTATAGTTGTAATATTTTAGGATGGCAATATTGATCATTGACGTTAGTCGTAGTGATTGTAAGAATGTCTATAAATGTAGTTATACAATTACAGACATTTTACCATCAACAAGCAAATTTAATTTAAATATTGTCAAAACCACCGACAACTTTTTTTATTTCATACTTTTTAAACTACATTTATCTAGTAATAGGAACTCTTCGATCAACAATCTATCAAACACGTAATTATGACACAATATCTTGCGAAAATACCCCGATTCAAACAGTAAAACGCCCATTACTTTAGAACGAGTGAATCGATTTCCATAAAACATCGCACACTTACGATAAAGTCACCTTTCAACAAAAAAAAACTAAAACATAATCGGTTTATCCGTGTAGGAGCTATGATTCTACAGACAGATACAGAGATACACAAACACACAGGTACATACGTCAAACTTATAATGCCTCTCTTTTCCGTCGGGGCTTAAAAATGGCAAGAAAGACATGAAAGTCTTCCTGAATCGACATTAAAAGTGCTCCACAACATTTTATAACTGAACATAGAAAGTATTTTGTTTGGTTGGTAAGGCTAGCAACCTTTCTAAAAATTTAAAAATCAGCTTTAGAAACGGTCAAATTAACAGTTACGTTCAAATTACAAACAAATTAAATCGGCTCTAACAAAGTAAACCCAAGGTGGAAAATCCTTCAGCTGATATTTTTCTGCCGTAAAACCAATACGGCAGCAATTTTTACCTCTCAAAATAAAATATAAACTTTTCAATGCTGTATTTAATTACCAGTTCTTTGTTTAGAATTATTGTTAAATGAAATGTAAAAAGAATTTGAGAATACGAGTCGTGTTAAAACCAAATATAGAGCGTACTACGTGTGTACATACATTTGTCGTGTGTCGAATGAGTAGGCACTGTATCGATTTATTAATCATAAAACTACAATTTGATGGGAAGAATATATATTCAACTAGCTGACCCCCGCGGCTTCGCTCCCGTCAAAATTATAGCCTATGTTACTCGGGAATAACGTAGCTTTCCATAGGTGAAAGAAATTTTAAAATCGGTCCAGTAGTTTCGGAGCCTATTCGGTACAAACAAACAAACAAAAAAATCTTTCCTCTATATAATATTGGTATAGATTATCTCAATTAAAATTTACAAAGTATAAAATACTTAATTAACAATAACTACAAATATATACACTTAAATAAAAATTAAATAAAACTACGAACGCGTATAAAAGGGCAGTGGTCATAGGGCGTCATAAAGTTCGTCCTCATCGCTGTCAACGTGAAAAGTGCCCAGAACGCTGGCAGCATTGCCACGTAAGGTGGCAATGCTGATTCTTTGGCCAAGGAAAAGCCCAGCCCTCTGGTCACGTGAAGAGTCGACGAACCGTTTGCTTGCATCTCGAAATACTCGAAGAGCACTCGGACTCCATGGACCTAATGTTTCAACCCCAAACGGCTCAAATATATAACTTCCAATAAGGT
Source organism: Orthosia gothica (assembly GCA_949775005.1). Taxonomy (NCBI): domain Eukaryota; kingdom Metazoa; phylum Arthropoda; class Insecta; order Lepidoptera; family Noctuidae; genus Orthosia; species Orthosia gothica. Next base: position 20,819,495 of record OX459050.1, on the reverse strand, counting down.
TGTTGTATTTGCGCCGTTTTAGGTTTTCTGCACTAGCAGCAGCTGCTCCAGCACAGCCTGCCATGCTAAGAAGATGGGATGACGCAAGGGTGTCGACACATGTTGCATGCCAAAGGCCTACCCACCTTCCAAGGCATTATGGTCATCCCGTCTGGTCTCTTCCCATCTTCGCACGCAATTTGATTACTTTCATGTGTACGCATTAGAATCTAAAAGAGGAGAATTATGTAGTTTAGTTTGATTGAGTTTTCAATGTTTATAATTTCAAAAACTGTTATAATCATTCAAATTATTTTATGTAAAGCTTGGCTTAAAAATACATTATTGGTAACGTAACTTTCAAAACGTACGAGTATTTTACACCTAAATCTAAACCCTTCGAGGAACTGTTACAATATGTTACATTTTCAGCTGAATTTTCATCCATGATCACAAATAACCAAAAACAATACAGTATCAATTTGAAACAAAGACAAAATTATTTCATCCTCGTCTCAATGTTTGTTTAACGTATACAGATATTTGAAAACATGGTCGTGTTTTATTTATATTTTATTTTCCTTTTGGATAGCAGCCATTACTTGGGCCAATATTTGTTTAACTGAAAGCCCGGATTGTTTGTGTTTTAACGCGTTATTATGACGTTGTTTTATCGTTTGCTTTCAAATCGTGTTCTTTGTTGTGTGTCTCTTAGACTGTTTCGACTGTTTAAGGTGTTTTTTGATTCTTGAGTAAATACGAGACGTGTTTTTATCTTTGTATGTGTTTGATTTTGCGAGTAAGAGAGATCTGATGGCACAAAGATTTGCAAACTTGATTTTTATTAAGTGGGTTTGCTGCTTTGAATTGCAGGCATCATTAATAACTTTTTCAGTGTCATAATTATGTAGCTTCTTACTTTCGTTTCTTCACCTTACTAGATAATCTAAGGTAATAGTATGAAGAGTTTTTTTTTTGTTTGACTGTGATTACTATGGGCTGAAGGCTTAGGATTCATTTTCATCTCTAAAAACTGCATGTTTATTGTGGGATGTGAAGACTCGAGAAAAAGCTATTGATGATTCATATAATATAAAACCGTTTTAACCTGTAACCAATCTTGTTTCTTTCAAATCGTGTTCTTTGCTGTGTGTCTATTAGACTGTTTAAGGTGTTTTTAGGGTTTCGTACCTCAAAAGGTAAAAACCAACCCTTATAAGATCACTATCTTGTCCGTATGTCCGTGTGTCACCACCGTTTTTCCCAGGAACCTAGCAAGTTGAAATGTATGTATATATCAGATACTGAGGTCTATAGTCCCTATTAGGTGTATAAAATTTGTAAGTACCAAAATTTATCTTATGTTTTTTTATTTTTTCGGAATTTTCCCTTTACTTATGCTGTAACCTAAACCTTGCTTTTAACCAAAATTGACAATTCTAGGTCAACCGGAAGTACCCTATACGTTTTGGGTCGTTAGTTCCCGTTGACCTGGAATCACGAAATTTGACAAAAAGTAAAGTCTTGCAGCACAAAATTATTAGTATTTTTACGTAAAAAAAACCCTAACAACCACATAAAATAACAAAGTACTAACAAAGTACCCACAAAAAAGATAGCCTATGTCCTAACTACCTTACTATCTTCGCAACAATGCTCTCCGTTCATAGTCTCGTAAAAGCACATTTTGTCGTCAAAAAACCTAGTGATTAGATAGTAAAATAGTCAATAGTGGCCATGAGACTTCGTCAACTACGTAAACAAGTTTTACAGCATCATTTAACTGGATAACGATATGACTAACGTTTTTATATAGGCATTTGTTTTTATATCGTGAAAAACAAACTGATTTTGATGTCCGGAGCGGAATAAATATAAAGGAATTGTTGAAGGGTTATTTTTTTATTGTTATCGCTGTTCTGTCTAGGAATCCCAATTAAATTATATCCTTTGTCTTGTCTACAAGTTATTGTTAGCGAATCACTATATAAATCAGTTTTATTTCTTTATCCAGAATAATATAGCCTTGTCTCATAGAATGTGTAATCGCAAAATTTATTTATCTAGAAGTAAGTGAGTATTAATTTGTTGTAAAAAGGATATCGAGTTCTATGGACCTGTTATTTTTGTAAATCCTGCTTACAAAGAAGACCATTTGTAAAAAAAAGCAATCGTAGGCGAACAATAAATGCTTTCCAGCGAGCCCAGCATTGACTTACGAGCAAAACTATGAACGTCCGTGTCGAACATTCCCTTGCCAGCTTGGAGATTTCGAATACAATCTCGTTTGATGTCATTTATTCCATAATACTATTGACCAAGAAGGTCACATACACTAAAGATCAAAGAACTGGTCCTTGCTTTACAAGTAAGCAGTACATACATACATACATACATAAACTCACGCCTTTTTCCCATGGGGGTAGGCAGAAACTACAGAACGCCACCTGCTACGATCCTTACATACTTCTTTTGCTTCACACACTATACATCTAGTCATACACACACGCCGGTTATGGGTACTGCGCACTTGGCCTTTCTGAAGAACATCACCTATAAGGTCTATATATGTCTTTCTAGGGCGTCCCGTCCCGGCGTTTCCATTCACGTCTGCCTTGTAAATACCTTTCGTTAGTCGCCTTTCATTCATCCTCTCAACATGGCCAAACCATCTTAACATACTCTTTTCAATTTTAGTCACTACATCTTCTTTTAAACCACAACGTTGTCTTATTACCTCATTCCTCAATCTATCATTTAAAGTGAGCAGTATTATTCCTACATACTCATTGGTTTCATTATCTGAGTGCTCGCTTTCGAGCGTTTTATTTGCTTGAACATTCGAATGCAAGCTGTTTCCACATCCACACCAGCAAAGTTCGCGCTAGCGTGTAAGCCTAGTATCGCTCGGCTCAACGTCCACACCACTCGAATAATCGACGTCGAATGCTCTTTACACGTGAATGCTCTCAGTGAGGACTTTCCTTATTACACATTCATCATACAAGAAACAAGGGATGTTTAATGCCTCGTATACACGACCGCTCCCGAAGATAGCCGCCTGCGTGGCGAATTCGCATCGGTCAGAAAAAAGTGCGAACCGCCCTGTCCTTACTATATTTAAGTTAATATACTTGTTCCTCTACAATATTCACACATGTCTAAGCTCAATAGTCCCAAGACACATCCTACGTGGATAAACTATTATCTACTAGGAATTCTACCTTTAGCTTCATTATACCAATGCTAGTCCGTTTTTATACCGAGTGCTTCCAGCGGTCTAACATCCGCAATCCTTAGGGAAATCATGAGTTCAGCATACGAGCTGCTTACATTAAGAGACATGAGTATCTATCGAACTGCCATTGTTTTTTTTCTAAACAGGATTATAGACCAACTCGGTGTGGGTATTTGAGTCTCATATATTTTTATAGTCAATATGATAAGGGATGTTATTTTTGAGGGAGTATCTAAGTCTTTAAAACCCTGTAGACTATCAGTATTTATTTATTGCAATTACTCTCTGCACTTACTGTTTGACCCAACACGACCCAAAAAAATTATAATTAGATAAGAAAAAATATGATTAAAAATTTACACAGGCTAAACACACAAGGGCAAATTAATTAAACTAACATTAATAAAAAAATAATAACAGTTTAATAATTTATATTCAGTAATAATAATTTAGTAATAGTATATGCGTTGGCATGCTATATGAGGAGCCCGTGGCTAAATAATAACAGCCACACGGGTTGATTTTTAAGGTTAATCAACGCTTGACGAGGTCGGTCCGTGGATGGGTGACCATTTCAACATACCGAGATTCATCCGTGCCTCGGAAAGCACGTTACTCCATTGGTCCCGGTTGTCATTTGAAGATCTTTAACAGTGGTTACGGGTAGTCAGAAGCTTGAGATCTGACACCAGTCTTGCTAAGGGGTATTACCCAATTACTGGGTTGTGTAGGTCAGATAGGCAGTCGCTCCATGTAAAACACTGGTACTCAGCTGAATCCGGTAAGACTGGAAGCTGACCCAAGAATAGTTAAGAATATTGGTAGTGAAGTTTATTGACCAGGGTCCGTAGGAAGTATTTCAGATACCCTAGGCTAATTTGAGGTGTTATGGCAAAAACATCTTAAAGAGGCTTATCGGCTATGAGATACTGGTCGAGTCTAAGCTCCAGAGCCTTGAACATCGATGCCGAGTTGCCAGCCTGTCGATTTTTTATCGGTTGCATTTCGGGGAGTGTGCGTTGAAATTGCATGAACTAATTTCTCCTAGCCCGTCCATCATCGGACTACAAGACGTATGGCGATGCGTCATCGATGCATGGTGGACATCCTACCCATACGCACCAAACGTTTTGGGAATACTTTTATTATGCGCACAGCAAAAGAGTTGAATTCCCTGCCGGAGTCTATATTTCCCGATAGCTACAAGCTGGGAGTCTTTAAGTCAAGAGTCAATAGGCACGGGTCTAGGCAAGAGTGCTCCATCGTCGACCACATAATCGCTTACCATCAATTCAGATAGTGGTCAAACGCAAGCCAAAAAAAAAGACACCTACTATGTGAAACAAAATTTCACTGTGAATGTCACAAGAACAGACGATCATAACCAGAACACCAAAGAATGATGCCGACTTTCTTACCGAAATATCTCTCAGCAGTGCCACACACGAATACATTTTTTTTGGGGCGGAAAATCATCCAATGACTTCATCCGCTCTGGGTGAAACTGGTGGGCGTGTCAGACTATTACTGACTAAAACGCACTCGTGTTCCTCCGGTCTCTTGAGCCAGGGCCGCGGTAACTCTCTTTCAATTTATCCATGACTCAGACAGGCATCGGCTCTAGCAGACCCCGTCAGTTTTGTTGACATCCATTTGAGGCGCGCATGGAACACTACGCACCGTTGACGAGGGCCTGATGGTCCTTATCGGACGGCGAGCTACCCATTACTCGCCGTCACCAAGCCCGCACCTACGGTGGCCAGGCGTGGCGTCTCCTGCGGTTGCTAGGGACATGAGGGCGTCTCCGTTGAAACATGCATACTTGAGGTTTTAGATAAATGTCCTTTTATCAACGAAAGCGTGCAATAGCCATTGGAAAAAATGCCAAAAAGAGCTATAGAAATGTCATGTGATCAATCCCTCACATTTTCGCATTTCGACCATAGCCGTCGCTGATATTGAATGACAATTTATTCAGTCTCATTACAGCATCTGTTAACTACTGACACAGATGGAAACTTCTACATACATAATAATAACAAAGATTTATTTATTCCACACATACAAAACAATACCAATTTAACAAATAAAATTAGATTATTTTAAGTAATTTAAATAAGTTTATCAAAAAAATATTATTTTAGATATTTCGTTAATAAGAAATAGATGAATCAGATTACAAGATAAACAATACATTGGAATTAAACATTATTAAAAATAAGTTCATCACATTTTTTTCTCATTGGTAATAAATAGATGAATTAGATTAAAAATAAGACAATACATTGAAATTATAAATTAAAATAACTTTGATTATAGAAATGATAAAATATATTTAATAAAAGTATTATTTGTACATACTTAAACACTAAACAAAAGTAAAATATACAAACTTATACTAAACCTAACTACTTACACTATATACAAAAGACAGGTATACTTAGGCGTCGAAGTACTCCTCCACATCGCTGTCATCCGGTAACGTGCCCAGAAGACTGGCAGCATTGCCACGTTGAATGGCAATGCTGATTCTTTGCGCAAAGAAAGAGCCAGCCCTCTGGTCACGCACAGTGTCGATTAGTCGGCGAGAAATCTCCTTAAAAAGAAGACGTGCACTCGGGCCCCATGACCCAAGCGTTTCGACCCCAAACGGCTCAAAACTGTAATTACCAGTTAGGTTACAGTATTTGCGCCGCTTGAGGGCCTATAGAAATTGATTGATTAAATAAATAATTCATTAAGTATATAATAAAAATAATTCATAAAACAAGTTAATTTATCTGGTGATTAAACATTTGATTACTTAGCATTAAATAAATTATTTAAAAAGATAAAAATAAATTACTAGTTTAAAAAATGATTAAGAATTAAACAACTTAAGATAACATCAATCAATTACTACAAATACATACAACAACAATCATCTGAGATTGGTTTTGTGTGGACCCCTTTCGGGTAAAAGCCTCCTCCAAAGTAGTTTTCCAATTTTATTAGAGTAAAGTTTATATATATATCTCTACATACATCTATATATATAAAAATCAATTGCTGTTCGTTAGTCTCGCTAAAACTCGAGAACGGCTGGACCAATTTGAATAATTCTTTTTTTGTTATGTTCGACAGAATACAGGGAAGGTTTAAAAGCAAAAAAAAAAAAAAAAAAAAAAAAGTTTGGTTGGATAGGGTAGGTAGGTAGAGTAGTGTAGTGTAGGCAGGTAGGTAGGTAGGGTAGGGTAGGGTAGGGTAGGGTAGGGTAGGGTCGGGTAGGGTAGGGTAGGGTAGGTAGGTAGGGTAGGTAGGTAGATAGGGTAGGTAGGTAGATAGGGTAGGTAGGCAGAGTAGTGTTGTGTAGGTAGGTAGGTAGGGTAGGGTAGGGTAGGGTAGGGTAGGGTAGGGTAGGGTAGGGTAGGGTAGGTAGGTAGGGTAGGGTAGGTAGGTAGGGTAGGTAGGTAGAGTAGTGTAGTGTAGGTAGGTAGGAAGGGTAGGGTAGGGTAGGGTAGGGTAGCGTAGCGTAGGGTAGGGTAGGGTAGCGTAGCGTAGGGTAGGGTAGGGTAGGGTAGGGTAGTGTAGGGTAGTGTAGGGTAGAGTAGTGTAGGATAGGGTAGTGTAGCGTAGGGTAGGGTAGGGTAGTGTAGGGTAGGGTAGGGTAGGGTAGGTAGGGTAGATAAATGTTTGGTGTTTTTATGGCAAAACAAAGTTTGCCGGGTCAACTAGTACTCTTGATAAATCCTTAACCAAAATCATACAGCAAAGTCTCACTCAATATTGAAGCATCTAATTAGACTAGAAACTTATATACTCCGACTATATACTCCAATAAATTAATTTAAATTCCCACACATTGACAGGTATTGTTTTCAAAAGGAGCTGCTAATTAAATGAGTTCGGCAGATATTAATTTACATTTTGAAGTTGATAAGTCTATGTGGTTTAAATTATTTTGAAGTTGCTGTGTGGATAAGGATTCTATTATGAACTACCATTTTAACGAGGCTTTGGTCCTGCGATTTGTCTCACAGGAACCATGCATTATAATAATAGTGTAATCTCTGTTTTCTTTTTGTTTTGTAGACTGAACTGACATTTGGGATACTTTAGGCCCGGTATTCACCAAAGCGGAGAGGAGAGGAGACGAGAGGAGACGAGATGAGATGACCAATCCGATTTCGTTATTTCCACATCTCTTCTCCGCTTATCATGAATACACTAATCTGATTTCGTTATTTCCACACCTCTTCTCCTCTCCGCTTTGGTGGATACCGGGCCTTATCGTTACATACAAAAGTGTCGTATCCTAAGTGATCGAAAGCTGATTTAAAATCGAAATCGAAAATGTTTTTTTTTTATTAACCTAGCGGCCCTTATTTAATTTCTACTCATTTATGTCAGACTTCTCTCCATCGATAGCATTTATTTTATTGTTGATCTCTCATTTATTACAATAAAAGTTTATCTACTATGTGTATTAACACTGTTATATTTAAATATATCAGTTTATATTCATAAAATATTTATTTACACAAATTATTAATTTGAGGAGTCATGTCACATCGATTCGATGAAACACTTATGATTGGGCTTTGCCTACAACACCGTGCTCCGCGGTTGCAACATTTAAAAAAATAAGGTCATTGGCAGCTGTCAGTTTAGGATACGAAATTAAAAATCACAAAATAACAAGTAGCATATCACACTCAACAATATCTCCCAGGGTTTAGGTTTCTCCCAGTAAAATCATTTTACAGTGCATGCCCTCGAAAAAAGCGGTTTTCCAAGCAGCCAAACTGTGCGGAAAGTGTCATTTTTTTTCACAAGTGCTTTTTACTTTCCTGTATTTTTTTTAATTTTTAACTCCAACGTCAGCCCGACGCATAGAGATTTTATTATTTGAGAAAAGATTTACAAATTAGTTATGTACAGATTATCATTCATATAAAAGGTAGAATAAAACTAATACTTCATTTTAGGCGTTTTTAATTACTCTAGATTTAGATTTTGATCAATAAATTAATTTGAAATATTAATTAAATATGTTTGGCAGAACGTATATTTTGCTCGTGCCTTATTGCGTTACGATGTGACAGCTATTTGCACTTGCGCAGTAGATATGCCCGAGAAACTATTAGTTAATCTGTGGATATGCTGAACGCGCTTGAATACGCCCGCCATTTTATTAATTTATTTATTTCCTCGCACAATGCATAGTAAAATGTTGTATGATACACGTACGTAAGATGATTTCTGACTCGTGTCGATTTATCCACTCACTCGCTTCGCTCGCTCGTGAATAAAAATGCCACTCATCGCAAATCACCTACCTTTTACCACCTACGTTTTTTTAATAACAGATGGCAACGATTTATCTTTATAACTGTTTTATACTCGTAGTTAAGATAGAACTATTCAACCAACAGCTTTCATAAGCCATATCTGCTTTATGTCAACGTAGCAATTCCTCTTCTACAAAGGTCGGTTAAGAAGGAAAGGTCAACTTCACATCATTATAACAGCCTATAAAAAACTTATATCCTGTGCTAGACGTGAGTCCTTACAGGCAGATAAATCAAGTCTCAAGTTTGACAAAGCTATGTTAGATTTTTTTGGTAACGTCTATATTTCTGTCGGCTACGGACTCCATCATGGGTGATTGGATAACGAATCAAAACTTATTGGATGACGTAAATATAGTAACCATTTAGTTTTATTAAATGTAATATTTCACTCAGAGATTACCATGCTGGTGTAGATAATTATGAGAATGAAGAGTTATTTTATGTCCAGCGACAATGGTCTCCTGTCTCACCTACTTGAGCACATCGTAAATCTAAACACAACATTGTTATATTCGACAAAACTACCAACGCGGAAATCCGTACCATTTTTCCAAAACTCTTAGCACACTAAACTTTAAGTATTTCCCCTTAAAATTGTAATAAATTTACATTACGACTCCCATTTGACTATTTCCACCACACATTTCAAAATGACAATGGACGTGGCATACGGAAAATTACCCAGAAAATTGGGAAAACCACGGCTTTGAAAAAACTTTTTTGAGCGGTAACAAAAGGCTGGAAGTCCGAATTAGTTTTGAATGAGAATGGGTTCAATTCTCTGGATGATAAAGTGCATTTTCGTTTGGGGTTAGGTGTGACGCGTGAGGGTTGTGTTTGGGCAGGGTGGTCTCCGAAGGCTCCTCACGTCTCGCGTCGGGTACGTCACGTAGCCGCCTGGCACTACGTTTATTATTCAATAGCTAAACGTAACAGACATGTTTAAAGTTACGGAGTAGGCTATGCTTAGTAGATATTGAAGTCAGTCGGATCTGATTTTAGTCCAAAAAGTATTGTGAAGTTTACGAACTGTGTTTATTCAATATTCAATGTGAATTTAGTTGAGCGACGTGATAGCTGGTTCAAATATTTAGGTGTCTGTATTTTCATGTGCAAAGCAAGAGATTTCTCTTCCTTAAGCGCTGAATTTATTTTTGCTCCTTTTGCGCTTCATGTTTTGCTCTAACATTCTTGTTTCATATGCGAGATTTTGTATATTTTAAGATTTTTGCTCAACAAAATAATCTTGTGTTGTCTGTAAATCTATCTGCAAACAACAAAATCTATTTGAATTTGAAAGAATTTTCGTGTATCAACTAGTTTATTCATGAGACTGGTTAGTGCCTCTATGCTCTAGTCCCGCTATGCTCGACTCGAAAAATACCTACTAAAAAGTGACGCTATTCACGCAATTCTTCGATTCTTCGTAAACAATAGAAGGCACACAAGGAAAGAAAAGTATTTTAATTACATTAAATTGAGTACGAAGCTGAAAAATATTGAAATTAAACTGAAAATATCGAAATCTTAGTTCGAAATATTTTTAGGCTATGTTTCTCTTTCACGGCAAGACGTTTCGTTTTTCACATTTCTTTGGAATGGATGGACACTATGTTTTTAAAATGAATGATGCGATGTGTTGAATGCCAGCGAGTGTGCGTTAGTATGATGAATTGGAACGTTTATTAACTTTTTTTCGCGATAGTAACGGAATTTACTTACTAGGTTTTTATAATTTACTTTGAATTGGTTAAACAAATATTATTCATTTAACAGTTTTCTACATTACTGCCCGTGAACGTGATTTCGTGCGTAGCGGCACTTTTTAGTTGGTATTTTTTGAGTCAAGCATAGCGGGACTAGAGCATAGGCGTACTAATCGCATGGATCGTATGTACTTACTTAACTGCTTGCCTTTGTGTACTTTTAAACTCGTTTTCTTTTCATTGGTTTCATCTACTTCTTCAACGTAACTTAGTTCTACAAAACTAAATTCTTCTTCTCTCCAAAAGATCATTAGTCTATTAAAACGTACCACTGCATCTGAAGTTTCACCAAACTTTGTTTCATCGTTCGGTTTATCAAGCTCTTATCCGTTTTGTGACCGCAGACTTGAATTATTTGCCTGGAAGTCATTTGTAGCGTTAAACCCAACTTTGTCAGTTTCGTGGAGAGATAGTGGACCATTGTGTACAGATGCTGGTCAAAAGATCCACGTTTAAGATAGTCGAATGGTGTTTAAGTTATGATGATCTGGAAATAATTAAGTGGTGAAGGCAATGCTAATGTAATTTCGGGTAGAATTGTCATTGTTATCAAATTTAAGTTACTTAAGAATGAGTTTTTAAACTGTCATGGTCACTAACACTAACATTAACATTCGAAACGGGATATTTACCATGTTGACTGTTTGTTGCGAGTTTCCAATATTTCGGTGCTGTTGCAAGCACCATGATCACGGATTAACTGAGGTTTTTGCGGGTGGATGTTTACGAGGAGACAAATCGGAAACTCGCAACAAACAGTTAACTTGGTAAATATCCCGTTTCGAATGTTAGTGTTACTTAAGAATATTTTAGTAACGGATTGAACATCGATGAGCCGACTGCAAATTGACAAAAATATATGTATTAAAAATGATGATGTCCCTAGCAAGTTAGGGATACGGCAAATTGACGCTGAGTCGCAGCGACACTTAGCTACATGGATGTAGTTTTACTTTATGCATCAAGAATATTACATATATTCTATGACAGCTAAAAGAGTGCCCCCCTCAATGCTCGGAGCGAAAGTCAACATTATATTCTTCAGCAAAGTCACATCTAAATCAATCCGAACCAAGACACCTTATTACATTAATTTATCTCTAACCAGCATTAGACGTCTTAAATAATCCAAATTGGAAACGAGCGTAATAATAAATTAACCCAGTTATTCCAACCCAGTAATGGTTATTTTGGCTCATCAATATTAAGAGGTTACAGGAGTATAATCGCAAGGGTGCTGAGGGCGCTAAAGGCGCCACAATTTATCTACTCGCCTAGGGGGATGAAATAATCAGGAGAGATTGGCTAACACTCTTTAAGGGTAAATATTTTGCGAAGAGTGGTGTTAGAGTAGATAGCAGGTTTAGTAAGCGGGATGATTTTAGGTACGTACGTAGATACCATTTGGTGTTAGGGGTTTTTTTTTATAATAATATGGGAGTAGGGAGATGCAAAATGGATTAGTCGGAAAAGACAACACATTGGGGATACTGGAAGGCTAATGAGAACTCTCTCAGCAGTGGGATAACATAGGCTTAACAAAAAAAGGGAGATGCAAATGAAAGAGAATAAGTGAATTTGAGGAAATGTAGCAAGCCCTCTCAAAGTCGCAAGTTGATAGGGCACCTACAAATGCTAGATTTCAAAAACGAATAACAACGTTAATATTTCTTGGTGAAGAGGACGCCCACCAACAGTTAGTCTTGATTTTTAGCAAAATACTGTGTTTTTATCTATCGTATCTCCTTATCTGTGGTAGATACAGACAAACCGAAAATTTTCCCAGGTAGCGCTTGGTCTCCTTTTTAACCCCCGCCGGAAAAAGAAGGGGTGTTATAAGTTTCACGTGTGTTGCTGTGTATCTGTGTATCTGTGTGTCTGTCTGTGGCATCATAGCGCCTAAACGGATGAACCGATTTCGATTTAGTTTTTTTTGTTTGAAAGGTAATTTTGTCGAGAGTGTTTGAATAAAATCGGTGCAGCCGTTCAAAAGTTATGGGCATTTTACCGTTTGAATCGGGGTGTTTTCGCAAGATAAATGCGTCGGGGGTTTTTAAATTGTGAAATTTTACTTGTTACAATAACTAAAACAAGCATAAACATAGTAACTGATGTTACTGTGTTTTCATTTACGAGGGCAGAACTCAAAACGTGTGTAATCTACAGTTGAACAGTCAATAAAATAAATATTTACACCTAAATAGAAACTAATATATATAAATTCTCATCTTCTTTCCATGAAAGGGTGCATAATCTATAGAGCAATATGCACGTACACCGTACAGTTCTATAGTCTACTCACCTTATCTAGCCTAACATCTACAAGCACCGTGCCCTACAAAGCCTTCACGTTCTATTTATAGATCTTTAATCAAACATCAGCTCCATCATTACATCGATTTTAGGTGACGCCTGCTTCAAAGGGAAGCTGCGATCAGTTCCCGGATTTCCGGTCAAATTGGCTCCGTAACAAAGACGGTAGCTTTCAATGAGGGGCAGTGATACACGCTAACGAACGGACTGGGTGAGGTGTGGTGGTTAGCGGGGAGCTTTCTTTCTTTCTTTCTTTATATAAAGGATAATAAAGAAGAGAGTTGTGAGCTGAAAGTATGGGCTTTGGAAAGTATGGGCTTTGATAGATGTGAGAGAAATTACTCACAGCAGCATCAACCATGCTAATTTGTAAGAGATATTTGTTAATATCAATGCTGTTTCATTTCTTGAATGCATTAATCATTCAGTTTTACCTGACTGCGATAATTACAAAAATAGTACTCCAAACATAGATTTAAAGTGTAGCGAGAAGCGAATTCAAAGTATTTGGCTGCAATTCGTTTTGAATATCATAATCAAGAACGCTTGCGGTTTTATAGGCAATGTGCTAATTGTATCACCTAGTTTACCATACCTTCTTTTCGAGTCCATAGTTATTAGATTATAGACCCTAGGTGGTAACATTAAATTGTTGTTGTGAGGCGACAAAAATGACGTTGTTTTTACGTTAAAGTACACCGCCATTTTCTATAATGAACGATGGAGCCACTTTCTAATCGCTCAAACTCAAACCCAACCTCGCACAAGGTGCTAACCAATACATTGGCCGTCCGGGTTCAAATTAAACTTTAGCTTTGTACACAATTAACGTCTTCTATTATCTTCTCTTCTATTCTCCTTTGTGCCGGCTCCAGTCTACAGTGATGCTTAATTATTATTGCAACATAAACGGATCTAGAAACAATGTTGCATTGTTTGTTGAAACTGTTTTTGCGAGGATGTTTCTTTGTAAGATAGGTAAATGCTCCAGTTCTTCGAGCTGTTTGTGCAGCTGTAGTCAACAGACAGTTCGGTAAAATGAGTAATGAAAAATTTCATCTTAATCGGTGGAGGATATCTGCTTAAAATTCAGTTGCAAGATTTGCCCCGAACGTATTTACATACATACATACATTGCAGGTTAAATAAAAGCTTGTAATGATAAGGATAAGGATTTTAGAAGGTATGACTACTGAGAATTGTCTACAGCTGATCAGATGAAAGTATCAACATTCCGTGGATACAATAACCAGAATTAGCAGCCGAAAGAAAAGTGCCGTGTGGCATAAAATAGATTTATCCGTCAGCTAATGTTAGTTGATTTGTTGGAAAGAACGCGAACCTATCGAATGTAAAAAAAATGCAGAGTGAAGTTTATGAAATGGATTCGATAATAATAATACGTTTTCATATAGATAATTTTTCGTATCATTGGACGCTACTGATGTGATGTATGATCTTGAAGATAATACTCCAATGAATGCTTCCAAGAACGTAAAAAGAATTTTGCTCAACGGCAACTCAGAGATCAGGATATACCAATAGATTTTTTTTTAACTTAATTCGGACACTTAAGCTACCGATACCATATTTGTCAAGCTAGATCAATAAACAAGACACGAGTATACGAGTCCGATAAGGAAAACGAGCGGAGGATAAGTGTTATATCATAAAATATTAATACACCGTCTATTGAGCCCACCTAACAGGAAAAAGAGAATAAATATATTATAGGAAGTAATTTCTTATAGATAAACGAACAATATTTTTGCCATGACGACAATAGCACTCAACAAGGCGAGCTGGTATTTATCAATAGAATTGGAGCTTCTCAAAAGGATTCTTCTAAGGCCTTTGAATCTCTCAGCCATTTACATCAGTTGAAAGTTTACGCTGTGCAGTATACATCGAAGCTATACTTGGTGATTTCCCCGGAGCATCCCGACGATTACGGAAAGTGAATCCCATCCAATTTTTATCATCCACTTACATATCTGTTTCGGCTTTTTGTTAAATTGCCGTGGAGTGGTGAATGATTAATTCAGCTTTGCCGTCAGTTTTTACGACAATTACCATTCTGATCGGCTCGGTAACTTTTTTTCACCATTTACATTGAAACTTCCATTATAATGTATTAAGAATTTGAGTTCAGCTCGGGAATGGTTCTTGAGCTCAATTAAGAGGACCATAAACTTCGTACTAAAGCCGATTCTAACATTACTCTGCTTATCTCAGTAATATCGTTTCTTTATTATTTTAACTGCCGTCGTTAGCTTTTATGTTAGTAGTTATAAATAGCAGAAGAAATAGACCCGGAAAGTGGTTATATATTTTGCTACTGTCACAGATTATTTTGTAAGAAACACTGATACATTTTTTCGTTCTTTAAAAAAACTAAACAGAGAATATTATAAAATCGTATTATTGAAACGTATAAAAGCAACATTTTATTGTGAAAGTTACTGCACATTGCAGATTTTAAGATAAACCCAATTTAATCTGGCTTAACTTCAGTTAGTTCTATTTTCTTGGCCGATTTCACCAATCGTTTTTGTGCAGTCTCTTAATCCTTGATCGAAAATGTTATTTTTGTTGTGTTGGGTGTTTTTTTACAGTACTTTTAACAAACAGTTTATCTTCATAAATACTGCCCATACAAATTCTAATGTCCACACAAACTCTTAATTCAAAATATACCCAAGACATGTTGCAAATCAAACAACTTGAAAAAAATATGTTTGAATAGGTTTCTGTTTGTCCTAACCCTACATTGAAGTTTCTTTGGCAACCGTCTTATTAAAGTATGTCGCCTAATATCATAGCATTACAGTATTCGGGTATTGCGTTTATTTACTAGATTGGCAACACTTTCGTAACTCCCTCCATTTGGATGACTATGCATGGTACTTACCATAAGACTATAAGACTCCCCTTTCAACATAAAAATCACTTTGTATGCCTCCCATATTTCGGGTGCTTACGACTTGCAAGGCAACCATCTTCTTATGGTTGTGTCCATTTCACGACTTATTTTAGGTCTGCCAACTTATCTACACATAAACGACTATGCAGCATAATATTTTATCGTTCTAATAAGAAATATTAAAAACAAATTTGTTACTGTATTTCATTTATATTGAATATCTCAGTAGTATTTTCCAATCAAAGGCTCGGAATCATTCAAACAAAATTAATCTTCCAAACACACTAATATTAAATTCAACAAAACCCTTCAACGTGAAAATACCATCTTGCCCTAAATAGAATCTCTTAGTTACGCAAAATCCGATCTTAATCTCCATATTGTGACCACTTCATCATAACAGAATTGTGTTGTGTCAGGAACAATAGAACATTTTACTGAATACAAACTTGGACCTAGACACGGTTTATGGATATCACCAAGTAGCTGTTTACGTAAGCAAGCAAGCATGTCGTCTTATAAATGGGTCCTTATATCAGGAGGTCGATCCTTATGATTTCCCTTGACGCGTATTGCTTCGAAACGACTTCACTACAACTTTACTACGTCTTCTTGTATGACATTTTATAACACTAAGTTTTTCAACTATCTGGACGACGTAGTTGGAAAATGGTCATTAGCGAAACATTGCAGAGTAAGTTTTAAATGCAATTCTTGGCAACATTTATTTGTTTGTGCATCTCTTTAAGTTTTTTGCTTCAAAGGATCATAACTTGTGTAAGTTGTTAGGCATAATTAAAGCTAAGTGTTTTTTGTAAGTTGGCAAGTTTTTTTTTTAATGTTTCAAACTTAATTCATATTTTTAATTAATTTACGAGTTTGACTATGCGCCACTAGACGCGTGAAATCCCATATAAAGCGTAGATACAGTCCTTAAAACAGAGGGACTCAGACCACATAATATCGGCTTAGAAGATTTATCGTATAAAATATAAAAGTGTCTTGAAAGATATTTAAGAAATAAATCCTAAGAACCTTTCCACTACAGGAAGAGACACTTTATAATTAAACTCAAAATAGATTTAGGTCACGTCTAACACAGAGTGAAACCAATCGTGGAGCTTTCGGAATAGACCTGGCGGGTTGAATCGGCCCGCAAATCGGATGGAAAGCCGATCGCATAGGCATTGCAGGAATCCTGGCGGCGTGCCAAAATACATTACGAGTCGTACACGTCTCGTATACGTGTCGTTACAACCACTGACGTAGAAATTTCACAGTTTGAGATAGTGGTGACGTGTTCCTTTTTGCTGTTAATATTTTTAGTGAATATGATCTGATTTATGTGAAAAGTAAGTTGGCTACTGAGTCCGAAGAATAACAACGAAAAATCCAAAGTATAACTAACGATTTCTAAGTTTGTAGTTTGGGTATTTGTCAAATTTTAAATTAGCCTGCAAACCTTTCAAACGTTCTGAACTCCAAAATTCTCGAAATTTGAAAACGTTGTCTAATTACAAGACTATCCGTGAGTCGTTACTACACGTAGGTAAAAAGAAAGTGACCCTAATAAGTTTTCAGACAGCAGATTTTTTCTGCAAACGGCAGCTTATGCCAGCTTTTACCTAAGGAACATAATTACGGAAAAAACCCGAAGAATTTCAGAAAACCTTTTTTGGCTTTCGACTTTTCCGGGAAAACGTTATATGAAACACAATCATTTAAGTTACAATACCCTTCAACATTGAATACAAGGCACACAATACCCCAGGAAACATGGTTAACGAAAATACAGGATGACCTAATTACGACAAATTATCAATTATTCGTCGGCCGCCAACAGCTTACGGAAATAAGGTCGTCTAAACAATAGGAAATTAGTACCTTGCATCTGACAAATAACGGTCCAAGTCAGCTTCCTATCTTTGACGGGAACTTATTTTTGACGTAAAAGGGGGTAAACCAACAGCGTAGATTATTCGCCTAAGGCTGTTCGTGGGTTCTGAGAAACTGAAGCGTGTGTACAAGAAAATGGTCTTTAGGGAAATGTGCCAAAGAATATTTTTGCTTGTATTTGTGAGCGTTATTTTAATGACGTGGGAGTAGTATTGCTTAATCGTATCCGTATAGATGGTTAAGTAAATGTAAATAAGTTCTCAGAGGTATTCGTGTTCATTTACTTGGATGTTTGTGGTTTGATGGAGAATCTAATAAACGTCGCTTCTTATTTGCTTTTTCTTTAATGAAGTAAAACGCAAAAATGGCGTTCACTTCCAAGTAATAGAGGATTGAATTTGTAAACAAAATGTCCTAATTAGTAAACGGAATCTACTTTTCCAAATCGGCATCCTAAAAAGGGGACTGCGCAATATTCAAAAGAAATTGAATTTCGGTCTGGATTTTTGAGTCTCTGTGATGTCCAATGTTTGTTCCTTTACCCTTCATGCTTGCTTATTGTTTCTGTAGTGCACTCGCGTGTGCGTATTGCGACTCGCCTAGAGAAGTGTTCATAGGTCGCTGTTGTGCCATCTCTTTTAAGTTTGGTACAGCGGTGATCTTTTGTTTTATTGTTTTGTATAGTGTCCGTGCTCACAGTCGATGCAGTTCCCAAGTCCGGTCTACAGTGGGCAATACTGGCAGCTTCAGTGTGGCAGACGTCTTACACCAAGAGTCGGCCCTCAGTCCCTACCTCTTTCTGATGATAATGGACGTTCTGACGTCGGACATACAGGAAGAGGCACCCTGGGTAAACTAGGTACTTAAGATATTTTTTTCTATTGCGTTGTACACTTTTGCGTTTCATGATGTCTGCCTTTACTATAATTCTTCTAAAATGTCTTTAAAAGAAAACCTTAAAAGTCTCATTACGGAGTAGGTGTAATAAAAATAAACTATTTAATTTCTATTCGCTTCTAAGTCCTAAAATTCGCATGTGTGTGCCATTGGTCATGGCAAATTCTTTAACTTAAGAAGATTAAAACTAAACCAATTCAAATTTAAAAAGCTTTCTAAAAATACCATTCAATTTACGTCAACGGTATTAATAATTTACACACCAATAAAAAGGGAAAAAGGACGCCTGAAATTACGAAAAAAAAACTGCATGAATAATATACATCTGTCGAGGTGTTACTCTGTAGATGATAACTTCCCGCCCGCCCTTCAGCAGTTTCCGGTTTGGCAGGGCGGGCGGCATAATCGGGAATTTACCGAACAACTGTAATAAGAGAGAAAGCGTTTACTTAGAGATGGGAATCGTTTCATTAAAATATTTAATTAGTTTTTAACACTTTTATTACTGAAATTAATGTTGATCGAAAAGTAAACGGAGAGTTTTTTATTTGATGAGTTTTTGTAGGATTTTGAAGTGAAATTGATAGATGGGGGTTTGTAAAAAATCTACCTGTTAAGCCTTTTCTCAATTATTTTTGGATCAGCTTACAATCTAACTAGACGCATGTGAATAATAGTATTTTACACGGAATGACTGCTTATCTGACCTGCACAACCCAGTAACTGGATAACAAGATATAAATGGAGTATATGAGATGGCCTATAATTAATACAAGGCTAATACGATGAAGCAAACTAAACTGCCGTACAACGGGGTAAATAGGAACGTAGAAGTGAAGAGGGCCCACCCAAAAAAAAAAGAGGTACCAATCTTTGAAGGGAATTTTCACGTTATTTAAAATTGTTTGCAGCATTTTAGTAGGTACTCCAATATCACACCATCACCTATCACACACATCACATAATGTTCCCACTGCTGGGACACAGGCCTCCTCTCTTTGAGAGGGGATGGTCCATAATCCAACAAGCGGGCCCAGTGCGGGTCGGTGGATGTCAAATGTCTTGCAGCAGTGGTGATGAAATAATTTACACAAAATAAAACGCCTGCCTGGGCTCGAACCCACGACCTACAAGTTGTTAGTCGCGGCCGATACCACTGGGTCACCACTGCTCTCACCTATCAAACTAATCACACTAATATTATAAAGGCGAAAGCTTGTGAGTGTGATTGTGTTTGTTTGTATGTTTGTTATTTCTTCACGCTCAAACGGCTGGACAGATCTGGATGAAATTTGGCACAGATATAGATTATAGTCTGGAATAGCACATATAATGTTTTTTTATCCCGGGAATATGTTCCTTCGGAATAATTTTCGAATTTTCGAATAATTATAAAAAAACGAAGCTTTGTTTGAAACCATAAAGTGGTATCAAAGATAAAATCCTAATCAAAGTCATATTCCCATTCACCCCTGCGTTCCTATTCATCCCGTTTTACCGGTAATGCTGATTAAAAGATTTTGCTAACGGATAGATCTATGCAGTAGTTTTTTTCTCCGTCAATAACTATTTCAATCAAAAATCTTTACTTTTAAAACATCCATCATTAATTTCAGTGGAAAAGTCAATACAAACCAACCCTTTGCCAATGTACCGTCCAATCCCACGAAAAACGTCGAACTTGCCCTACGTTCCCCGATGTTTCCCGACGCTTCCCGAGCACGCACGGACAATACCGGACAACATAATGAGTTATGAAAAGCGCTCATCGTTCCGAAAGGAAATGAAATCTCGAACTTTCGATATTTACACGCGAAACACAGTTTAAATGGGGATCAAGCCTTTGTTTTCCCAACTTGTGTAACAATTGTTGTATGCAAACACGTATTTGTAATCATGGAGGATTTCCTCGCGCAATATTGTGTTTTTATGTTTGTTTGTTTGTTACATGTTAGCTGTTTGTAAGTTGTTTTGTTTGACACGTGTGTGTGAAAGTTGAGAGGTGAAGTCAAATGTCATGGCATTTGAATTTGGCATTTACATTTGACACGTGTAATCTAATATGTTTCAAGTTTAAATGTCGCCTGTTTTTGAATGGTTTAGGTTTCTCGAGTTCGGAAATAGAATAGAATAAGTGAATCTGATTAATTTTGAGGTCATCATCATGGTTATTTCAGTCGAAAGACGTCCACTGCTGGCAATAGGATCCAAGACTCCAATTTTGATGTTATGACATTTAAATTTGATTTTTACACGTGCATTTAATCTACTGGACTACGTTTAAAGGTCACCTAATTTTACACATGCATTAAATTTACTGGGTTACGTTTAAAGGTCGCCTATCTGTGAACGACTTTAAGGTTCTCGTGGCGGGAAAAAGACGGCATTAAATGAAACTTGGTAATTTTAATAGTATGCAGTGTTGTTATTCATTTTCAGTGTTATTGTTTCCGTTATGGCTATAAGATCGCCAACTATTACATAGGACCTAAACACCTTCAATAGGTGCAATCTGTTTAACCCGTCCAGGACGACAGGCGTGATTTTACGTACTTAATTTTTGAAGTGAATTAACATGATAATTAATTTTGACAGGATCTGTCTTTGTTCAAATTAATCACATTAAACCAATTAGATCGGTCGTCGGTTCTGACACTGATTTGAGAAGCCAAGCGCAAGGGATTTTAGCCGCAATTGCCGAATAGCCAGCCATCCAGTTTTGGTCGTATAGTACGGCTGTGTCAATTGTCAAAGCACTCATGATTCCGCTGATTAATACAAACTTTTTCACAAATTGAAAAACGATTAAAACAAGAGGTACCAAAGACACCGACTTTCGAAATTAATGTTATTTTTGCATTTTTTGTGTTTTTCTTTAGAAGTCGGTTTATTTTTGTGAAAAAGTTTTTATTTCTTTCTTTTTAGTTTTAGTACCCTATCACTAAAATTTTGCAATTTCTATAGTGAGGTACCTAAATTATTGACAAATTACCCATAATAACAAAGGAGACGATAAGGAGTTCGGTTGTATGTTCCATATCATTCAAACTCCAGTACCGTAATGATGAAACTTGCACTGGTACCTAAGTTAAGATCTGGTAAGTAGTTTCGGAGAAATGCGTGGACAAACATACATACGAGTACAAATATACAAACAAACGTATATACAACATACACTTATGAAATTTGGCAGACGTGTTTAGAAGCCCATACAGACTGACATATTATGTGAATATTGTGCAATTCCAACACTATTACATTCATACGTGTCGAATTGATCACCTCCTTTTTTTGAAGTCGGTAAAAATGATGGTGCTCTTCGTCCTGGATAGCTCCGTATCTCTCTCATAGTGGGTCCATGATAGTTTTGTCACGTCATAGTAAGGTCCCTGGACCACATGAAAGCGTTCATCATAAATTGAACTCTGTCACATTAAACTCGGTACCTACTGGAGCTCTGTTTAAAAACTTACCGTGGTATTTCATTTTCTCGTGGTATTTGACTTCGCTGGTGTTTCATTTTCAATCCGATTAGACTAGAAGCTGGCTCTAATATAGTTGCGATAGACTAGGCCGTAATACTATACTATAAACAGCTAGAATGGGCTGGGCAGATTGATCGAAGTTTCTGTTTCGATGTCGCCATTTGCATTGTATAATATGACATGGTCCTAAGTTTGGACCAGGATGTCATTAGATGTACGAGTACATTGACTGACATTTGACGTTTAATAGAATAGAATAGAATAGAAAAAATTTATTTGCATTGAATGTAGGTACATATATGAGTTGTTACAGTAGTAATTATTTGTTCCTGGTACATTTTACCATTTGGCATGCAAAAATTTACACTTATAATCAATTATACAGCTTCAATTTAAAGACTTTCACAATAATTCAACAACATATCTTGTAACAAAAAATAAAATAACAAATTAAATCAAAATAAGGTAACATAATAATACAGCTATATTTAACAATGTGTTTTTAACCCCCGACGGAAAAAGAGAGGTGTTATAATTTTGACGTGTGTATCTGTCTGTGGCATCATAGTTCCTAAACGAATGAATCGATTTTGATTTAGTTTTTTTTTTTTTGAAATTTGATTTTGTCGAAAGTGTTCTTAGCTATGTTTGAATAAAATGGGTTAAGCCCTTTTTATTCGTTAAATATTTTTAATTGATTTACACTTAAAGGACAATTATTTTTCCTCTTCCGTATCACCGAAAAAAACCAAAAATTCCTTATAAACAGAACAATATAAAACATTTAAAGATTCAAATTTATCCGTATCGTGTTTATCTTTGCCCACTCCACCCGGGCAAAGTTGATAAAACCCAATATCCGTTGTTTATTTATCCGAAAGTGCTTTTATATCCTGTTCTCATATCGATTGGCGATATTATCCGTAGTTAGTAGATGTTGTTGTGATTCTGGCTCGCTGCGATGTTTTTGTGCGATCTAGGTCACGTTACGGGGTCTCTTTGGGAAAATTACTGTGCTCTTGTTACTGGAGACAGCTATAAAAGAGACAAATTCATGTTTGGCATCTCATAGATCGTGTATGTTATATCAAAGCTTATTAGGATATAGAAATACTAAACAAAGTAGAATATGACACTGTGGTTTGACATAATAATACAATGAAAACCGACTTACAAAAAAAAAAACAGTAACAAGTGAAAAACAGAAGCCCTATTGCTGTAACTCACGTGTCTGTCTGTTCATCTTATTGTCTGTCGTCTGTCAGACAATTTTGTTCCGATGAATTTTTAACTTCCCATTGATATGATATTGAAATTTGGTGCTTATGTTTTGTACCCGACTGCTAAAGGAGGGTAATGTGTTTATCAGTCTATGTAGGTATGTATGTTTGTTCCTATGTGGCGTTCTAGAAGCCAAACGCGTTGGCCAATTAACCCTGCGAGTGTCACTGGCTACATTAAAATTGGAAAATAGAAATATGCGGCTTTTGGGCGCCATATTGTGGAGGCCCATTTTTTTTATCTTCCCAACCCATTGTGTGGGTTATCAAAATAAAGGGTTTTAAGAGGTGATTTCAAAAGTATTAA
Organism: Orthosia gothica; assembly: GCA_949775005.1. Classification (NCBI taxonomy): domain Eukaryota; kingdom Metazoa; phylum Arthropoda; class Insecta; order Lepidoptera; family Noctuidae; genus Orthosia; species Orthosia gothica. The sequence goes on along the minus strand of OX459050.1, from coordinate 20,796,078 downwards.
ATTCTTATATGTTTAAACGTGCCTAATTCGAAAAAAAAAACCGGCCAAGTGCGAGTCGGACTCGCGCACGAAGGGTTCCGTACCATTTTCGTAAAAAACGGCAATAAAATCACGTTTGTTGTATGGGAGCCCCCTTAAATATTTGTTTTATTTGGTTTTTAGTATTTGTTGTTGTAGCGGCAACAGATATACATCACCTGTGAAAATTTGATCTGTCTAGCTATCACGGTTCATGAGATACAGCCTGGTGACAGACAGACAGACAGACAGACAGACAGACAGACAGACAGACAGACAGACAGACGGACCTCGGAGTCTCAGTAATAGGGTTCCGTTTTTACCCTTTGGGTACGGAACCCTAAAAAAGTAACTAAAAAGTTAATTCAAAAAATCATCAAAACCCGACTGCTTAAAGAGCGGAGGCTACATCTGGTTTTTGTCAGCCAGCTCGCGAATATGTATTCTCCGACTGCACAGCATGATTTTCTCCTTGTTTATGTCTTTTTAGTTCGCATTTTGAGCTGTCGGATTTTCGGATTTTTGTTTTTTGAATTAACTTTTTTTGAACGTATATTTTACTAACAAATACATTAACATAAAAATACAAATACATTATTTCTATATATATTGAAAAATCCAATTTTATCTTTGGTGCAGAACCCTAAATGTGCGAAATCCGACACGCACTTGGCCGGTTTTTTTGCATATCCAACGCACAGTTACGAAGTTTTCGGATTCGATTAAAAATGTTCACAAAACTCCACCACACAAGCGGTCAGAAGTTAGGTCACCCCATCAATTCCAACTGTTTACACTTTGCTTTTTACGTAATCGAGTTACAGACTTATTACACAACCTCGCCACCAGAGGGCAGCAGGTAGCTAACACAATAATTACACCAAAGTTCACTGAAAATAATTAATCCATTGAAATGACTTCTAAATTAATTTCGAGAGTTCAGTATACCCGGTGGTGTTGAAATTCCGGTCTTTTGTTAACAATTAAAGTAAGGTAAGCAGATCTGGCGGTTCCACGAGTTTTGATTTAACAAGATTTGTTTATATGGATGGGAACTTTATTTAAATAGAATTTGACGTGTACAGGATTCTGGGTGTTAATTGGAAACGAAATTAAAATGGAATTGGAATTTAAATGAATTTCATATGTGAGCTTTAACTTTGAGATTCTTTTGGTAGACGCTAAAAGAAAATCTTCTTTCTTTGTTAAATGTATAGTCCCCGGCAAGTAACTTGGCAAGGTTTTGACGTAGCGGGGGTAAATTCGCGCACTGACTAACTGGCCAACCACCTTAAAAGTGAACGGTACGTGGACGGGACGTGATTGGTCAGCCTATCCTTGTGTCAACTGACCAACAAAACGTGCGCTCGGAACGGTGCTATGCAATCCCCGCGCCCCGCTTGGTAACCAAAGAGACCTAAAAAACTATCTAACGATTCTTGCCAAGTTACGTGCCGACAACTATACGCATAATATTGATAGGTACCAGTTAAAAGAAAAATATAATAACACTCCTACTGCAGTTGCCGAGGGATTAGACAAAAGAAAAACGTCAGATTTTTTTTCTGCCTTTTGAATATAAAAGAAAAGTTATAATAAAACGACAATACACACATTTTACATACTAAAATAAGAAACAAGACTGTACTACTCTACAAAAGACAACGAACCAGAAATACACTAGAAACCCGAAGCATAAAAGCACTAACGACTCAACACTCCAACATTATCGACGAAGTTACCATCATAAACCCGCACCACGGACCATCACCATTAAATACTAGAAATGATTACACCTCCATACTAAAATAATACGTTTTTAAGACAAACTGCCAAATAAAAAGGTGCGCTCATCCAGTATCGTTTCGCTGAGTGTGCCGCGCGAAGCGTTATCGTAACGTTTATAACAGCTATCAAAAGTTAGCAACGAGAAGCTATAAACCTCATAGTAGGGATAAGGTATGAGTTAAAGAGGAGGTTTTTGGGGTAAAGCATGCGTGGCTCGTAATTGAGGGTAATTTTCTGACGGATGGTAGGGAATAGTTTGTATTCGGTATGAGATTTTCAGTGAAAACTAAAGGACTGTAACACAAAGAGACTAATACTTTGCCTTTAACAAAGAAAAAAACAGCCAAGTGCGAGTTGGACTCGCGCACGAAGGGCTCCGTAGCATTATCGCAAAAAATGGCAAAAAAAAACACGTTTGTTGTATGGGAGCCCCACTTAAATATTTATTTTATTCTATTTTGAGTATTTATTGTTATAGCGGCAACAGAAATACATCATTTGTGAAAGTTTTAACTGTCTAGCTATCACGGTTCATGAGACAGACGACAGACAGACGGACCGCGGAGTCTTAGTAATAGGGTCCCGTTTTCACCCTTTGGGTACCGCGGAACCCTTAAAAGCCAAAAGCATCGACGGTGAACGTTGTCAAACTTTCAAGTCGATAAAAGTCAGTAATTAAAACTGAAACTAAACTAAAAGATTGCAAGCTGACTTTAATATACTTGGCAAAAGGCTAGGCCGATTATGATGATTTAGGGCCTGCTGCAAGTGCACCTACTTTAGGTAAAGCAAAAGAAATATGACTTCCACTTTATAAAATTATATCAACAAGAAAAGATTTTTGAAATACTCTGAATACTATCCAATCTCATTTTATAACTTGTGACAATCCAGTCCAACTGACCATCATAAGATTTTATCTCCAAATCCGACTGTACTGTATTAGCTTTTGCCCGTATGAACGCTTTCATGGCAAAAGTTTAAATAGCGACTATAACAGATTCAATTAGCAGGCTAATAGCAGTTTGACTTTATTCATACAGTAATCAATGAGTTCGAGGTCTGTTCGCCCTCAGAGGATATCATTGCAACCAACATACATTAAGGTATATTAACATTAATGGTGTTTGGGAGTTTGTTGTTTCCAATTGTGAATAGGCTGCGTATGGAATAAGTGGCAGAATTTATGGGTTAACTGATGACTGACTGATTTTCTGGTGTATAATAAAGTGTATATATATAAATAAATAAATATACATAATCTAGGTAGTTTTCAGGTAGGCAAAAATAATAATAAGTTTTATACGCTTAGTAATCCATCAATATAAAAATGACGGCAGAATTAATCTTCCAACTTATTTAAAACCAATTCACTAAAGTTTTTAAATAAAGACATACAAACACATAGGTAAAAACAAATAAAATTCAAAGAATCGCGAAGCTATAGACACAGACTTTGAAATCACGCCCATATTAGTAAAATAGTATTTTAAAAATCACAATCAAAATATTGCCGAGTATCTTCACGCTGTTACAATGCAGGACTGGCACGATGCCAGCCAGCAGCAATTAACGAAGATATCGCAACACGCCCTCGATCAAAACCAGTTATTGTTAAAACTGAGAATAATAAACACAGTTTCAAATTTGAAGCCGACACTTCACTTGATTTGGGAAGCGTAATAGGATTGGAACAAATTGCTGCATTGCCAACTCGCAAACACATAAATATTATTTATTTTTAACGCTGCAATGGGAATACGATTTTTGATTTTAGGTTTGGCAAATATTGTCATGTAACACCTATATAATAAAACCCAAGACAGAATAAAGACACCTGTATTTCTTGCCATGACTAAAATTTGTATAACGGATATGGCATAATCCCAAATTATTTGTGCCAATCGAAAAATTCCAAATTATCGACATAAGGGTTTGAGAATTTTGAAATTAGTAAGATTTGAAACATAAACAGAGAAATGCATATTAATAGTTATTTTCATTAAGTGAAATAAACAAAATTCCTACGCTGGTGGAGCAGTATTGATAGGTAGTATTATGTAATCTATGGCTAAGATTATGCTACCACAGGAAATTCCATATAAAAGCACATAAATATTATATCAATATCCTGAGGCAAATAGTCAGCATTGTCTACCGACTTAGATTCCTTTAAGTCACTATACAAAATATCAATGTGTATGTAATAAAAGCAAAATCCGCAATAACATTTCAAGCTTTATATAGAGATTCACGGAAAATTATTCCCACCATAAAATCCCGATCATTTTCCAAGTAAATTGACATACCAGTATCATACGTTGCCTACCGTCATCCCACGCAAATAAAATTATCCACCTACCCTCCAATATTCGGTGATAATGTGTAATTTTCAATAATACGAAAATCAATACGAGCTACGTCGGCTATTACGTCACTAATTGAGTCGAGCTCGTCCATTGGCTCCTTGCCAACAGTTCAGCTTTTCACTTCAACGGGATTATGCGGTTCTCTATATTGAATTCGATTGGTGTTTTGTTTCCCAGTTTTCGAGTTAGAAGTGAATTCGGTTGGCTCTTGTGGACTTTGATCCGGAATAGGCGTTTTAACAGTTTTGTCGTTCTGGTTTTTTGTGGAGTCTGTGTTAGATTGATTGTGTTGGATTGGGTTTTTGTGTTTTATAATTTCATATTGGTAATGATTAGCGAAGCCACATCAACAGTTAAAGTCTTATTCAAATTAATATTTTATTTTATTTTAAACAGACAACTCTTTTCCAATCAAGAACATCTCGTCTCCCTAGAAATTCCTCAGTTAGGACTACAAAGTGTGGATTAAAGAAATCTCCATTGAGATTTGCAAGTAATCATAAAACATCTGAACTATAATTGACGTCACTGGATGAAAAATATGCAAGAAACAAATTATTCCAGAAACACCATTACCCAAGAATTTTGCGCGCCAACCGTCCAGAGCGCAAGATCAGCGCTTATAAATTCACGGCCTACCTCGGATTAAGCTGAAGACGAGATATCTTCATTGTGTTTTATTGTAGCCTTCTCTGAGGTTTTGACGGTATATAATTTAAATTATTCCATTATGAAGACGGCCATTCCTCTTTGGATGAGCTTCGGGTAATATCGTCGTTTGCTTTATCTTTTCTGGTTGGCTTCTGAGCTTGAGTTCTGGTTATAAATTTTCTAGAAAAATGCTTACCTTACGTAGACTTTAGAATTTAAATAAGGTAGGATTTATAATGCCTGCGATCATTAGTTCAGTAAATAATCTTAACCAGTGTCTCTAGCTTGTTCGATGATCAGCTATATATGTTATTCAATATTGTCATCGTCAAGCCTGACTTTTTTCACTGCTGATACTAAGAATATAATAGAATGTTTTCTTTTCTGATGGGTAGTTATAAATATGTTTTCATTTCCAAATAATCTTGAATATCTAAATCAAATTCTAAATTTATAATACGTTATCCCAACGATAACAACTGTATTCATAACCACATAGTCAAAATATCAGATTTGCCACTCTACTAAAGTAACTAACCAAACAAAGATTTTGAAGGCAATTATTTTCGCACGTTTAATTTTTATTAGACCAGCGGCATTTTCCGCTCCATAAATTGGGTTTTAAAAATAAAACCTAGACTCTTGCTCTCATCGCGGTTGACTTTTTGGCATAAAAAGATAAATTTGAAGCTTTGTTTGGAGCAAAAGAGTGGTGTACCGCAAGGTACTATTTTAGGTCCAGTAATTATTAATGTAATTTATAAAGATCATTCGTTGCTTTAGCTTTTTATCTTCATCTAATGAATCACTTAATATTTTCAGTAAATTTTGACTGAAAATCCGAAAATCGGTGCTTAGAACAAATGCTGTTTTACGTTAATAATTTGAAACACGTGTTACATGTTAATACAGCCCCCATCACAAAAGTACGGCTACGTGGTAATAAAATACACCTACCAATTATTTGATCCTATATTTTACACTGAGTTTCACACTATTATTACTGGGAAGGCACGTAATATTGCCCAAAACTATCCAAAACAAGCTCAGTAAGTTGCAACGCTAATCCCCAATGCTTCACGCTCAATTTGCTCCAAACTCCGGCCAGGTGCGCAAACAATGATATTTCACACGATATTATGGTCTAATTTTGTAAACAAATAGCGTCGGTTATTAGGAGTTTGTTGTTAAATAACGGCTGTTGTGATAGCCAGCCTAATTGAAGGCAATCTAGCATATTTGTGTGCTGCAATTATGTAGAGGAAAATTGTGATTGTTGTGAATAGATAAAGATATAGCAATACCGTGTTATTTTTTGGAATTTGCAAACAAGCTTTTATATTATTGTTTCTTTTTAAACATGCTTTTTTATAAAAAAATACATTGTCATGAGAAATATTCAGGTCCTTCGAACACTGTGACAAATTTGACTTGCAAGCTTAGATTACATACACCAGGCACTGGGGCAGATGAAACTAAATAAAAGCTTGTAAAAAGGTCTTCAGTCCTAAGTGAGCTGTATAATGTAACAAATGGCTAAGCATTAGATAGAAAGTCAATTGTATTATATTGAGGTCAATAAATTGACCTGGACTAATATTTTTCAAAACCGTACCACAAAGCACTATCAGAAATTCAAAACACTTATTTTGAGATTTGTGCTATGAAACAGAAAAATGCAACACTAGAATTTTATTACGATCTAGGCATATACTTTGAAACCCAAAAAAACACCTCCATAATTTTACAGCAAAATAAACAGACTCCTCACCACCAACTAAGGAAACCTGCACATAGATTAGAAGAAGCTTCATTACCCATTAAGAGGCAATAACAGGCAGAATCGAATCCTCCCTTCGTTCTCACTGGGGTAATGAAAACGAACTGCCTGGCTCCGGTAATCGTTTAGTTTGTTTCTATAATGGCTTTTCTTTCGACTATTTTGGGATATGTTAAAATTTGAAGGTGTGAAAGTTTGTGAATAATAAAACGTTTGAGGTGGAAGAGAAAAATTAGGCTCGGATTTTCTTTTTGATAAACTTGTTTTTTTTTTAAATCGGCCATGTTTTCATTGGTTCCAAAAACATCGACGGAAATATTTCGTGGATTGCCAGATTTAATCGATGTGTCTCACAATCCGAACCTGGTAAAGATTTGGTCAAAACTGGTCTCTTTTTGCTGCTACCATCGGCTAACAAACGCATACAATAAGCTATTGTCATTTCTTGAATTGCGGAGATCACTATGAGCAGAATATTTGCTTCAGCCATGATCACAGTAGTTAAAATAGTTCAGATAATATCATAATAAATACTATGTGTTGTGACAGATATACGTTGGGACACCTTAAAAGGAAAAAGGGGCCACACAAGATATACACAGCCCCTCATTTGCCAACAACAACGGTTACTCTTGCCCCAGGAAAACGGCCAACAAAAACAAGTATATTCCATTACAAGCCATTAACTTTCCAACTAGCAGCATGCAAGCCGTCACTCCACATCCAAAAGTCGCTCAAATCCTGGTTCTAATAGGTTTTTTGTGACGTCACGCTGCCTGTCAAGGCCGACCTCCGTCAAACCCGTTGCGAACCGGACGCGCTTTGATTTCTTTATGTGCTTCTTGTATTCCGCTCATTAATGGTGTGTTTGGGTTTGTAACTGGTTGTGGTAAGGTTGATCGCTTGTTATAGAACTGCACGTGGTTGTAGTATAAAAGCACCAATGTTACTTGGTTGGGACTTGGAGTTAAGATTCTAGATCACATAATATGTGAGTACCAATATGTCGTTCGTGGACTTAAATGTGTCCTGGCAGTTAAGAGTGTGTCATACTCTCCCAAATGTCTCTCTGATAGTGGCGCATGTGTTGGATCATTCGGTTAACTTCATGATGGTTGAGCTGAGTGGTGCCAATCCATGCGTCATGTTCGTGAAAGGGCGCCATCAGTTGGAAGTGGTCATAATTTGGCTGCCTTGGCCTGTTTTTAATTACTTATTATATTTTGGGGTTGTTTGTTTAACTCTAGACGTTTTTAGGTGCACGTATTTTTACATTGTTCTCATATTATGTATAGTACCTGGGCGCAGAGCTAGGGTGAATATAGCTAGATGGATTGAACGCCCCCGAAACCAAATTTCATGAAAATCGTTGGAGCCGTTTCCGAGATTAAGATTATTTATATAAATAAATACAAGAATTGCTCGTCTTAAGGTATAAGATGTAATTTGCCAAGAGGAATCAAGTAACTAAATACTTGTAATATAAATTTATTGATGGAAAAGAGTATCCGTGGAGTTTCTTGAACTCTTTTCCATTGCGAATGTACAACCGGCTTTGTTTGACAAACCAAAAGTGTATTTTAAGTGGTTTAGTTGAAATACATTATTTTGATTAATTTGATTCCTAAGACATGCCCTGGTAATTTCCAATTTAAAGTATAAAATAAAGTTTAAGAGCTCAGTATAACTGTTATTGACATTTTGTTTATTGCAACCGATTATAGTGGCCTCCACCACTGCCACACCATCACCACATCACCATCACCATCGATAGGACACCATTCCTCGTGACCATGGCTGCTATGTCAAGAGTTAAGCAAAGAAAATACAATGGCCTAGCAGTTAATTCCCTTCTCATTTCTAATGTTTTCCGTGAGTTCATGGAGGGTTTCGGTCTGTATTCCATCGTGATACAAGCAGTCGAGCGAGTGGCAATGATGACATATGGGTATTTATTCCGGATCTATGCGTTTGTGCTCCCCATAACTCAGACAAAACTCTAAAGCAAGGCAAAGATCTTCTCTTCAAAAACCATGCTAAATCAATGTAACCGCAAGTAGGTATTCAAAACAGTTTTATTCATTCTGGGGACAGACATAAAGGCAAAGCTCTGTGACGTCAGGTGGCAGTAACTCGGGTTAGTGCAGTGAGCTCTACACTGCTCTATGCTCAGATATACCGTGACTCTCCAGAGAGAAGTCATACGGCAATAATAGGTAGCTGTACCTATCTGCAATTTCTGGACATTTTGTCTTTGTGTTTGAAATAATTTGTCTCTATTATTAATGCAGAAAATAATCATTAGTATATTTTTTTATTTGAATGATACTTCGGTAAGTATCGTAGTAGATGACATTCTGTAATTTCTGTCAACCCGCATGGGATAAAGGCATAAGTTTATCTATGTAGGTATGAATGTAAGTAGTAAGTTCATATTTTTATTAAAGTTTGGATTTCGATAAAAATCTCTCTACGACCTCATCTCACTGGCCTCTTTCTACCATTGGACATCTAGGCGCACTGCAAGTTACAATCCTTACATAGTTGCCATTCCACCAATCCACACCAGGCGCTTCCAAACATCATTCATAATGCGCACAGCAAAAGAGTGGCACTCACTGCCTGCGTCTGTGTTTCCGATCGCATTCAACCCAAATCTCTTCAAAGTTATAGTGAACAGACTTATTCTGTGTAAGCTCAATCCATCGCCGACTTTGTCTCTGTCATCTCTGACCTAGACTAGCAAACCAATCCCAAAAACTGTAAGCTGTAGACGGCAAGTCAAAATCCATTAATAGAATATAATAGAATAGAATTTCTCTTTATTCGAGTATCCATGACTCAAAAGATGGTTAGTAAAACTTACAACTATGTTAGTAACACAGATATTAACAAACTGACACTACACAAATAAAACAACAAATAATAGTGACTCACCGCTGCGACAACCCATGTGAGATGGCACAACAGCGACCCACGAAAACACAGTCTTGGCGACACGAAATCATACTTAGGATACTGTTGGAGCTGCCCCACACCCTGCGCACCATGGATGCGCACCTTTTGCGCATGGTTGTGTAGAAACAATCTACATGCGCATCCGCAAACATCCCCGATGCTCTACAGAAGCGAGGCAGCCCCACCAGCATCCTAAACGCATTGTTATACTGAACGCGGAGAGCGTTGTACGATCTTTGCGTATATCTAGCCCACAGGCTGCTCGTGTAAAATGACGTACATACAGTATGCTCGAAAGAGCATACTGTTTAATGCGTAATTTAATAAACTTCCCAGGCTGTTTAATACTAAGATGAAATAAAGAACAATGGCGGTTTTTATTGTGGCCATTGCAACAAATCAGTCTAGGTTGTGGTCTAGATAGCTTTATGCTAAGGAAATTGTTATTCATCAATTCTATGATTAACAATCTTTAAAAAAAAAGTTGTAACTTTTTATGGACAATGTTTATTACTTAATTAGTTTGTATGTTTTTTTTTTTTGTCTAAACTGATTATAATACCAAGATCGATCAATCAAAGTCCTTATAAAAATAAAATTTTATGCGATTTTAACGTCGGTGTCTGTGGTATAATTTTTAACAAAAAAACCGGCCAAGTGCGAGTCAAACTCGCGCACGAAGGGTTCCGTACCATTATCGCAGAAAACAGCACAAAAATCACGTTTGTTGTATGGGAGCCCCCCTTAAATATTAATTTTATTCAGTTTTTAGTATTTGTTGTTATAGCGGCAACAGAAATACATCATCTGTGAAAATTTCAACTGTCTAGCTATGACGGTTCACGAGATACAGCCTGGTGACAGACAGACAGACAGACAGACAGACAGACAGACAGACAGACAGACAGACAGACGGACCGCGGAGTCTCAGTAATAGGGTCCCGTTTTTACCCTTTGGGTACGGAACCCTAAAAAGCAAATATTCTACTACACCTTAAGTTTAAAACCTGTACTAGTAAATATTTAGAAAGAATCACCAACACCCACCGGTATCACTCAAAATATCGGGTAAAATTGTATCCCAGTAAACGCCAGTGTATCCTCGGGGACAAAAAGTAGACTATAATTGAATTGCGAAGGCCAGAGTGCACCGGCTCTGCATAAAATATGATATTCAGCAACATTTTGTTAGATTGGAAGCTGACCTGAGTCCAAAAGGTTAGCCAGAACAGATTTATAGTCTAAAACAATGTAATATATACTTCTATGCTATGTATGACGAGATCATGGCTACATAATAACAGCCCCATGAGTCGATTTTTAGGGTTCCGTACCAAAAGGCCGAAAACGGGACCCTATTATAAAGACTCCACTGTCCGTCTGTCTGTCTGTCTGTCACCAGGCTGTATCTTATGAACCGTGACAGTTATACAGTGGACCATTTCACAGATGATGTATATCTGTTGCCGCTATAACGACAAATACTAAAAACAGAATAAAATAAGTATTAAAGTTGGCTCAAATTTTAATTGGGGCTCCCATAAAACAAACGTGATTTTTTTGCCGTTTTTTGCAATAACGGTACGGAACCGTTCGTGCGCGAGTTCAACTCGCACTTGGCCGGTTTTTATAGGTTATGATGGGTGACCATCATAATATAGCGAGGTTCCTCCGTGCCTCGGAATGCACGTTAAGCCGTTGGTTCTGGCTGCCTTTTGTAGATATTTGACAGTCGTTACGGATTGTAAGAAGCCAAAAAATCTGACACCAGTCTTGCCAAGAATTATAGTGTTACCCAGTTACTGAATAAAAAAAAATACAAGCTTTTTAGCTTACCGTCCGTTATCCAAACCAAATGTGTATGCAAAATTTCATCTTAACCGGTTGAGGATAACTGCTTTAAAATTCAGTTGCAAGATATGACCCGAACATACATTGCAAGTTAATATAAAAATAGCATTTATTGTAAAAAGCATTTATTGGCACAGGAATCGATGCCTATAATGCCTATAAATTATGCTCGAACTAAAATCCATAACCTTAGTATTAGTGGTACTGGGTTGTGGTAAACGAGAACCGATCACCTTTCCGAATTGTTTTTGTTCGAATTTAATTTTACCGAAAACTATTGACCGACGTCTTTTTTGCTATATGCATTATTTGACATATTTTCAGATCATTGAAGTATCATGTGTGGCATATGTATTATTTTACCGAACTACATTTCGTCGATTTACAAAATATTTTTTTGCTGTTGGCCCAAGCCTCTTTTGTTTTTTTTTTCATTTGCCATATTTTCACCACACCAAAGCAACATTTTACGGAATATTATTTGGTCACAAATATGTAGCGGGTTACTTTGGTAGCATTTTCAAAATTGAAATAATGTCATAAAAATTCAATATGTTGTGCTACAAAATTTAGTGACAGAAACTAATCGCTGCAAAACCGACTTCACGCAGTCTTGTCTTTGTTTACGTATTTATTTTGAATTTTCATGCAGATGATTTATTAATAGCTGTCATGCAGTAGACATTTTTATTAATTAATTATTCAAAGAATTAGTCCAAGAGCAAGCGAAGCAAGCTCGGGAATTTAGGGCACCTCGACAAGGATAAGTTAGGTTCGAAGGGAATGACGGGAGCTAAAGTGAGCGAGCAAAGCGAGCGAACTCAGCTCCCGTCATCTCCTTCATGTTAGGTTACTTTAGACCCTGCAGGGAGAAATAGGAGCCCCACGCAGCGGGGCTCCGTCGGCATTTTTTTTTCACGTCGCTGTTTCTCTCTCACTTAGTATTTTGATATATATAAAACAAAAAAAAATATTAAAAAAAACGTTATTTTGGCCAAGTTTAACTTCGGTAAAAAGTTTTTCGACCAAATGAAACGTCGGAGTAACGAAAAAAATCGAATTGATAATAGGTCAACTGAGACAGTGGCAGACGTGACTTCGATGAAGTAAAATAAAACGATACGATAATAGTTGAAAAGTTTTAGGTGAAATGAAATTCGGTCAAATATTTTTCGAACTTATGATAGGTAACCGTAGTAAAGTCAAATATCAAACAAATGACATATACAAATGTATTTCAGATCTGTGTAAAAAATATCTAATAAATGTCAAAAAATATAAATATGTATGTAAAATATCTGTAACATTTTCAAAAATAATATTTCAAAATAAATGATTCTGCCAGAAATTCGCAAATATTTCCCTCCAACTTTTCGGTCATCCAGAACAGATTTTACAACCTAACACCGTAAAACATACCTCTATGGTATGTCCCAAGTGAATAGTTTACATTTAAAGCAGTAAAAACATCGTAAATGCTGACAGAGATAAAACGCTAAGGAGAAGTTGTAAAACTAAACTAAAAGAGAAATATTATATAAAATGCCAGCTGCGTGTCAAGCTAGTTTTAAGTTAGAATGGCGAAAATATTTTTACTCGTTCATAAAAAGATTTTTGTTGGAAAAACATAGTCTACGTATATGTTGCCAAGGAAGGATTTCTATGATGATTTTTGTTGGAAAAACATACTCTCTCGCCTGAAAATAGAGAGAACGACGTTTTCTAAAAATGAAACCTTTCTAGATCGATTTATTGCCCCCTAAACCGAAAATTTCAAGAAAATCGTTGAAGCCGTATCCGAGATTCAGAGTATATATACATATATCCAAGAACTGCTCGTTTAAAGGTATTTAATTACAATAGAGATTAGTTTTCTATGAATTTTCCTATTCTATCATGTTCTATGGTAACAAGAGCCATTTTGCAGTTCTGCTAATCTCTGGTGTGAAATGGTACAGTAAGTATTATTTAAATGAAAAAATAAAATTTCAAACAATAACCATAAAATAATAAGACTTTTTAGGGAACCGTAGCCAAATGGCAAAAAACGGAACCCTTATAGATTCGTCATATCTGTCTGTCTGTCCGTCCGTATGTCACAGCCACTTTTTTCCGAAACTATAAGAACTATGCTGTTGAAACTTGGTGAGTAGATGTATTCTGTGAACCGCATTAAGATTTTCACTCAAAAATAGAAAAATAACAATAAATTTTGGGGTAAAGCAATATATAATAAAGCAATACTTGAAACTGAAACTAAAAAAAAATTAAAATCAAACCCATACGTGTGGGGTATCGATGGATAGGTCTTCAAAAATGATATTGAGGTTTCTAATATCATTTTTTTCTAAACTAAATAGTTTGCGCGAGAGACACTTCCAAAGTGGTAAAATGTGTGTTTCCCCCCCCCCACCCCTGTAATTTCTAAAATAAGAGAATGATAAAACTAAAAAAAATATATGATGTACGTTACCATGTAAACTACCACCGAAAATTAGTTTGAACGAGATCTAGTAAGTAGTTTTTTTTTAATACGTCATAAATTGTAAACCGCAATTTACCAAGTACGGAACCCTTCGTGCGCGAGTCCGACTCGCACTTGGCCGGTTTTTTTTTAATGTATTCAATCGGAACAATGACGAGTCGTGCATAGGTAATTCTCAAGAAGTAGATAGTCAAATATTTAAAGCGTTCCAAATATGTTCTCAAAAATAATACTACACACAAAACTAATATATTCACAACAAAAAAATCTTCATCAACAGACAAGTTTTTAAACTGTCAGAGCCGTCATGAAAATATTCAGCTTGCAAGCAAAAAGTGACAATAATGAGAAGAAAGAGGCAACGTTTATATAACGTCGAGTAAGCTGCGCGGACCCGTGTCAACGCCATAATGCGCTGAATCCACGTCTGAGGTCCATGGATGACCTGTGGCGCAAGGAGGGGTAGGTGGCGGTTTAAAAATTTTTTTTTGACTGTGTTTGGAATACGTTCAAATTCAAGTCGGAATAATTATCGTCTTGCCGACATTCAATGTCAATAAATGAAGACAAATTAGATGATATTAGATACATAAAGAAAAAAAGACATATATAGACCTTATAGGTGATGTTCTTCAGAAAGGCCAAGTGCGCAGTACCCACAACCGGCGTGTGTGTATGACTAGATGTATGAATGTGTGTGAAGCAAAAGAAGTATGTAAGGATCGTAGCAGGTGGCGTTCTGTAATTTCTGCCTACCCCCATGGGAAAAAGGCGTGAGTTTATGTATGTATGTATGTATTAGATACATATTAGATATACTTTTAAAAATAAAGGAATTGAACCTTTGGTATTGAGAAGCCTTCCAAAAAACACCAGTTAAGTCCGAGACGGACTCGCAAACCGAGGGTTCCGTATAAACAGCTATATTCAACAATATAATTAAGTAACATAATTGCTTTAACGAAGGGACAAAATTAACACTGCCGTTGAAAAACTGCTGTCCCCATACATAGGTCGCGGTCAGTTTACCAACTGCAAATAAGTGTTTTTTTTTTTTGTGTAGTTATAAATTTACAGTTTTCAAATATTTTCTTTTACAAGTTCTGTAAGACAATGGTTCTTGCCAAATTTCATTATTCTAGATCAACGGAAGTACCCTAAGCTTTGATTCCCTTGCGATTCCTCAAATATGTGACTTGAACGACCATATCTTTTGATTGCATTGATATAGAAGTTTGATTTTCACAGCTCCAAGAGATTGCAGGTATATGTATATTTTATTAATTAAAAATGTATACCTCAAGGCCTTTCAGAGAAAAAGGTCTTGACACACGGATAGACAGACAGACAACAAAGTGATCCATAAGGGATCGTTTTTTACTTTTGAGGAATAGAACCCTAAAAACAGCCAGTCTTGGGAACTGCCGTGAAAATGTAAAAGTTTGGAATGACTGTGTTGGATGCTGTCACATAACCAAGTCGCTGACGTAAACCCATTTTTCATTCACCAAAGAATTTTGCCCCTACCAAAAATCTCTCAACATGGCTTAAGAAGTTTTAACTTCGAAATGTGTTTTTATTTATAGAAGAATATCTTTTGGTTACATAGAAACTGCATTGTTAACTTACCTAATATATTTCATACCATGAAGCCATAGAAATGAAGTCGATAGAAATATTCAATGAATCCAGATCTAAGCGCAGATACAACAATGAACAATGCGCTACAGAGTAGCAATCTTGGTAGATAACTTATAATCTCAATACCGTATCATACTTATCCACATAACACATAAAAGTGTTTTGTAAAATTTTAAGATCAAATTAAAACAAACGACAGCACTTGTCCCGCTATAACTTTATACCGCACCCGCTCGTAACTTAGACCACATAAAAACAGGATTTTCTTATATTCCACTGTTATTTTAGCTCCTGTGTAAAAATATTATGTTTTGTGTCATCGGCAGAGCTTGAAAAATAACGGCTCAGCAAAAAATTTTCATGAATATGAAATGTGACTCGACTTAAGATTTTTTGAGAACGGATTTTAAGGTATTTAGTATGCAAATTTTAATTAACTTAATTAGATATGTCTTATATAAGTAAGTACTTAATTTTACCTGACTATGAAGTTGTTACACATAAACTTTTATATTCTTTCAATTAATACATAGTTATAGCAACGAGAGCACTGGTGTTCCAATGGTAAGGGCCGCGAATTACGCGTTGTAGGTCGTGGGCTCGATTCCAGGCAGGCGCTTTACTTAGTATAATTTATTTCATCACCACTGCTCTCAAAAACGGTGAAAGAAAAATTCGAAAACATGTGACATGGATCCACCAACCGCACTGGACCCGCGAGATGGATTACGGCCCATTCCCTCTCACAGAGAGGACGTTTGTGTCCCAGCAGTGGTGAATGTTGAAATGATGTGAAATAGATGGATGATAAAGACTATATAGGGTGCATCTTGCAACTATACAGGCAGGATGATGGATTAATAGAATTTGTTTTCTGAGGCAACGTGGGACTCATCATTAATTTTTAAAATTAATGACCAAGGTTAAAAAAAAAACTATAATAGATACAGACGGTTTATATAGAGAAAGTCTAATGTTGTTAAACACTCAGGTTCATGACATTAAAGCAAGTCTTAAATAAATTAAGTAAGCAACTTTTATGCAGACCAACATTTTTATTTAATGGACGCAAGATCAGCAAACATTAAATGTTAATGTACAATCGCGCACAGCACCCAACAAATATAATTTACAGACACATTTTTTAAACACTATAAATATAATATATTATAAAAATCGTGCTAACACGGCTCGGTGCTAAGCTGCCAACGATTTATGACGCTACCACCAGATACCAAAGTTGGTTGGCGAAATAAACACCAATATATCATTTAGTTTATTTTATATTTTGCACGCTCGTTCTCGATATGAAATGGCAATTTAATTTCCTTGTAGAATGTATTTCGTTTCGTACCTAAATTATGTTGTCGACAACTATTTTTGTGCACTATTTTATCATTCTTGCAGAACTGTAAAGAACGTTGATTTGTGATGTTTGAATTGACTAAGGGAGAGTTTTGGAATTGAGTATTAGGACTTGAGAACATGTCAAAACCTACCACAAAGCCAAATTTTGACAGGTTTACAGGCTAAAGCAAAAATTGACAAATTAATACTCATATTTGAACAATTAAATCAGAAATCAGATAAGTATTATACATACATACATAAACTCACGCCTTTTCCCATGGGGTAGGCAGAAACTACAGAGCGCCACCTGCTACGATCCTTACATACTCCTTTTGCTTCACTCACATTCATACATCTAGTCATACACACACGCCGGTTATCAGTACTGCGCTCCAGGCGTTTCTGGTGAACATCACCTTTAAGGTCTATGTATGTCTTTCTAGGGCGTCCCCTCCCGGCCTTTCCATTCACACCTATATAGTTTGTTATTGATTACCATTTAAAAACCAAATTCTACAATCATTGCTAGATCGACATCAGTGCAAAATAGATTTGAATTTAAGAGCAGCACACTATATTTTAAATACCGAATCCTATAAAAAATACAGGTCACGAAAGTAAAAGTCCCCAAACTAACAAACGCCTTTAAAAACCCAGCAGGAAAACGATTCAAACGAAGATTAAGACGCTCGTAATACACCGAAAACCCTCTTTTTGCAGCACCAGTAACGCCCCGCGCATGTTTCAACCAACTTAACTCCAATTAAATCTGCCGCCGTACCATCACAGGGTTTCATTAATTAAACGCTGGTTCTTGACGTTTCGTCCTGAGAGGAGGGCAGCCCTTACCCTCCGTACCCTCCTTACCCTCCTCTTCGTCACTTGAAATAATCGCCGTCCGAAATATTCCCTTTGATTGTCTATTAAATCCTTGGTCTTTGTTATATAATTGCTGTGGATTACGGATGATTACTGTTGTTGTGAGTCGGATTTGTGGATCAAACGGTGCCTTGATTAAAGATGATTACGGGACTGTGGTAGCAAGGATGCTTACATTTTTTATGGTGTAATGGATGACGATCTAGAGTGGACTGTTTGTGGTGAATCGTCTTAATGACGCCCCTTTTTAATGGTATTTTAAGTAATATTGACATCTTCAGCCGTCCTTAAACGTAAACAAGAAGAAAATCATGTTGTGCAATCGGAGGATACATATTCGCGAGCTGGCTGACCATAACCACAATTTTCTTCTTTTTTGAATTAACTTTTCAGTTAACCTTTTTTTTCGGATTAGGTACATTTAAACGTATAATTGTTACATATTTTTGAAATCACCCCTTAAAACTCTTTATTTTGATATCCCACAAGATTGGTTTGGAAGAAAAAAAGATTGGGCCCCCACAATATGGCGCCCAAAAGCCGGCATTTTTCTATTTACCCGTTTTTAACCGACTTACCAAAAAGAGGAGATTCTATGTTCGACTTTATGTTTGTTTTTTTTGTATTTTCACCGATATCTCCGTCAATTGTGGACCGATTTTGAAAGAGTATGTTGCCAAATGGGCCCATTTTAATTTGGTGAAGACTGATGAAGAACTTCGGAGATATACAACAGAACACTTCAACGGAAAATCTCTCGGGATTGCTGCAATCGCATGTCTGTTAATTGTTTATACCATTTCATAATATAACATCACGCCAGAACTTTCTAAAGGGGTACGCAAATGTGTACAGTTCACCTTGGTACACTCTTATTTCACCAGTTATGTTCAGTTTCATGATATTCGGGTAATCTATTCTGGTATTATAGGTACCATAAAGGCAAGTTGCCTATTAGGTACCTACAACTAAAAAGTGAAAAATAAAAACTTTTTACATAAAAATACTAGATACCGACTTCCAGCTAAAAACACTACAAAGTTAAAAATAACTTTCTTTTTCGAAGTCGGCGTCCATAACCAAAAAAGTAGGTACCTAACAAAGACTAAAAAAAAGAAAAGTAAGTAATTTTTCACTTTGTAGTGTTTTTAGTTCCAAGACGGTAGTATTTATTTGGAAAAGTTTTTTTATAATATAGCCACTCGAATGAATTGACGTAAGAATCATCAAAATTGGCCAATGCTTGGTCTCTAGAACGCCACATAGGAACAAACTGTTAAACACATTACCCTCCTTCAGCAGTCGGGTAAAAAGGTTGATTGGCATCTTCATCATAGGTGATTTTAGGGTCGTGCCTTTAGCAATTTCTTGATGAGAGTAAATACTGCTATAGCCAAGGACTGAGACACCACATCGTTAAAATTAGACTACATAATACTGCCCAATCTTTCTGCCATATTGGCATGCCCACTTTTCAATATCTGTGTAGCATTTTCCTAACCATGTCAGGATCGGCTTACAGTCTAGCCGCATGTAGCTAAATACCAGTATATTTTTCCAGGAAGCTCCTACCTATCTGGCCCCCTCAACCCACTAACTGGCTGTATCATTTGTTCATTCATTTGAAAGATTAACCACCTAACTTCACCCACAGACCCCTTTTCCCCATCTAAAATGCATCAAAACGATCTACCTCACCGATGCAACAGTGTCCCCTCATCCGTCCACGTCCGAGACCCAAAGTTTTAAGTACTTTACAGTTTTCCACACATCAACAGACATACATATAGCATGGTAGTAGTTGGGTACGCGAGACAAGTTCGCAAGTCGTCTTCGGGGAAATCTAAGTCTTGATACGGACGAGACTCCCGAAATACGGTCAACGTGTTAAAGCGCTTAGTATCGCTAATAAACGTTATGTGTTTTGTTGAGAATTGGATATGGGATGCTGGCAGTAAGGGCTACGCTTCTTTGAGGGCTTTTTTGCGTGAGTGAAATGAATAAGTAAGATGCATATATGTATGCATATCCATATCTTCAGATATTCCTTTTTTGTCGTGTAAAATACTGGTCAGCCAGTCAGTTGCATTTGGTAAGATTGGAAGCCGATCCCAACGTATTTTAAAAAGATTAACTAAAGGCGGACTGATTGATAATTTTTCTGCCAAAGACAGAAATCCAAACCTCTCCTTACGCATAGTAAAATAATTGAATATGCGTGCTTACGCTGGATGCGAGACGCACGGGATCGGTCAATGTGGCGACGCTTGGGAGTGGCCTATGTCCAGCAGTGGGCGTCTTCCGGCTGCGGTGATGATATGGTGATGATGCGTGCTTACTACTTGAAGACGACTTTAGCCCAAATGAGTAGGATCATGTTTCTTATCGACGTTTGCCTTCACCCAGTGTTGAATGTCTACTTTGTGAAGTGCATTTTCGACCAGTATGAAATCCAAAGATGCGTTCCGAATAGCTTTAATACATTTACCAGTATGCGGCTTTGGCAAACTGGTAAATACTAGTTAATTTTCTCATCTTTACACAGGCACCAACATTTCAGTACCATAACAAAAGTACTATTTTATGATGAAGGCAATAACTCCTCAACAGAAAAAGGCCAACAAAACATTCTCCAGCCCATACAATACGCACGCTAGCCACCACAACTAACTCCGAGGGGACAAGTACAGTCACACACACTCTGTAGCGGAAGCGAACACCGGCCGTCGCTTACTTCGATTTCAGATCAAATGAATAACATCAAGTTTCTTCACGACGTTTTTCTTCACGGTTTTAAGATTTACTCTGAACTTGCATATTTCGAAACCGCACCTTTAGCATTCTATCAACGAAAACGTGGCGATAGCGATTGGAAAAATTACAAAAATGTATGTCAATGTCAAACGCTTTCGAAATTTCACGTGATTAATCCCTTGCATTTTGACAATTCGACTATCGCCATCAATGACATCGGATTAAACTTGCCTAGAACCTCTGGTTTATCCTAGTTTATCTTAAGGATGGGTCCTTACAAAACACAAAAAAAAATATCGCTTTTGTAAAAGTAATGTTCTTATATGATGAGGGCAATAACTCCTCCACACAGAAAAAGGTCACCATGAACATTCTTCCTCCTATACAATTGCGCACGCTAGCCACCGCAACTTCGAGAAGCGTAACAAAGTACAGTCACACACAGCGTCACCTCGCGCTCTGTTGCGGAAGCGGACACCGGCTGTCGCTCGCCGCGCACTCTGCGCTTCCGCGGCGCTTTTATCGCGACGACTGGTGTGCGCGAATGTACTAGCGACTCAGGTTGTTATAATAGTTTCTTCTGTTGGATGGGCTTCTTTATGTGTGGTATCGTCGCGTTTAGATGTAATTTATAGTGTTACGACTTCCTGTCACTGTGTATAAGATTCTAAAAAAAAAAACTTGTAACTCCGACTCAGGTCAGACGCTATTTTAATTGGGTGGTATTTAATACTTTAACTGTAATTCCCCTTTTTTCAATCAAAATATTCGAAATTACTACCAAAAATACTGAATTGCACACTAAATTTGCTCATCAAATAAATGAATTATACTATACTGCTAGATCTTTAAAGCTTAACTGTTTTACTGAATAACTATCTGTTAACTAAAAGTAAATCTAATAATTCTTCGAGTGCAACAAAATATTTAAGTTTTAAGGGAGGGGGGGAAACGAAACAAAGTCGACGGAGCCCCGCTGCGCAGGGCTCCTATTTCTGTCTGCAGGGTCTAAAGTAACCTAACATGAAGGAGATGACGGGAGCTGAGTTCGCTCGCTTTGCTCGCTCACTTCAGCTCCCGTCATCTCCTTCGAACCTAACCTATCCGTGTCGGGGTGCCCTAAGCTCCCGAGCTCGCTTCGCTCGCTCTTGGACTAATTCTCATTTATTTTATATTTAATTGAATAATTTGTGTGCAAATCAGTATTTTTGTTTTACGGTGAGTAATATTGTTTTGCAGTAGGTTATTTTGTTTGCTTAAATTTCTAAATAGAGGTGCAGTTAAAAATTCCCCATTTTAATTCAGTGTTATCTAAAAGAACACTAATGCTATTATTGGGTCCATCAGGCATCATAAAAATGTTATAGTTATGTAGGGGTGATTTTCGTTCCCACTGGATGTAACTGTTATCTTTATTTAAAACCAGTTGCAACCCAATAAATATTTTTACTACTTAGTATTTATATGTATTTGTCTATTCTGACATGAAAATCTTTATTTTGGAGCATGGGAGCCTTTTTGGTCTCGCACGGGGTTTTTATTTTTATTATTGTTTAATTGTATGCTTATTTCTTGTTTCCTGTGCGGGTTACAAAATAAATATTCCTCTGTTTTTCTTTCTTTCTTTCATTTCATTTGAACTGCACAAAAGGATTGTACCAATACTGCATAAAAGTTCCATGTAACACTCGATTTTTATGCCCGAACGACTCTTGTGCTCGCCAGTACAAGTGTACACGAGTGTACGTCGTCGGTTATTGCACTGTTTTCTTATTTATGTAAGACTTCCTTGACATTTTATCGCATAAAATTGTAAAAATGACGTCTGATTTACTCTGAAGTGCTTCTGCGAATGATTTTATTATATCGCCCTCGTGATTTGCTTTGAGTGTGCGAATATACTTTGACGACATGTTACTTAGATTATGATAGGTGTTTTATAACTGAATTTGTTTTAGATGGGTTCTAATGAAGGTTCTTTTTTAATAATTTACGTCATCCAAAAGAACGGATTTTAGTGCTCAACAATGTATGCAGCATTTGACGAGACTTTTAAAGTATGTTTACATCTATAAGGCATTTTTAAATCACAAATCAGGAAATATTGCTTTAATCAAATTGAAATATATTTAAATATGGCACCGGAAAATCCTATTGACAACTTCAAACATACTCACTTTTTTTCATTGAGAATTTGAGGTTGAGTATTTTTCAACCTCTACTTTGGCTTGAAAACCGTCAAATTTTGGCAAAAAATCAAAATGAAAATATTTTTTTTTATTTCATATAGGCCTACATGGGCACTTATAAAACGTCGACAAAAGGTGCACGGTTCGGGTTGGTCGTTTCCTATGGAGAAGAACCGGCAAGAAACTCCATGGTTACTCTTTTAAAAAAATGGTTTGGTTTACAATATTTCCTTGTTACAGCATTAGTACTTAGATATGTGGGGACAACGTAGGCCCGACAATAAGTCGTAACGAAAAACAAAAAAAAAGATTACATATTATTTAAACAAAAGAAAATAAAACGAGTGAAAAAGTTAACAAATGTTGGCATTAAGGTAAGGTTCAAACCTTACCTTAATGCCAAAGTTTGACGTTTTTCCTAATTCTCAATTCAGAAACCGACCAATAATTACTTTACAGGATTTTAAATCAAGCCGTAAACAACCAGATTTTTTTCCAATCGTAATAGCCAAATGCACGTTAATAAGGATGTTTCCTGGGTAGAAAAATGATATGTATAGTGTATGAAATTATCAAATAATAATGGACACGTATTTTTTGCTTTAGCAAATCAGTAAAAAATTGCAAAGTTACAGCGCATTAAAGTTCAGGAGTGGGGGCTTGTGACGTCACTAAGGCAGTATAAAGTGTACTAGCGGCGTGACGTTTCACGATATTTCAACACATTATATCATTGTCACTTTGTGTTAACGTGTCAAAAGAAAAAATACGTGTCCAATATTTATTCTATCTAATAACTTTAAACGAGCAATTCTTGTAAATATATAATCTGAAACTCGGAAACGGCTCTAACGATATTCATGAAATTTTGTATGCAGGGGGTTTTGGAGGCGATAAATCGATCTAGCTAGGTTTAATTTTTAGAAAACGTCGTTTCGTACTTTTTTATGAATCTACCTGACGTAGAAAAAAAACCGGCCAAGCGCGAGTAGCACTCGCGCACAAAGGGTTCCGTACCATTTTTTGCAAAAAACGGCAAAAAAATCACGTTTGTTGTATGGGAGCCCTACTAATTATTATTTTTTTCGGTTTTTAGTATTTGTTCTTACAGCGGCAACAGAAATACATCATCTGTGAAAATTTCAACTGTCTAGCTATCATGGTTCATGAGATACAGCCTGGTGACAGACAGACAGACAGACAGACGGACCGCGGAGTCTCAGTAATAGGGTCCCGTTTTTATCCTTTGGGTACGGAACCCTAACAAATATTCAGTAAACTAACCTTTTGGCTAAGTAAAGGATTAATTGCAATATACGAGTAGATAATTAATTTCACATTGGTTATATTGATGCGGAATAATTAAGTACCTATTATCTGTCCTTTGAGTTTCAGATCACAGATATTGCCATTTCGCGTTTATCCGTTAACATTATTTAGTAGATTAGGTTGGTTGGTAGGTTCTTAATCTAATTACAAGTAAGATACTTGACTTATTAAATTGCTTGTATACATGTTGTCATTTAGTTTTACATACTTATATAAACTCACGCCATTTTCCCATAGAGGTAGGCAGAAACTACAGAACGCCACCTGCTACGATCCTTACATACTTCTTTTGCTTCACACACATTCATACATCTAGTCATACACACACGCTGGTTATGGATAGTGCGTACTTGGCCTTTCTGAAGATCATCACCTATAACCCCTTAGATGTCCACCAGGCAGGCCGAAAATCACCCATGTGTCCGGGTACCCTGGCGCCTTTTGCGCTATGGGCGCGGTGTCAGTAAATCGTCGATTTCTCGGAAGTTTTGTATGGGAACCATGTATGAAACTTATGTTGTTACAATCTCTATGAAATAAGCTATCATATTCCAAATGGATTTATCCAGTTTTACCTTGTAAGTATTGGTAATTGTTGTGTAAAGTCAGTGTAAGGGATTTTTTTTCCAGTTTCGTGTATAAAAGGAGATAGAAATAAAAAAATAAACCATTATTTCATAAAGTTTTAATTTTATTTACAGGAATACACCCTATTTCACAATAATCAATCAAAATTACACACCCCCCGATACATTTTTTCATCCCACGAGAATTACAAACTTTTCAAAAAAAAAATAATGCAAATTGGCAGGGTGGACAGTTGGTGGCTGTTTTTTTTTTATTCGAATTTGTTTCGTTACCACTACAATTAAATGCATTATTTCTGTTGTTAATTAACGTAGCATTGTAAATAACAACAGTTTGATATAGTCATATTTGCAAAAATAAGAAATAAAAAATAAAATATTCGCACGCAGAAAAAAATAAACAACAATGTCGGACGGCGTTCGTTGAAATACGTATATCTGCTGGAATTTAGGCCAAATACAAAAAATAACTATTAAAAACAGTTCAAAACTTACCGTTCCATGTATTTCCAGCAGAAAACA
The DNA here is from genome assembly GCA_949775005.1 of Orthosia gothica. Lineage (NCBI taxonomy): Eukaryota > Metazoa > Arthropoda > Insecta > Lepidoptera > Noctuidae > Orthosia > Orthosia gothica. The sequence continues at coordinate 20,770,927 of OX459050.1, read as the reverse complement.
ACAGCCACTCAAAATAAAAAAACTAAATTTTTAATCACAAAAAGTTTGAGCACGGCCCCTTGTGCTGTCAAAAATGGCGACCGCCCGATGCACAGATTTAATAAATAAATATTACGGTCTTGGGCGGATCCAAAGACCAGCGGGGTATTTTTTTTTCATAATTGTCTATTAAAGTATCGAATGAAACCAAGATTTGTCGAGAATATCCTCCTTACTGACATATTTCAAGCCAAAAACAAGAACAGCCATAGAATATCAAAAATTGGCAGAGAGGCAGACTGGACATTTGAGCGACCGATGACAGCTGGCAGAGAGGCAGAGTGGACATCGGAAGGGATAAGGTCTATATATGTCTTTCTAGGGCGTCCCCTCCCGGCGTTTCCATTCACGTCTGCCTTGTAAATACCTTTCGTTAGTTTTAGTAACAAAATAAACGCGGGTGGAACTTGGATGTGAGCGTGAGGGATTGGCAAAATAAGAGAGAGTCCTACGCCCAGCGCTGGGCAAAGTCGGGCTGTATATAACCATGGTGATACACAGCTCGACTTTGCCCACTTCTCACTACAACGCATAGGACTCCCAAAAGATTGCACACTCAAATGAATGCCTGCTTTGTGCTTGGGGACATAAATATATAGTTATTGAATCGGGAATATAATGTATTTATGTTAAAAATTGCCGTCCCATCTACTAAATAACCGGCCAAGTGCGAGTCGGACTCGCGCACGAAGGGTTCCGTACTTGGTAAATTGCAGTTTACGATTTATGCCGTATTAAAAAAAACTACTTACTAGATCTCGTTCAAATCAATTTTCGGTGGAAGTTTACATGGTAATGTACATCATATATTTTTTTTAGTTTAATATTCTCTTATTATAGAAGTTACAGGGGGGGGACACATTTTACCACTTTGGTAGTGTCTCTCGCTCAAACTATTCAGTTTAGAAAATAATTATTGTAGAAACCTCAATATAATTTTTAAAGACCTATACATAAATACCCCACACGAATGGGTTTGAAGAAAAGATTTTTTTTAGTTTCAGTTTCAAGTATGGGAACCCCCAAAATTTATTGTTTTTCTTTTTTTGCGTAAAAATCTTAATGCGGTTCACAGAATACATCTACTTACCAAGTTTCAACAGCATTGTTCTTATAGTTTCGAAAAAAAGTGGCTGTGACATACGGACGGACAGACAGACAGACAGACAGACATGACGAATCTATAAGGGTTCCGTTTTTTGCCATTTGGCTACGGAACCCTAAAAATGCATTAAAACTTGACAGACATGATTAGACTAAGTCCAAGATTTAAAGCATTTTTGAGATCTTGGAATTGAGAAAATATCTAGATTCAGTTAATACTTCACATTGTAATTTGGCTGTAAAATACACAAAAACAATGTAGATATCTGATTCATTCTTACATACGCGTTGGGAAATAAGTTAATTATTATAATTTATAGCTATGATTACGCACCCGGCACCGTTCGCTCATTACAGTCATTTTACCGCGTTCGTAATTATAATTATCGCCATAAATTGCCGACGTGTAATTTGCGGGGTTATTATTTTCTTGTTTATACCGTATATATTGTTATGTAGGTATACCGTAGAAACCATTTGTTTACATTAACTACTCTACGACGTCTGACAAAGGCATGATTATGTTCATATTAACCATAGTTGCGGGTCACACGACCGATGGGCCAGGATCGTCAAACAGTCTGAGGACGGATGTCTCAGCCTTGGGAGACCTAAGAAACGCCGGCGTGTCGATTTGGACACATTCTGGACTGGTTGGCTGGAGAAGGCAAAATTCAAAGAACGTTGGAAAACTGTGGATCAAAATAAGTTTTAAAAAAAATGTTTTTTTTTCAGTATCGAAGCCACACCTTTTTGAGCTTGTCAATTTTACCTTTTTAACATTGGTATGCCAGGCACTTACTAACTTGAGAAATGTAAGCAGCAAAACTGTATTCTTTCAAAAATTCACAAGCTACGGAAAAGACATTTGGCACATAAAACAATCAGTTTCTAATCTAGAAACCTGCGAAAAAACATATTTTGCCGAACGGAACTGCACAATATATAAACCTCAGCACACTATTATCGCCGAACAGAATATAGTCACAAACTCACATCACTTGGAGATTGCAAGTGAGATCAAAAATGTATCTAAAGCTACGAGAACTAGCCAATTCAAGAAGTTACCCACTTCTCCGTAACATTCTTACAGATTTTTCAGATATTCTCATACACTCCTGAAACTTTTGCGGTCTTTCACATAGTCCGCAGTTTTAAACCAAGTGTGGTTGAATTTAGATTTTGGAATATATGGCTTTCTTGACTGAGGTATGTGGAATAATTTGTTGAGAACAAAAGCTTTATATCTTTGGAAAATCCTTTTTAATTTTTCGGTGAGATGGCTTCAGGCTTTCTTACAAGTAACACTTTTGTTTGAGACAAAAGATCATATATATTACCTGTAACACAGGTTTTTTTGAAAATCCATTTCAGGCACCAGTCTCTTGCAATGTAATATACATAGTTTAAGCATTGATTGTAATTTTAATTTTAAGGTCAACATTGTAAAGAGAAAATAAAAATAAATAAATTAAATATATTGCATACAAGTATCTACCAATTTGTCATGCCATGTTTCTACAGAAATACAAGCACTAACAATTTGTTCTTTGAAGGCTGGTTTCACTATACCATCCATGCCAGTTGCTAGCTCAACTCAAATTTGAAGGCTAGTTGCACTAAACCATCCATGCCAGTTGCGAGCTCAATTCAAATTTGAAGGCTAGTTTCACTAAACCATCCATGCCAGTTGCGAGCTCAACACAAATTTGAACGCTAGTTTCACTAAATCATCCATACCAGTTGCGAGCTCAACTCAAATTTGACTGACATCAAATCAAAGTGAACCCACTCAATCCATCACATTATTAATTTTAACGCGGACCTTTTCAAATTGAAAACAAACAAAGAGTACTCGAGAGCTAATAAAAATTCAAAGGCGAATAAAAACATTTAAACATCAAAAGGGAATTAACGTTTGAAACATTTTTTTTGTCTATTACAGTTTGTCTAATTGGACCAGGTTTTTGAGTCCTCCGGTCCAATTCCGGGGCCTTATTGAGTGGGCTTTCCAATTTTATTATGAGAAAAGGGACGGAGATGTCAGGAATCTTGTTATCCAAGGGTCCTACCTGTCTTGGTTTATTGAATCAGGTGTTGCTTGGGAGAAATCATATATATACGGGATCGGCGACGAATTTGCTTATGAAGGCGGATGGGCGTTCAGAGGGTATCGGAATATGTATCGTTTTTGGGTGGGTGTAGTTTGGAATATTTTTGGAGGGTCTTCTACTTATTTTAATCTTAACCCCCATCCTTTACTCTCGTATGAGCAAGAGATATACGAGAATAAAAACATGCTATACAGAATAAATTTGTTCGTTTTCAAGGTTGTAAGTAACTGTACTGCTTCTAGGTACTTTCAAAGTTCTCATATTCTTTTATTTTTCCAACTAGGCAACACTGTTGTATGTCAGAGAAAATACCTTTATGGTGTAAGTATTTATTAGAAAAATAATATCTATTAAGGACAATTCTGTGGTCAAAAAAATGCTCTCAAAACACACTCTCGGTTTTTCCACAAAATAATTCAGCAACTTCACCAATACCTATCAACTGACTTTAAAAGATAAGACTTCAATGGTGATACATCAACTCATCAAAATGTTTCGAAACCAAAATGATTGGCAAGTGACGACGCAATCAGTGGATAAAATACGAAAAGTTCCGAACTTTGCCGAAGTTGGTGAAAAAATGTTTCTTTTCAAAATGCTCGCACCCGCCATGAGTAGGGTGTTGATGTGTGTAATTATTTTTTGAGACAGTCAGGCAATTTCACCGTTTCAAATTTTGTTAAGGGTTAGTCGTGAACGCTGAACAAATTTATTGATAGGAATAAATCTACAGCATAGAAAATTAAGACAATAATTTTATAAATTAACTAGCTTCTGCTTGCGGCTTCGCACGCGTTCAAACTTCAAAAAAATGCTCGGATCGCCACCAAAATTTACAGGATTATCCGCTATGTCAATCTAAAGATTGCATGAAAATTTCATTAAAATCAGTCCAGAAGTTTCGGAGTCTATAAGAATCATACATACATACTTTCTCTTTTATATATATAGATAGAAGATAGCATTTGAATTGTCTAGATAGATAGATAGAAAGATTTAAGGTTAAAAAGCAAGCAAACTTTTAAATATTAAGTTACAAGAAAGTAAATACCTATATAAATGCCTAGACTTTAATAATGTTAGTACATAACAATTTTCCAATAATTGTTTAATTATTATTTAAGTATTTAGAATATCTAGGCACCGAGCTTTCAGACATCATGCTAATCATTTCTTACAATATTTAAAACAGAATCTAAATCAAAATCTACACTACTAATTCCCACCGAAATGTTCGCCCTCACGAAGCTGTCACCTTCAAGTCACCCACTGACCGACCCAAAAATATTCGTCCTCCACCGTCCCAGTCTCAGGACAAATCCGTAACAGCGAGAGCGGATGGCGACCCTAATCGTGACGTCCTGCGCCCCCTTGTGTTGATATTTGACAACTTTATTGGATCCATAATTGAATTTTCACAAGCTTTTATACTGATAAAAATTGGTATATTGGAGAATGTTCGAGAGTCTGCGCTAATTTCGTCGGGCGCTAAAAAGAAAATGGCAATATTGACAGACACCGTACAGACAGCTAATTTGATTTTTCTTGCAACGTCAGTCGGCTTTGGGTTATGTTTGAGACTAATAATTATGGTTTTAAAGACATTTTGCAGTTTGGACCACCAATCTGAAATATCTCTCTGAAAAACAGTTTTCACATAGATTCCCAAAATATGATAGGGATTAGAATTAATATTTGTTTCGGGATATTTACCATGTATATTTTGATTTTGGTTGAGAGCTCGATATTTCGGCACCGTTACAAGCGCCATGATCACAAGAACTAAAGTCTTTGTGAGTGGGTGTTATTTACGATCAAAAAAACAAAATACGATCCAAAATCAAAATATACATGGTAAATATTCCGAAACAAATATTAATTGTAATGATTGTGTCCATGTCAGCTTAAAAACTTATATGATAAGGATGTTTTCTGGATAGAAAAATGATAATTCTATTTAGTTTTTTTTTTTGTATCGCTGCACATGCTGAGATAGGAGCCTTTTTGGTCTCGCACGGGGATTTTTATTTTTTATTATTGTTTAATTTTATGCATATTTCTCGTGTCTCCAGTGCGGATAACAATTTTTTTTTGTTTCTAGTCCGTCAGTGAGATTATCAAATAATATTGGACCCGTATTTTTCACTCTAGCAAATAAATAAAAATTGACAAAAATAAAGCGCATCAAAGTTCAGTAGTAGGGGCTTGTGACGTCACTTTGTCAGTATAAAGTGTAGCACACCATGACGTCATACGATATTTCAGTACACTGTATCGTCGTATTGTTTTGTTTATGTGGCAAAAAAGAAATACGTGTCCAATATTTTTAGATTATCTAACTGACGGACTAAATAGATTTTATTGTCAACTATCCTATTGCTGACCACATAAAAAAGGTAAATGTTGCTGAACTCCAATTTTTGTTATTTTTCTTTGGGGCTAACTGGAAATTATTGTCCCAATGTCTAAGTCTTGAAAAATCTATAATCATGAATAGTTTTCCCACTTATTGGACATCAGATTTAAATCTTAGTGTACCTATTATAAATTTTGTTGCGTTGCGGAAGTGGTTGTTACAAGAACGTTTTTATTCGATAGGTGAGTTCTAACAAAAGTGTCCCTGTAAATTTTACACATTTATATTTAACTTTTAAGTAGTCAAATTATTTTTTTTTTTTCTTTTTTTTTAATTTATCCATACATAGGCACCATAGGTAGGTTTGAATTTTCAAACAAAATATGAATCTAGTTGCAAATTCGCAAGCGTCAGTAGGTCTCTATGGAGAAGAACGTGCAAGAAACTCCACGGACACTCTTTTCCATCAGATTGAATTTAAATTATTTGGTAACATCTTTCTTGTTGGAAAAATACATATGTGAGAAAAGCAGTTAAGTTATGACCAATCCAAATTGATTGCGGCCGTTCACGAACATGTCGCATGATTTGGCACCACTCAGCTCAACCATCATGAAGGGAACCGAATGATCCAACACATGGGCCACCATCAGAGAGACATTAGCATGACAAAATGTAGTTACCTAGTAATTTATATCTCAAGTGTAAAAACTTGTACTATTGCACAGTATATATTGGCCAAATGTGTGTTACTAAATATTTTATATAGGAACAACATGGTACCCACCATATTTGATACAATAAAAGAATTGAATAAAACAAAACACGCATAATAACGGTGAGACCAAAAACAAATCCAAGACAAAGTCCTAAATAATCCGCAGACCAACCTCGAGGCAATTAAAGATTATCCGAACTAAACACTAACTTGAATCCCTACACTTTTATATCTTGTAACAGACTGACACGCCAAGAACATGGCACTGTAAAGTCCTACTTTAAATCTAATAAAAAGTTAACTCTCCATAAATTTGTTGTTGACCAACTCTAGGCATTATAAATTCAGATGCACTTAAAATCCAGGTGAATTTTTGTTGCAGTTAGGTTTATATCCAGGCAAAGTTTAGCACTAAACTCCGCAACAGAATACGGCAGTTTTAAAAATAAAGTTTAACTTTATACTTCTTGGTTTAGTGAATCTGAAAGTTATTTTTTAAGTGGCGAAGTTAAGCTGCTAAGTTTTTGTGGAAGTAATTTTGAAAATATGCCAGAATTTTTGGGGTAAGTGTTCTAGTTAATAAAAGTTTTGGTTATTATAAAGTTTGGTTTTAATATGAATATATTTTCTTTTGCGGAGCAACTGCATAACTATATCTAATTTGATTTAAGTTCGCGTTTTCGTGTTTATTCTATTTTTAGGGTGCCGTTCTTCAAAAGGGAAAACAGAAACCCAGAATCGGTACCCACCGGCATTTAGGGTTCCGTAACAAATGTAGAATATACTAGTATTTGTTAGTAAAATAGCATTATCACCAAATTTCAAGTTCATGGGTCAATGGAAAGTTAAAAAATTCATCGGAACAAGATTTTGTGACAGACGACGGACTGACAGATGGAAAGACGCACACGTGAGTGACAGCAATAGGTTTCCATTTGTACCCTTCGGGTACGGAACCCTAAAAACCCAATTCCGTAAGTACTTCAGTAAGATACAACTAAGCGCTGTTGTAGGCCTTCTAGATGCTTGTTAACTTTTTAACCCGTTTTATTTTCTTTTGTTTAAATAGTAATCTTTTTTTTTTTTTTTTTTCTTACGACTTATTGTCGGGCCTACGTTGTCCCCACATATCTAATTACTAATGCTGTAACAAGGAAATATTGTAAAACCAAACCATTTTTTTAAAAGAGTAACTATGGAGTTTCTTGCCGGTTCTTCTCCATAGGAAACGACCAACCCGAACCGTGCACATTGTCGACGTTTTATAAGTGCATGGGCACTTATAAAACGTCGACAATGTGCACGGTAGGCCTATATGAAATAAAAAAATTGATTTTGATTTTGAAGCGCAAATTTTAGTCAATCACCATAAAATTACCAATATCTAGGTAATATCAGCACTACACACATAACCATCTCCTAGACTAAGTAAAGCCTAAATTAATGCCTCCTATGATCTAGCATCTGCATGTAGTGTTAGTACCGCAGAAACCACGTATTCGCTGTTATCAGCATATTACCATAATCTGTTATCAAAAGCACTTAATGGTAATGACAAGTACGTCTAATTTGAGTCTGACAAGGCAGGAGTTTATTATGTACATATTATGATACCATGATAATTGGTTTGAATGAATAACTTAATAATTGTGTTAAGATATAAATAAAGATGGTCAGTAGTTTTCTGTGCATAAGAAGTGGCCTCTGCATGTGAAGTGGTCCTGCTTAAAAATTCTACTAGAGTGAAACCCTTGATTTCATACACGAGTGTAGCATATATTTGTATATCACCCACAAACAAATGTCAATATTTAAATAAATTTAAAAATACTTGTTTGTAATTGTACATACACGCATAAATAAATGTTAATGTAAATATTTGTAATAATAGTTGCAATAGTAGTAGTTGTAATAGTAGTAGTTGTTGTAATAGTAGTTTGTAACGCGACAACCAAAATGGTGAAATAAAAAAAAATGCAAAAAAATACTACTGACTTCCAACAAAAAACACAATACAAAGAGATTTTTTTATCAGATCGTCACTAAATTAAAATGGAACAAATTTGGAAACAAAAAATATTTAAAATCAGTCCACAATTGACGGAGAAATGGATGAAAATACACAAAAAAAAATCATTAAGTCGAACATAGAACCTCCTCCTTATTGGAAAGTCGGTTAAAAAGTAATTTTAGTTCTCGATCTTTGGGCTTAAAAATAAAGTAGCGTATTTAGATCTTAGGAAATGTAGAGATGGTCTTTTTCTAAAAATCCGAAAACATATATCATCATAAATCAATAGAATAATCTTATTAAAGTTATCCTAATATCTATTTATAACGATGACTACCAAACACCAAACCACATTTCCACCAAAAGGAAAAAATAACTGATTGAAAATAATTTCCTCAATAATCTACGCTTCCCCAAATCATTTACGGTGCCAACAGACAGGACACGTGCGACCGTGCGTTGCTGAAGATCCTCTTTCGCCCAATTTGTTTCAAGTGTCACTTACGACATTTCGCCCCGTTAATGTACCAAGTGTCACTTACTATAACTCGCCCGTTAATGGGGGCCATCAAGATCGTTTAAAGGGTGGCCTGAGTGATACATGCTGTCTCTTTCGCTCGCTTGAGGAAGTTCTATCGATTCAATTATTATTTTCGAATATTTTTATGATAAGTGGTGTTGGACCGGAAATATTCATCTTGTATCATGTGTTCATCTTTATGGAGTTTCTTGTGCGTTCTTCTCCATAACAATCTACTTTCCGAATGCACGGTAGAATCATTTTTTTTTTTTTTTTTGTCTTTTTTTTTTTGTTTTTTTTTATTACTTTTAAATATTTTTTTTATTACTTTTAATTTTTAATTTTAATTTATGTGCCGTTCAAAAGTGCCGTTTATTGGCCTAATTGAATAAATATATTTGACTTTGACTTTGTAGGTTTAGTAATAAGACAAATTGTTTAAGAGCTTCGCGAAACAAACACTGAAACTTGCCATAAAATGATTGCCTTTATAATTTTTTGACGTAGGACTCATCCTGAAAAGATTTTATAGAACGGAACCATCCGACAAATTTTTAGTGAAGAGTAACAAAATAATGTGAAAAGTAAAGCAGTTTTTATGGCATTTATCACAACAACAAAAAAAAATTTAGACCAAGAGGAGCATTGCTCGGCTTTTTAGGGTTCCGTACCCAAAGGGTAAAAACGGGACCCTATTACTAAGACTCCGCGGTCCGTCTGTCTGTCTGTCTGTCACCAGGCTGTATCTCATAAACCGCGATAGCTAGACACTTGAAATTTTCACAGATGATGTATTTCTGTTGCCACTATAACAACAAATAGTAAAAATAGTAAAAAATAAATATTTAAGTGGGGCTCCCATACGACAAGCGTGATTTTCTTACCATTTTATGCGATAATGGTAAGGAATCCTTCTTGCGCGAGTCCGACTCGCACTTGGCCGGTTTTTAAAATGGTCGCATTCTATATCTCAGCCTCAAACTGTAAATAATAACTCTTGTTTAATTTTTTGTACTTATCTTGTCATTTTATACATGATGAAATTGCGACTAACCAAAGACCTCATACGTATTTCTTAAGTAGTAAGAAGTATAAGGTCTTTGCGACTTACCTAGTCGCAATTTTTGAACATTTTTTTTTTCAAATAATTTCAAAGAAATACAGTTGTTTGGACAGTTGTTGAGAAATCAAAATCAAAATCAATTTTTTTATTTCACATAGGCCTACATGGGCACTTATAAAACGTCGACAAAAGGTGCACGGTTCGGGTTGGTCGTTTCCTATGGAGAAGAACCGGCAAGAAACTCCATGGTTACTCTTTTTAAAAAATGGTTTGGTTTTACAATATTTCCTTGTTACAGCATTAGTACTTAGATATGTGGGGACAACGTTGGCCCGACAATAAGTCGTAACGAAAAACAAAAAAAAAGATTACATATTATTTAAACAAAAGAAAATAAAACGAGTTAAAAAGTTAACAAATGTTAACAAGCATCTAGAAGGCCTACAATGTTCAAACATTTACAAAACAATCGGTAAAGGAATCTATACAAAAGTATAGTAATAATATAATAATATTATTACACATTACAGTATGGATCGGTTGAATGCCATAATTACTGAAACAATTAAAAAGCCTTTGGTGTCACGTTTCGGGCACTCAATGACTTGGACGTCTAAACTCAACCCATTTTAAATCTCACAGCAGTAACTCAAACAACATCGACGTGAAACTAGATTTTTCTAGGAGACATTACAGAAGTGAATTACAAAAGTTTATAAAAAAAAAACAAAAAACCCGACTGCTTAAGAAGCGAACTAAAAATACGTAAACAAGAAGAAAATCATGCTGTGCAGTCGGAGGATACATGTTCGCGAGCTGGCTGACCAAAACCTGATGTGCTGTTTTTTAGAATAAGGTACATTTAAACATACAAGTGTTGTATATATTTTTGAAATCACCTCTTAAAACCCTTTACTTTGATACCTCACAAGATGGGTTAAGATGGAAAAAAAAATTGTGCCTCACAATATGGCGCTCAAAACCCACCATTTTTTTGCCGCCAGTGTGACGAATCGATTGACGTAAGAATCATCAAAATCGCGTTTGGTGTCTAGAACGCCATATTTGAAAATACATACATACATACATACTTATATACACACATACATACATAGACTGATAATCACATTAACCTCCTTCGGCAGTCGGGTAAAAAGCCTTTGGTATCTCGCGTGGACACACGTTTAGGGCACTCAATGTCTTGTACGTCTAAACATGACTAATTTTAAACCTCACAGCATTAATTCAAACAATATCGACGTAAAGCTAGATTTTTCTAGGAGACATTAGAGAAGTGGATTACAAAAGGATAGAACGGGAGCCGGTAAAGGCGGACTGGATTTACCGTGGCGACCACGGCTTAGCGGGATGAGCAGTGAGCCAACGTAATACATATTAAATAAGACTATAGTTTGTAGCTGCAGAACTAAGTATGAGGTGGTTTTAATTGTGACGGATTGAGGAACACTGATAAAATGACTATTTTGGGTGACAAAGAAGAGTGGGGATTGGCACAAGCAAAGAGGGGCTATGTAGTGGATTATAATTCAGTACTGAAAATGTATTCCTCGAGATTTGGCAAGATGAATCTAAATGACATTTAGAGAAATTGAAGGAATGGGAGAGGTCTTTCCTCAGGACTAGGAAAACTCAGTATAAAAAAATGTGTAAGCGTTATGGAGCATTACTGACCGTAGTTAACTTAAAAAAAAACAGCGTAACTCTCTGATGACCAAAATAATATCTACATTGTAACAAAATGTAAACGGTTTTTTTAGAATTAGTCAGATTTGCAGATCAGAAAGGTTAAGCAAATTTTTAAACCCAAAAATAAGAAATGAAATTTAAAATGCCGCCTGTCCCTAAATTAAATATAAAGGAAAAATATTTAAAACACGAAGAGCACACTCGTATAAAATTCGCATAATACCATAATTTCTAAGCCAAGTTTTTATGCCAATTGGCATAAAAAAGGCTCGGTGCGTTATATTGTTTTGAGAGAAAAGGGTTACTGTAATTGATAACCTGAACACGGGAAGGGTTGAAAATAAAATTATGTACAAAAAAATATGCTTCCGGAGCCATAATGTAAGGTAAAGAGGGTCTCAAAGGGTCTGCAAAAGCAGGGTCCAGCTAGTCTATTTTAGTAATGAGTTGTAATATTCTGAAGTCTTTTTTGAATATATTAAAAAAATGTTAAACCTTGACGGCGGAAAAACATCGTATAACAAGTATCTATGACTCAATGACTACATTTTCGTAGAACGACTATTTTGTGATATTCTGTGCTTTCTGTCGACTCTCAAAAAGAAAATAGTGTGTATAACAAGTGTCATGACTCTATGACTTTCAAGTATCTATGACAGTGTCCGATTGAATAGTCATAGAAGATAGTCAGACATTATGTATAGATAAAAATAAAAGTGTGCCGTGTTTTGCGGGTATTACTTTTATGTTTACGTCAAATCTTGACACTCGTTTTGGTTTTAGTCACATCTTAATTTGAAATGTAGTTTTTTTATCTTACTGTATTTATTTTATGTTCTTTGTATCTATTTTAACATACACGAGAGAATTGGTTTCCGTACGTCACGTCCTAGGCGACCACTGAAAATCAGCGCTGTGCTGTGGGTCCCCCACGGAACAGCATTATGCTGAGTGGAAACCTTCTTGCCACAATCACGACATGCATCTGCCTGACATCTTTTTCACCCTATTTCTTTTTTGTTCAAAACAAAATGTAGGTTGTATATGTAATTATTGTTTGATTTATTTCTCGTCTTTACTAACTTAATTTAAGTACTACTAATACTATTGTTTAAGGGTATTTATTATTGTATGTATGTCGTTTTGTGACAAATAAACACTTTTGCTTTCTTTCTTTCTTCTTTCTTTCTTTCTTTGTCTAGTTACTTTTTTCATAACCTTTTTTTTAGTGGCTTTGTGTGACAAAATCACAAATTAATTAAGTCAAAAATACTGCTACATGTATCTACCAATATGTTGAAATAACTTACACATCGATACATGTCTGGCTATTCCGTGTATTTTTTTAATTAAAACCTTTTAACAAATTGCGTCAGTATTTAACTCATCTTTGCTTTTTTTTCAGTACCTACGTATTTTTCTACTCCTTTAAATCAATAAAAATCATATGAATGGTTTCGTGAAAAAAACAAACATCAGATTATTCCATTCGTGAAATCCATATTTGCTTTCAAAATGTATCTCAATAAATCGGGTACCAGCCAATTTCAAATTTACAAAATAAATTCACCACAAATCTGGCAATACCGTTCTCAATTTAAAATCGAACTCTGGAGCTAACCTTGAATTGTCAATACCAGCTTTCTTGAAAATAATTATTTTTACAAGTGAAAAAGAAAACAATTTAATTCTTCACTTTAGACCGATAGATCTCGAATCTCTGGCAACGTTCCAATTTAAGAAAAACAATTAAAGAGCTTACTTCACTTCGTTTTTGCAGCTCACAATGATATCTTCGAAAACTAATTGTATATTTTTACATAGTAATATTTGGAACGAAGCCTCAACAAATAGGATAAAAAGTGTTTTTCTTTTTGTTTTTAAATTGAGTTTTCAGTAAGTATTCTTTGTTAATGGTATTAAAATAAGTTTTTTTTTGGTGTCACCTTCAGTCTGTCGTTCTGTCCTCTCATTTATCATTTTATTTTAAACGTTATCGTTTTTGAAACTGATTGAATAAATTTTGCCAGTTAGCTGGTAAAATAAATGACATGGATTTGCTTTTGATAGATTCACAAACGAAATTCAAATTAATAAAATAACTTTCACATCACTTCATAAAGCAAAAATTTTAGATATGGAGATTGGCACAATTTCTACAAAAAGCAACCAAAAAGTATCACAAATCTATTCAAATAAATCAAATCGAATTGCATTCGGATACGCGTCCAAAGTCGTGGCAGTACAGAAATTCGAAATTCAAAAATGTTCTAAAAAAGAAAATAGAGAGTCGCTGTGTGATTTATAAACGTTAGAATAGTCATGGCCGCTGAGGACTGGGAACCATTTAGATTGATTTTGAATTTATTGGCAAACTGCTGGCAGACGGAGATATAGGGTGCTTTCATCTAAGACGGACCATTTATCTTGCAGCCAGTGGAATGGAATAGAAACGTATACGCGTATCTTTTGTGATGCATTCGGATACACGATACAAGGAGTGCTGGGATTGTTTATGGTTTTGTTAGCTATCGATGTGTGTGTTATATTTATCTCAACTGTATTTAGATTTAGATGATTAGTTTTTTTTAAGTATTCAACAAGATTGAATGAAATATAATTTGCAAACAATGAGCACCTTGCTTCTGTAAGAACGATTCACAGAGAGTTTTTATCTGATTTGAGAATTTAACGTTAAACAAGTGTCAAACCCTACTTTACTGTCAAATTTTGACAGGGTTATATTAGAGCTTCATAAATAGTCAAATTCTAGCTTCAGAAATCAAGTGTTAATCTTGACAGATGTATTCTTGAAAATTCATTGAGATTTCCTAATCAAACATGATAGGTATTGTACGACTTTTCTTGATAAACACTTACCGTCTATTTCCGAAACCGATGAAATAAAACTTGACTGGTACTCGAATTTCTGAGAAGCCGACTGATATTTCTGACCAAACATACCTGAAACAAGAAAGTTCGCCATTAGTTCTAATTGAATACAGAACTCAGCAAATGATATAATATTGGTATAATAACTCAGTTTCTTTCACTTCGTTGCGTGAAAAATATCCATTTCCTTGACGTAATCGAATAGATACTGTTTCTTATTGAAATAGACGTAGAAGAAAAATGGGGTTAATAGGTGTCTATCATGATACGAATTGGGTATTAATTTTGGTAATATTCTTAAGTAATTACTTTTTTATTTATGGTATGGAAGATTGGTCTTTAATAATAGGGCCTGGCACAGCTCGGTGGGGTCGCGGCAGACTGAAGAGAAGTCGGGCGGCGGGAAGCTTTTGATGGCTTACTCGACCTTTGGCGAGATGTACCTCAATACCAAAATTAATGGGACAGTTCAGGCAAAACATAGATCGCAGAATCAGGCAGCGACTAGAGACACCATTAGGTACTTATAATATTCATGAGGGCGCAATCTACACTAAGCACAAGTTTCAAGACTCCCAATGCCGTAATCGGAATTGTCATGGGCCGTGAACTTCTATTTACGGTGTCAATCACTGACACGCCTGTTTTTACCGATTTCAAAAAAAAAGAGATAAAAAATAATTCAACAGGTATGTATGTAATATTGTTGGAATTGCCATATGTTCATATGTTTCGCCATATGTTCATGTGCCATATTCACATATGTTACTTTGTAGGGGATTCTAAACACGTGTGCCAAATTTCCTAAGTGTATGTATGTGTGTTAATTCACATATTTCGCCTGAACTACTTATCGGATCGTGATCATTTCTTTTTTATTGGATTAAGTATATCTCCACTTAGGTAACAATGCAAGTTTCATCAAAATTAATTCAGCAGTTTTCAAGATATGAAACATACAACCGAAATTTTAAGCGATAAACAGCAAGAATGTGTAAATTAAGTTATTATGGGTATTTTGTCAATCCTTTAGGTACCATACTTAATTTGTACTTTGCTCACTATTTAGTGATAGGGTACTAAAACTAAAAAGATAGTCATAAAAACCTTTTCACAAAAAAAATAAAACAACTTCTAAAGCAAAACAAGAAGTCGTTTATGAAAAACGATAAAAACAAGAGGTACCAAAGACACCGATTTCCGAAACGAAAGTTATTCTTCACTTTTTCGTGTTTTGTTTTAGAAGTCGGTTTATTATTGTGAAAATGTTTTTTTAATTCATAGTTTGAATTACCAATTCAATCTCTAGCAGTGACCGCTGAGACGACTAGGTACCTCACAAATGATGAATGAAATTGCAGTCTAATTTTAATATAATAAAAATAAATTGTTTTGGACCCTGTTTTAATTACAAATGATTACAAATGGCACGGGCCAAATTGAAAAGGAAGGTAAAAATAGATTCCCGTGAAATATGAATGGTTTTTGAATACCCACGTATATTGGATAAATAGTAGTTGGTGTAAAAAAAAAATGAAAATTATTTTTCAGGCACCAA
The DNA here is from genome assembly GCA_949775005.1 of Orthosia gothica. Classification (NCBI taxonomy): domain Eukaryota; kingdom Metazoa; phylum Arthropoda; class Insecta; order Lepidoptera; family Noctuidae; genus Orthosia; species Orthosia gothica. Next base: position 20,754,845 of record OX459050.1, on the reverse strand, counting down.
AATATCATTTAATTAAACTTTAAGCACAAACGTACAATTGCGGACTTAAGACGACGACTAACGCCAACGACCTTGATGGAACAAAACGCGCACTCGTTTCACACCCGCGCGACCCAAAATTTAGTAGTATTTTGTACTTTCCTTATTATTCTATGGCTTTAAAAAAAAAGGCTTTAGACCAAAATGTAGATAATTCAATTGTCTTTGATATGGTGTCAATTTCATTAAAATATGCCCAGCGGTTTTGGTGTGATTGTCGTGTTTTTGTCCGATTTAGACATAACTTTACAAATTAATTACACTATGTTATACGAATAAAACTCAAAATTTGCTCAGATGAAATTATTAAGAAAATGGTCTAATATAACATATATTTTTTCCAATAAATTACGACTAGCCGTTTAGACGTGATTCTCATTTTAAAATCAGCTACTCAAGGGAATCGGCGCCTTAATGCCTTAGGCGTTTTCTACCAGTCAACCAAGGGTGGTAAAGAAATGACAAATATATAATTTTCTTAATGATATTTACTGATTCCCACTACAAAGATGAAAACCATCCATACAAATATTTATACCTTATTTAACTCCTTTCATCATCATCATCATTTTAATGTTCCCACTGCTGGGACACAGGCCTCCTCTTTGTGACACAGCGTACGCGCGTGCGTGTGTGTTAACTGCTTTAGAGGATGAATTTTATTTTGTGACAGGACGAGTGCGAAGCGCGAGCTAAGCGTCTCCGTTTCAACTTAGACATACATTCTTGCGTATGTCCGGATGTCCAGCTGTTCTCCCATGCAGGTCGCATTTCTCAACCGATTCTCGTGAATTTTTATGAGCAAGTTCGATAATTAATTATCTGCTTTTTTTAAATGCCGTCTTGAAGCATTTCAAAATATAGAATTGATAAAAAATTACAAAAGGACAGACTCGCGAAGTCTACAGCTCACAGAGCAAGAGTAAGAGGAAACGGGGGTAGAAATAGAAGACTGAATTTCCTAAGTAAAAAGTCATAATTCGAGGTTTGGCTCTCGTCTATTTTCTCCTCCAATATTGAACCAATTTAAAAGATATTTCATAAACTGAAAATAAAAGATATATTCTATGTCCCTATGTTTTCATTTTTGATGTTACATTACCTTTAGAAGCACTAGAACCATCAAAAAATGCTCAAAATTGCGCTGTCAACAGAGGCTTAGTGTACAAATTTGACAAATATAAATGAAAAAAAGAAAACATAGAGACATAGTATATATCTTACTTTACTAGTTTACGGAATATCTTTTAAATTGGTTCAATATTAGAAGAGGAAATAGACGAGAGCCAAACCTCGAATTATGTCTTTTAACTTAGGAAGTTTAGTCAGTTCTCTCTGCCCATATTTCCTCTTAAGTAACTAACTTAAATAATCACTTATTTCAGTTCAAACAAAACATCAATAACAACAAAAATAATTACAAATTACATGTACACGTATACCAACATAAAAACTGAAATAAAAGTCGCGATACTAATCCACCGGCCATTTTTTCATCCACAAATAGTAATTAAGCGAAAAGAATTGGACAGAGCAATTGATATTTATCGTAAATATCTCGTTACAATGATTTACCGAGCAATTATGTCGGGCAGCTTCAAACAAATTTGTTTTTTTGTTGGATTCAACATTTTTGGGACGACGAATTAGGACGTGTTTGTAATTAGGGCTGAATGTAATTTAATTACAAATTACGACCCTGTTACGCAGTTTTTGTGGAACTAATGTTGGAACAGATTAATCAATATAATTAGACTGCTTAGTAGGTCTAGTGGTTGTAGGCATTGCTGAAAATAACGAGATCCTAGGTTCAATTCTCCAGTTGAGCAAAGTATTATTGAGTTTTTCTATAAATATTTTTAATACTACTTTATGTACGTTTATGTACGAAATGATATGTAAAATGGATTTATTCAGCAAAATCTAACTATCTTCGTCTTCGTGTGTGTTGCCAGTGATGACATATGGCTCTGAGACATGGTCGCTTGCAATAGGCCTCATCAGAAAGCTTACAGTCACTCAAAGGGAAATATAGAGGGCTATGCTCGGAGTTTCCTTGCTTGATCAAATCAGAAATGTAGAGATCCGCAAGAGAACCAGGGTTACCGACATAGCCCGAAGAATTGCCAAACTTAAGTGGCAGTGGGCAGGGCACATTGCTCGCAATACGGATGGCCGATGGGGCAGAAAGATTCTGGAGTGGCAACCGCGAACCGGAAGACGTTGCGTTGGAAGGCCTCCCACCAGGTGGGCCGATGACCTGGTGAAGGTTGCGGGGATCCGCTGGTTGCGGTCAAAGTGGCGAAGCTGGGGGGAGGCCTAAGTCCAGCAGTGGACGTCTTTCAGCTGATATGATGATGATGATGATGAATTATCTTCTGACAAACTTTATAGCAGTTTGTTGCCAGACGTCGCTGTACTCGTATTAAGTATTTTTTGCGATAAAACCATAAAAATCCACTGTTGTTTGAAACATTTCTCAAATTCCTCAATAGAACTTCAACTAACACAGCAGAAACAAGGTAGCACACACACAAATCAACCTACGCTCACAAATACTTAATCGTACAAACACGAGTTGCCATCAAGCGCCAGCTACAAAGATGGTGGGAAGTACCCGCAAACCACACCCGCATCGCTGGTAGCCTGGTACCGCGAGTGCGACCACACGATAAATACGACAATGGATTGTCCTGCATTTTGTATGTTAATCGAGTTGGGAGCGGTTGCGATCTGCGATTTGTCGCAAGCTGAGCTTACGTGTCGCCAATATAACTTTCTGTCGCGTAGCCAACACGCAGGCTATTTATTGGTTACTCTTAATTTAGCAGCATACGTAGTATGCCCGATACTTATTTGTTACTGGCATTAAGTGTTATATTTTGTGACGTCATGAAAATGTTTTACAAAACTATGCGACGACATCATGGCAGATCGAATTGTAGATGGCAAGACGAACTCGATTTTTACCGAAAAAATGTACTGTACAAGCACAATTGTTGTTATCTCCAATATTATTCAGTGATTTTTGTCAATTTTTTTTACTGAAATCTGGTATATGACAATTTATAGCGCTCTTCAACTGGAATTAAGAATAAGAATTGATTACTATAAATTACTTCATACAAAGATTGATAAATTATGTTCAATAAACACATAAAAAATGATGTAATTATCGGCCATATTAAACCTAGAACTTATGGAAAGAATTATTTTAAAATCAATATAATTTCAGTACACATTTAATCCTTTCTATCCCTTAAAACCGTTCCAAGATGGCTACACTACCTGGGTCTCATAGATGTATAAAAGCGCACATGAAGGATTTGAGCTGTCTTACACGATCAAAAGGAGAATTTCTAATACATAACGTTTTAAATCTATGTATTCGAAGGACTTTGATGGGCTTTAGAGTTTGAGCCACATTACAAGCAAGCGGTGAAATGAATGAATATTGTGTTTTTGTTATTTTGATGGAACATGATTTAAGACGGCCCATGTTTACTTTTGATTTATGAGTAACGGAAAATATTTTGAGGCAACTAAACTAAACAAATCCGCACTGGACTTGCCTGGTAGATCACAGCTCACACTCTCAAAGAAAGTAGACCTGTGTCCCAGGAGTTGGAACGCTATATGATGTACCATACTATGTAATTATGCTAATGTTATGAATGTATTTACTTGGCTAGATCAATCTTAATTAATATTGTATATATCGAATTTTTATTCCTATTTACGACTAGCGGACGACTCGCGGTTTCAGCCACATAGTTGCTGTTTCCGTGGGAATACTGGAATTAAAAGTAGCCTATGTTAAACGGGAATACTGTAGCTTCCCAACAGTGAAAGAATTTTCGAAATCAGTCCAGTACTTTTTAAGTTTATTCGTTACATACAAAAATACAAATCTTCCATCTTTATAATATTTGTATAGCATATAGATATAGATGACTGAGGAGCTCGTGGCTAAATAATAACAGTCGCACTGGTCTATCATCAAGGTTAAGCAACGCTTGACAAGCTCGGTCCGTGGATGGGTGACCATTTCAACGTACCGAGTTTCCTCCGTGCCTCGGAAAGCACGTTAAGCTGTTGGTCCCGGCTGTCATTTGAAGATCTTTGACAGTCGTTACGGGTAGTCAGAAGCTTGAGATCTGACAACAGTCTTGCCTTGGTGTACCGTGTTACTCAGTTACTGGGTTGTGGAGGTCAGATAGGCACTCGCTCCATGTAAAATACTGGTACTAAGCTGAATCCGGTAAGCCTGGAAGCCGACCCCAATATAGTTGGGAAAAGGCTAGATAGGCAGATTGATTTGTATAGATATAGATTAATGTTTCTACATCAACATTTATTCCTATTTTACACGACGAATTTCCATTCCCCTGTCCTGCATAAAGTTTTCCCAACAACACAATATATATTATTTCTCACATTTGACGAAACCAGTAAAAATAAAGGTAATAAAAATAAAAAAACCCAACTGCAAAGATGTAAACAAGAAGAAAATTATGCTGTGCAGTCGGAGGATACATTTGTTCGCGAGCTGGCTGACCAAAACTATAAATAGCCTGCGACTGCACAGCATGATTTTCTTCTTGTTTACATCTTTGCAGTCAGGTTTTTTGATTTTCATGTACCTTTTTTTATTTACATCTTGTTAGATAAAGTTTTTATTCCGAATGTCTTTTAAACATATAAGTGGTATATATTTTTGTAATCACCTCTAAAAACCCTTCATTTAGATACCCCAATCGATGGGATTCGAAGAAATAAAAAGTAGCAACCCCTAAAATATGGCTCCCAAAATCCGCCATGTTCTTTTTTTTTAACGGCACTTATCTAAGAACACTTGGGAGGCTAAGATCTATCTAACGATGTCTTAATTATGAAAATCCGTCAAGTGGTTTGAAAGATACGAGGTAATAAAAAATATTACATACATACAAACATACATACATACATACATACATGATACGCGCGAAAAACCTAACCCTTTCCTTGCAGCCGGGTAAAAAGGGTTACGTTACGATAAAAAAACGCTAACAATAAATTCATATTTCGAATACCTACATTCAAAACCCAAACAAACCACCGCCCACTAGTGTTCTACACACTTTTCTAGAATCCAAACCATATTTCCATTCAGCCCAATTTAAAATAAAATGGAATATCACAAAACGTAGCGAACTTTAGTCCATATCTCTATAAAGCAGTGTCCACATGGAGATCGGACACAATGTGATTTTCCGTCTCACTGACTTTCAACGCCCGCCAAATTTGAAAATGTCCTGAAATCCACAACTATTCTACAGCCGGAGACAAAAGGTATCATTTTGCAGCTCAAATTGTATAAGCTTTCAGTTATTTTGAGTTATGGTTGGAATGAAATGTAGTTTTGTTGACATTTTGAAACTGTGTTGACTGAATTCTACTTTAATTTTTTTTTTTTTTGTTTTTTAAATTAATGCAGTATTGCTTTTTCTTTGATATTAATTCAAGTTACACTTTTTGAGCGTGGTGACCGATAAGAAAACAATTTTTTCTATTATTAAATAAATAAAAATTATTCATGCTGTATTGCTTTTTCTTTGACATTAATTCAAGTTACACTTTTTGAGCGTCGTGATCGATAAGAAAACAAATTTTTCTATTATTAAATAAAAAACAGCTGCTTATGTATTCGTCCGATTTCGGAGCAGCTCATCTCGATTCGTGCGAGTTTCGTAGAGTCGTACAATACGTCTAATCGCACACAACGCCGTGTCGAAGACTGCCGAACTGAAACGACGTTAGACGATGCACGGCCTTCAAGCCACACCTCCTTGCCCGTCGGAGTGGGGAGCGTCAGGTTTTTTCGTTACGGAATTTCTGGATTCGGTCCCCGCGCTCAAGGCCCGCGATAGAAGCTATGCAATAGCTTAAAAAACAAAATGATAATCTTGTTTTACGTATTTTTAACAAGCTTCTATTAGCTTGGTATGTACGTATATGTGTCTATGTAACGGAATCTTTGAACGCAATTTTCATCCTCTTCAAAACGTTGGATTATTTGGAAACTTTGCAAACTCATCAATAACCGATGACAATGCAATAATTTAAATAGTTTGTTACATTATCCTTACCAGGATCTTCAGGATTTGCGATTGAACTAAAAAGTAAAAAATAAATAACAGTTTAAAAAAAACTAAAAAAAAATACGCTTTTTTGTTATCGATTATAGCGTGTTTTTTTAAGTTTTTCTAAACTATTATTTAGTAAGCATTTGTTTTTATCTTGTTCGTTCTATTGAATTTGAATTAATACAGGAATCTTGTTTATTTTTTTACTTTTCGAAATCTTCAACAATAATTGCTTTGGAACAATATTCGCTATTTCCAATATACTGTATCCACGGTAAAAGTTTGTACAGCAGCATATAAAATGATGTATAGCAAAGTTCATATAATTATCCTCCTAAGCTATAAATATAAACTTGTTCATACCATATTATTTTCAAAAGATATCTTTCAGAACATTGCTATTGAATTTCTCCAACAAAATTTTGCTTTCGATTGTACCGCTCTATTACGTCACAGCCTATTTTAATTTAGATGTCCAAACATATAATGTCATCATTTGAATCAGTAATTGATTGATAGGCAATACACAGGTGAACCATATTTTTCAATCAATCAGTTAATCCCGGCTTACTAGTACATCAAATGTTATTACAATATACCACAGAACACGAAGTGACTAGAGCCGCCATGGCCAATAACAATAGAGGCCATGCAATTGCGCTGAGAATAGGTTTCGTCTGCTAAAGCCATAGTCATAATTGTCACGGTTCGTTTATTTCTATTTCTATAAATTAACGGTGACACACAAGAACACGCTTGGTTCGTATTAAAAGTATTCAACATCGTGCTGAGATAGATGGGTAAAATATACTTTACTGTAAAACAAAATTTTTGCCCAATTTTTTACAATGCTAGCCGCGTGGGACAGCTAGCCCACGCGGCTGCGCTCCCGTGAACTAGCTACCTACCTATCCATCTACCCTACCTACCCTACATTATTGTTGCGTAACTTAAACCGTTTACGCAGCGCAAGCAACGGAAGCTCTCAAATAGGAATATTTTTTCCCGTTTTTGCAACATTTGTAATTTATGCTTCGCCCAATAGCGGGATTTTATATAGCTTATAACCTTCCTCAATAGATGGACTATCCAACACAAAAAGATTTTTTCAATTTCAACCAGTAGTTCCTGAGATTAGCGCGTTCAAACTAACAAACAAACTCTTTAGCTTTATAATATTATATATTATTTATTTATTTATTATTTATTTATTATATGCTTTATTGTACACCTTAAAATACAAATATAACAAAAAAACTTAAAATTAATACAAATACAATGGGCGGCCTTATCGCATAGCGCGATCTCTTCCAGGCAACCTGGTATGGATAGTAATTTTCTGGACTTGAAGTGGGGTTGTCGTATATTAGTATAGATACTTATGTATTTGGGTATAACTGCAAAGGCAGCCTTTCGCTGACATCAATTTCTACCGGACAACCTACCGTGCAATTGCCCTGCGCACAAGTTTCAGCTGTCATAGCTGTAGTCAAAATTGTCAAGGACCATTAATTTTTATGAGTAATACTGTGAAATTTCCCGTGCCTCTTGTGAGTGCCCGGCTTTGCGATTCCATGCTCTGTGAAATATACGTATTATAGTGTCGATGTACACATAATGACATTAATACCCAGTAATTACCTATTGATTCTTGGACGTACTAATCGTCTATTTCCGTATTACCAGTTTGGTTATAGAGTTCACTGAGAAATGTTAGTATTAGACGTCGGAGGTAAATAGAATGGGTTATCTTTAGACAACTACTATGCTGCTTAATTGGAGACGTGGGTTGATAAATGTTGTGAAATCATGTTTTATCACGTTTTAATGATAGCACGAGTTTTGGTTCCCTGGTAACTCATATACGGCACAAATATGTGGGTGTCTCTAACTATTCTCAATCTCATCAATTCTTTTTGTTTTTTGTTTTTCCTTCTTTTAATTAGTCTTTTTACAATGGTTTTCAATCATCTTCATAGCCTTTTGCCAAGAATAGGTAACAGCACTGATAACAACATTTGTGCCACATGTTAAATTTAGTCTTTTTTTATTTTACCTTTGTATAGATTCTTTTTTCGATTGTTTTGTAAATGTTTGAACATTGTAGGCCTTCTAGATGCTTGTTAACATTTGTTAACTTTTTAATTTGTTTTATTTTCTTTTGTTTATATAATGTATAATCTTTTTTTGTTTTTCTTACGACTTATTGTCGGGCCTACGTTGTCCCCCCATAGATAAGTACTAATGCTTTTTTTTTTATTTTTTGGGACAATCCCACCGCACTATTCCCAAATCACTGCAACTCCTGAAAGCCAGAATCAACAGTGGCGACCACCAGAAAAGCGCCGAGGCAATGAAGCTCGACGAAGTCCCGGAGAATGAATTTACCTGTCTTGGATCCCGCAACGAAATTAATCAGAAAAGAATGACGGAGGAGTAGGAAAAATGTAAATTTCCACTTCCCTCCATATCAAGCAGGAGACAGAACAAACAAGGCCAATAGGCACAAAGGGTCATATACAACTGGGATAAGCCCAGTTGCCTAGCACCACGGATAAAAAAAAAAAAAAAAATTGCATTAATACATATTAATGGGTCCTAACATTGTGAGCTGTTTATATTTGGTTCCAATAATAGGTATGGCAAAAACGCTTGAACGCACGGAAATTTGTTCTAGTTTCCACAAGGTCCGTATAGTAAACAACTCCTGATGCAGCCTGTACATTATTCAACATAATATTACGTTCATTCTGCCAAAGAATACACTCCCATAAGATATGATGTGCAGATTGTACATATTCGCAGTCAGATGTAGAACACTGACATAAAGGCGAGGCAACGAGCTTGAAAGAAAATAATTTACTTTTAAAGTTACCATGTCCCGTGAGAAATTGGGCAACACAGTGATCCACTTCCAGCCACGTGCTGGCCAGCCGCACGCGAACGGATGGAAAGAATTGGTGGAGGTGTCGGCCCTTGATAGAATTATCCCACCTACATTGCCATTCGGATAAAAGTTCCTCCCAGACGTCAATAGGTGGTTTAAATAATCTAGAGATTTTCTCACGGTCACTCCGCGTTAAAAAGTTCGCGTCCGCGGTCTCTCGTGCGGAATAGTACATTGCAGCACGTCGCTGCACTTCAAGGTCGACCGGAAGTACACCAGCAAGTATCGGTAAGGCCTCAGTACTAACCGTCCTATATGCTTTGCATAAGAATATCAAAGCCAAAGGCTGACTTTGAAGTAATTTACGTCGTACCGCCCCTATGGTGGCCCTATCAGCCCAAACAGGCGCCCCATAGCACATACAACCCAAGTAAGTAGCCCCATAAATAGTTTTTAAAGTTAAAAAAGACAGACCCCACGTAGATTTAGATATTCTCGTTAAGGCATAGAATTTTTTTTTTGCTTTTTCACCGACTATTTTAATATGATCTATAAATGCAAAATTCCTCTCTAACACTAGACCAAGATAGCACACGGACTGCTTCCTTTTTACGGGAACGTGATTAAATTTAATAGTAGGACACGATTTAAGATTACCCTTCAAAATGAGTTGATAAGTTTTGTGCGGAGCAAAGGTCAGGCGGTTTCGATCGCCCCACTGAGATATTAATCGTAGGCAAGTGTCAGCCAAGTTCTCGAGTCCAGCTCGAGTACTTGATTGAATGAGCAGAAGACCGTCGTCCGCGTAACCGGTTAATGAACAGCCGCTAGGAAGCGGAATCGCGAGGAAATCATCAAAGCCTAAATTCCATAAAGGTGGACCAATAACCGAACCCTGAGGACATCCCATGGTGAGAGACTTCGACATGGAATGATGACCGAGTTTGAGTTTCGCGGAACCATTTAAAAAGTAAGAGTAAACTAGATTATATATATTTCTGTAGCAGCCCCGAGTTTTCATTTTAAGTAATAGCATTGGCCACCATGCGTTATCAAAAGCCCCAGAAATATCTAGAAAAATCCCAATTACGTACTTATGTTCAGATGTATTAACTATTTTCCTAACAGTAAGGGCCGCGTCTACGGTAGATTTTCCAGTAGTGAAACCGAATTGATTGTTATGAAATTTTGGTCCGTCCGGTAGCAAACGTGGAACGATAAGGCGCTCCAGGAGTTTTCCCAAAGATGGAAGTAATGTTATGGGCCGGTACGACTTAGGGTCGTCCGGGGGTTTGTCGCCACTTTTCGGGATAATTCGTATAAATCCGCGTCGCCATATACGAGGAAATACGCCCTCCGCAATACAACGGTTGTAAACGGTTAAAATCGCATCACCGGCTGTTTTACACGCTTCTATAATCATCCGATTAGATATTTTATCTTCACCCGATGACTTGTTGAGTGGTAACCTCTTGACAACGTTAATAAATTCGTCAGTGGATGGAAGGTCTGACGCTGGTGATTCAGGTGGTACAGCTGCCCACGCTCTGATTTGTTGATGGTAGTCGTTGTCACTAGCAAGCAAGTCATCAGGTATAAGAGTATTCAGCAAAACTTCAGTTGTTTCCTCAACACTGGTGGTGTGTTTATTATTTACTTTAATGTTCTGAACATACGCGAGGTCGACTGATCGATTGGCTTTAAACTCATGATATGAGACCACGGACCCTCTTTATCTAATTTTTCTACTATTTTACGCAATAAATTACCCTTAGGTTTTTCCACCGATGCTCTGTAGCGGGACCTGGCAACTCTAAACGTATTTAACGCAATGGAAAGAGGGTCACCGGTGACCTTACGTTTTTTAAGCTTGTTAAGATGTTTACGCGCTCGGCGATAACTTTTACGCTGTTCAGTTAGGTAGTCACACCACCAATCACATCTACGTATATTGGTCACAGATCCACGACCAATGGCAATGTCAGCACAGTAAGTGAAAGTGTCTGACATAATTTCAGCACTTTCTTCAGCTGACAGCCCATCACGAGTAAAGTCTTTGGCGTGACACGCAAGAAGCGAGCTAAAGAATTCCCAATTAGCACCCTTACATTTATACCTGAAGTTACCAATGACATGTGACGTACCCTGAGTAAAAACCGGAACAAATTCGTACACGATCAAGCGATGATCACTACAAGACGCGTCCGGTAGGACACGCCACCTATCCAAGCGTACGTCTGCACTAGAAAGTGTGACGTCAATACAAGATTCGCCCATTTGGCTGCAAAAAGTTGGTGGTGCGTCAGGGGTATTATGAATAGACAGATTCATTTCAGCAATGAAATCTTCAACAGCGCAGCGTCGTTCATAATCCGTAGACCGAACTTTGCCATACCAAAGAGTCGAGGACGCGTTAACATCAGCGCCAACAATAACTTTGCAGCCCGCGAGCGACTGCAAGACATGACGGAGGTTATGTATATGAGGAGCAACAGGGTCTGAATATTGAAAGTAACAGCTCACAACGTAAACTTTAAAAGAAGAACGTGAGACCTCCGCAACGGCACAATGGGGTGTCATAAGGTTACGCAAAGACGTTACTGTAAAGTTAGAAGAACGCGCCACGTAAATACCGGCTCGTGCTTTGCCATCCAACTGTACTACTTTGTGACGTAACTGCGCGTTTTGGTATTGTTCTTGAACAAGCACTATATCTAAGTTATAATCGATTGTTAGTTTGTCTAGTTCAGAAGTCGCCACCCTATCGTTGTGGAGATTTAATTGGCCTATGGTTAATCTATCCATTATTTTAGTAGTTGGTGTTGAGGATAAGTTGTTCGAGCCTAAGTTTATAAGTAGTACACTCGGGAGAACCACAACGATGGTTATAAGGTCTCTTAGAACGTTTACAAGCTACGCACGACGGTGTATAATTTAAATTGTCCTTGTGCGGGCAGTCTTTGGTTTCATGTGCCTCAGAACAATTAGCGCAGGTAGGTGATTTATTAGTGCAGTGTTTCTTAACATGACCGAACTGTTGACAATGGACACAACGAACCACGTCGACATCATCAATGAAACGGCAAGTCGCCCAATCAATAAATAATTTGTCTTTAGTTGAAACCAAATGTTTCCGGACCGAGGACTCTAATTCAATGCCTATCCATTTCCGGCCGTTGTCTAGCGAACGCCGACGTATAATTTTGGTAGATTTAATAAAGTCGTCTTCATTTAATGGCATCTCGTCTTTAATGTTTTGACAGAATAATGCATGCAAAAAGGCAGTATCTTCCATTGAGGATGGGACGTCCTTAACTAAAATGCGAGGCCTACGGCCTTTTGGCTTCTCAAGCCGCAAGCCAGCGGACCTAATGGCATCGACCGATTGCAATTTTTTGATCTGAAAATCGTTAGCGACACGTAACACGACGCCAGACTTTGCAGCTTTTTTAACTCCTACAATTTGAAAGCCATCACTGGGTTTTATCGCTTTCATAAGCGCTTCTTTAGTTGCCGAAGAAGTGGCGTAATCATTTGATCGCTCATCCGTGGGGTAAGCCACAAGACACGGAAGTTTGGCGCGAGAGTCGACCACGGGTGCAATTTTGGGCAAACGAAGTTTTAATTTATCAGCATATGTAATATTACTGACATCAGACTTGGCAATGTTAACACCGGTATTAAGTTTAATTTTGTCTAATTCGCGTTCCGTGTTGGCTAATTTAGTTTCGTTGGCGGATGATTTTATGGCTAGCAAGGAAACAATAGCCGTTACGCGTTGAGTCATGTCCATAATAGCGGATTTATTCGCAACATTAATGCGGGACCCTTGGTCATTAACAAGGTCGTTAATTTTAGACAGGTATGCGGACGCCTGAGAAACCAAATCACAATAATCGTCATTGCTCGCATTACTGACATTTAATATCGGCGAAGACCTTTCAGTTGACTCCGATGTTGGCAGTCGTTTTAATCTATCTTCGGGTGAAATGTAAGAAGGAGACATTTCACAAAATAGACGCTTGGCTTTAGCGGAGGTCGACGGCGACCTTTGTTTATTATTACGTCGAAATAATGTTTCTCCACCACGATCAGGCGGGTCATCATTAATAGACAACATAGTTACTTAAAAACAAGGTTACAAATCAAACGAATAAACGTATTAGAACGTAAAAAAGCGAAAGATTAACAGACGATAAATTATTTCGATGTACCCTCAAGTCTAGAAAAATAAAAATAAAGTAAAGTAAAGTACAGTAAAGTAAAGTAAAGTACTAATGCTGTAACATGGAAATATTGTAAAACTAAACCATATTTTAAAAGAGTAACCATGGAGTTTTTTGCCGGTTCTTCTCCATAGGAATCGACCAACCCGAACCGTGCACCTTTTGTCGACGTTTTATAAGTGCCCATGTAGGCCTATATGAAATAAAATAAAATATTTTGTTTTTTTTTGGTTTTTTGGGGATCTCATCAATTTAATTTCTCTTTTTGAAATGCTGCTTTTATTAGATACTAATATTATTCCGTGAAGTAGTAAGTATAGAAATATTTGATTGATATATGAAAAAATTAAAGTTAAAGCATTGCCGATAGGTATGTCAACATTCAACAATATGGTCGCATTAAGAGTATGACTGGATATTGATTTTGGAGTTCTCAGTTGACAAAAACGTATTTTCATTCAACTTCTAAGTGAGACTTTTTTCTGCCTAAGTATGTGTCTCCTGGTGAGTATAATCAAAAATTCTTTAAGTCAAGAATGAATAACGCCGATCACATCATAGCTTATCATCAGGTGAGATATTGGTCAAATGCGAGCCAGTCTATTAAAAAAATAATCGCCATTTCTCCAAGATTCAAGATAGACTTTCTCTCATTAACTTAGAAAAAAAACACTGTGATTTCAAGTTAAGTACACAATCGCGTGAAATACAACAATTTGTTTAACTCAGAGATAGCTGAGCAGGTAAATGTCTACCACTGCTTATCTTAGGTACGTAAGTAGGGGAAATAATTGCTTCTTTTTAGTTATACTAGCTACCTTTTGCAGTAAAAAGTAAAGCTCCCGGATAATTCCAATTAATCGTGCGGTATCTTATTTATTGACTCATGTATCTTGTAGTTGAAAGCGTGGCTGCTTAGAATTTGTAGCTGAATTGGATCTCTGGGTCGTTTTAAATTGTATTGTGCATGTACGATGTTTATTTCGTTTAAGTACCTATAATTTACCATTTATTCATAGTTATTGTATTTTTTTTGTACTAAGGATGTTTTTCGCATACCTACTGTTCCGCTGTTGTTGAATTAGGTATTTTACCTATGTTTGCAAAATTTGTAAGTATGTGAGAACCATGTTCCTATTTCCTATTTATCAAATGAATGAATTTAATAAAACAACTTTTTTTTAATGTAGTTATTCTAGTAGTTCCTCACGTATATGTATTAATGTATATATGTAAATATTGTAAATAATTTTTTTTTGGAGTTTCTTGTCCGTTCTTCTCTATATTGTTATACTACTACTACGGTTGAATCAATTATTAATAACTGTAAATTTAAATGTGCCACTTAATGCCCTGATTGAAATAACGAATTTGGCTTTGACTTTAGTTAAATAATAACAAACGCATGGTTCGATCTTTGGGAAAAGAATCAGACCATCGGTTACAAATCCAGACTCTTCCCTGCGTCGGAAAGAACGTTAAGCTGCTGGTCTCGGCTGTCACTTGTAGACCTTTGACAGTCTTTACGGATAGTAAGATTTCAGGTTTTCCGAGTTACTGGGTCGTGAAAGCCAGATAGGAAGTCGCTCTATGTAAAATACTGGTACGCATCTGCACCCAGTTAGACTGGAAGACTATAGATCATGCATGGATTGTTCTCATCTCTGGGACAAATCTGCCAAATACCAGCTTGATGCACTATATAGAGTCGATCGAAAAGTGGGAAAAGAGGCCCATCGGCAATGAGGCACTGGTCAAGTCAAAGCTCCAGAGCCTTGATCATCGTCGCCAAAATGCCAGCTTGTCGCTTTTATATCTGTTACATTTCGTGGAGTGTGCAATGGAATTGCATGATCTAATTCCGCCCAGCCCGTTTCATAATCAGACTACCAGACGTACGGCGTTGCGCCATCGATATATGGTGGACATCCCATCCATACGCACTAAACATTTCGGGAATACTTTTATTAAGCTTACAGCTAAGGAGTGGAATTCCCTGCTGGAGTCTTTATTGTTCGATAGCTCTACAATCTAGGGGTATTCAAATCAAGAGTGAATAGGTTATTTCTAGGCAAGCATGCTTCACCGTCGACCACATCATCGCTTACCGTGGTAAGATAACAGTCAAGCGCGAACATATTTTATTTAAATAAATAGAAAAAACATAATTGGTAAAAGGCTAGGCAGAATACTTTGCACCCATCAACACTATATTTCATTCCTCCCACAGTGAAGCATAATATTGGTAAACTGGGAATCGGAGGCGCTATTCACAGCGGCTTATCCTGCCTGAATACACGGGTGCATTCTGATAATATGGGCAGGATGAATATGTTTGAACCAATTCATCGTCGTATCTGCCAATACAACTGTTACGTCATCTTTTGTTTGTGAGAAAGGGTTATTCTACGTTCCCATTTATAGGCCGACTAATTAACTGATACCGTTCCTAAGGTAGCAAAAGAGATGTTGACACCCATCCGCGAACTATCAACTGACAGGTCACAACGTTTATTTATTTCTTTATTAAGTGCAATTACTCTCTGCACTCACAGTTTGACCCAACACGTGCAGAGAGTCAATAATTATATAATTACTTAAGACAAATAATACATCTGCGACGACACTAACTCCTCCTATGTATTTTGATGTTGTTTGATGTTTTAATAAATAAACCCCATTCCGTACCGCGCAGCTACTCCAGAATGGTCTTAGTTAAGCGGTCGGTCTATCAAATTAGAAGACATTTCGAACCTAATCTGTTTATTCGATTTTCGTGAAGTTTTTGACATTAATTGTCGCTGAGAGGAAATTGTTACCAACTTGACAATAATTGCTTAGCAATGACGAGCATATGACTTTTAGATAATACGGGGCCGTCAATATGACACATCAAGTTTTAGAAAACGTTCGACTTTGTACTTCAAAAACTACTATTACTCATACCAGTATGATATCTCGGGTATAACGCACATCGTTGTCCATTTCTCAGTGGACGCAGCAGGATAAAGTAACACCACGCGCTTGAATTAAGTGGCTGACACCACTCTCTTGTACCAGATATAAAACGAGTTCAGAAAGAATATTCTTATAGTAGATTGTTGGCGTATTTTTAGAAAAGACAATTTCTCCTGTTTAAGTGTGGCGAGTTTTTAGTTATCCAAGAGGAGGCATAGTTATTTCGTGTTATGAATGTTCTTTAGTTTATTTTTTAAAGGTTGATTGGAGAATAGAAAAATGATAATTCTAATTAGTCCTTTAGTGCGATTATCAAATAACTAGCTATCCCCCGTGGCTTCGCTCCCGAACCTAATCTACCTACCCTACATACATGATTTATGCAGACATTTAGACATTTTTCATTTATGCTCCGCTCGTACTGCTTGTAGAGTGATGTTATATAGCCTTCCTCGATAAATGGACTATACAACACAAAAATAATTGTTCATATCTAACCAGTACTTCCTGAGATTAGCGCGTTCAAACAAACAAACAAACTCTTCAGCTTTATAATATTAGTATAGATATTGGAAACCGTACTTTTACTTTATGAATAAAATAAAATTGCCAAAGATAAAGCGCATCAAACTTCAGGAGTGGGGGCTTGTGACGTCACTTTGATAGTATAAAGTGTAGCACACCGTGACGTCACACGATATTTCAACGCACTGTATCGTCGTATGTTTACGTTTACATAGCAAAAGAAAAAATCCGTATCCAATATTTTTAGGTTATCTAACTGATGGACTAAATGTATATTTTGTCAACTACCCTATTGTTGATTGTATTGTTCTTGTTTAAGGTGAACGCGCACCTGTCAGCGCCGCAGGAGCCGCACGCGCCGCAGTCATCGCATTTTATAAATCTTTATATGAAATCGTATGCAGCCTCGCGCACCTATCCACGCCGCACTACCCGCATTTCAGCAAAATGCTGTAGGTATACGGATTCCACCAGCGCGCGTGGATGACTTCATCAGATTCGGCGGGCGATGCGGGTGGCGCGGCAACATGATCCATATCCGTATGAAAATATAGTTCAAGATGTACAGAAGTGGATACAATGCGTGCGGCGGGTGCGGCGCGTGCGGCGAGTGCGGTGTGGCCAGGTGCGCTTTCACCCTTAACATCCCTAAATTATACGACCTTTTTGCCTGTTTAGTATTCAAAAAATAATAAGTTAGTTTTTCACTTTCATAAATGCAAAATTTGTACGCCATCCTCATCTTTATTCTTACAGTAAATCTAAATCTTCCCGTACCGTCACAAAATTACCTACCCAGCGTTAACCACCTACTTTACCAACGTATAAACTTAAACTCACAAATTGGTCGCACAGGTAAATTGATACCGGTCGGCAAATTATCGGCGATTCCACTAATCACCAACCCATAATGCACCGTACCGCGCTGTTACCGCGACCGGAATTAGGAAACCTATGCACGAATTATTGTGATAAAGTAGTTTGCTACCTATATAGGTAAACAAGACTGGTAAAAACTATTTAAAATATTGACGTTGTGTAAAAAAAGTTTATAACAACTGTAGCTGGTAAATGCTCGACATCAATGTGCAATAGCAAAGGGGCCATGAATGAGACGTTTTTACGATTGATAAATGATTTTATTTCTGTAAGTTGGTTTGTACAAACGCTTTTACATGTCTAACATATATTTTTTTTAAACTTGTTGAGGTCGGCGTTTCCTATCTTAGTCAGATAGCTCTGTAAAGAAAGGCCGAAACAAACTCAGAGGTCACAGTCTCTTTTAAAGTCCTGACAAAATCTTGGTTCGATCATGTGAAGACCATGTAGACTGATGTCTAAAATGGTCTTTTGAGGAAAGAACCAGCCAGATTGAGTGGACATGTCCAGTCAGTGCACGAATTTGTCAATAATCGAGCAGCTCAACTCAGAATTTAAGGAACTCAACGATTCGACGAACAATACCAAAGAATTGGGCTGAGTACTCAAAGTAAGCATGTGTCAGAGTATAACTAATTGAAATCATACTTAACAAGTAATATATACAGAATTCAGTACAAAAAAGTACGCAAAACAATCTTTTCAGATCCTCGATCAAAATTAATTGCAATTAAAATCTTCTTGCAACAAAAAAAAATACAAAATCTGCCAAACAGTAACTTAATAAATCAGAGAAAAATCAATCAATTCAATAAACGAAACCTGAAAAAGGAGGAAGTAAATAAATTGCCTTTCTAATTAGGGAAAAAGTAAAGATTTTTGGACAGAAATAAAATTTATTGATAACAAACGACGCTGACGGGATGGAAAGGGAAATAAATTGAGAATTTATGTTTTCCGTTCAATATGTATATTTTTAAAAGCGTTTTAAATTAACAAAATAAAATGGCCACGTTTTTATTCCGGACGAAAATAAATTTTGTCGTCAATAGCTTTTTTGATACTGAGTTATGTTATTTCATGATAAAAATGTCATCAGAATAGTACAGTTTAACAGCTGAATTTCTGAATGAATTATTTATATTAAAGCTTCGCACTTGGCAGGTAGTTGAAATACTATTAATATCACATTGAATGAATTCAGGCCTTTTTTTTAAACTTTTTGTAACGTTAAAATTTATTGCAATGACGTTACCTTCGGAAAGGCCAGTTAATGTGACGTGCTACTCCACGCATACGTCTGCTCAGTAATACGATACGGCATAGTTGTGTGAGGAAACTCTTCCGAAATGGCAAAGATCTTCATCGCCCAAAAAAATGTATACGTGCAATATTCAAATTGCAGTGGTCTAACTCATGCAGGCCTATGTTCAAGTCGCATAATCTATTGACAGTCCCATGCATTTATATTTACGAAGTTGCCAGGTTTGTGAGGAATCTTGAACTATTTGAACGGAAAAATACCACAAATAAATGGAAACCAAAGCTAGAACTTTTTCGGTGGAGCTGCGTTTACATGGTTCCTCTAATTTACAATGCTGTGTCTAGGTCAATTACTCAAATACCCTTCAATAAGTTTTGTGTTGCGTTGCGGATGTGGTTGTTACAAGAGTGTTTTTATTCTAGATGAGTTCTTTCAAAAGTGTCCCTGTAAATTTTATACATTAAAGCACAGATATATTTAAATTTTAGGTAGACACATAAATTGACATAATGTAGTTACCTAATTAATATATTAAGTGTAAAAACTTGTTACTATGGCATGCTATATTTTGACCAAATGTGTGTTACTGAGTATTTTTAACCCCCGCCGGAAAAAGAGGGGTGTTATAAGTTTCACGTGTGTTGCTGTGTATCTTTGTATCTGTGTGTCTGTCTGTGGCATCATAGCGCCTAAACGGATGAACCGATTTTGATCTAGTTTTTTTGTTTGAAAGGTAATTTTGTCGAGAGTGTTTTTAGCTATGTTTGAATAAAATCGGTTCAGCCGTTCAAAAGTTATGGGCGTTTTACTGCTTGAATCGGGGTGTTTTCGCACATAAATGTGTCGGGGGTTTTTTAAATTTTGAAATTTTACTTGTATATAAGAACTTAATGTACCTACCATATTTGATGCAATAAATGAATTGAATTGAATTACTGCGATCAAAGCGTTTTGACGTGGACGCGTAAGCGACGCGTATTACGCGACGATTAAGGCCACGAATTTCCAGTGTCGCCGGTCATATTTGATTCCGTTTAGTTCAGTAGCGTATGCCGAAAGTAATTTTTCTAGGCCCCGGCTTGAGTATATGAGCCTGAACCTTGTTTAGATCCAGCACACCCTGGGTAGCCAAGCCATTTTGCAGCAGTAGACTTGAGGAAAAGTTGAGGAATAACATAAAAGAAAAGGAAGTGAATAATAATGATGACGGTTGACAGGGGAAAACGAAAAGAAAAACGTGTTAATGACGAGTGGTAGACGGGCTAATGTTTCGACAACAAAGGAAACCTTTTCTTATATAAAGATTATTTTTGCTATCATGTAGAAAAACACACACGAGACTGACTACCTAAAAATACTTATAACATAAAAAGCAACCCATTTTACTACAAATAAAAATATAAAATAAAATATCCCTAAAAAATTACAAGTTTTCCAATAAAATTTGTAGCCAATATAAAGCTGCAAGTATTACAAGGAGCCACTTGCGCAAGCACCCTTCATATAAAGGGGTTATCTGCAAGAGCTTGCGGTCGAGCCTCTCGAATGTCGCAGGTAAATGGTGAGAATAAACCTAGAGAGTGATAATAACAGGAATATCAATACATACAATAAAACTGTAGAAAAGCCGTTTTTGTGCATCGAAAAGATTTAAAAAAAAATTGCCAGGGTGTTAAAGGATAACCAACAGAACTCATTTCCAGCATTTTTGGAACTTTTGTCTGTTTATCTGTTTACTTGTGCATAACGTAAAAAGTACAAAACCGATGTAGATAACTTTTATACATAAAAACTGTGCGTAACTTAAAGTATTACTTTGTTTTTATTTCATCGCAATTGGTAGACTCTATCAAAAGATACATGAATTTAAAGTGCTCTAGAAGTAAAATATCACAACACACGCAATTCAAATACTCGGACAGTTGAATTCCATATTTGATATATGGCATTGTGCATTTGACGTCATTTTCTGAATGGCAGTGTTATGATTCTCCGCGGAAGAATAGGGAAGGGTAGGATGGGTAAGGCAGGTAGTTGACGGGGCCAAAGCCCAGACACAGCTAGAATAAATAATTTCCTTTCCTTTCTTACTGGCGAAATTAGTTTTATTCGAAGTTAAAGAGCTTTTTTTAACAATTAAAAATGTGATTTACCACAGTTAATATATAATACTAGCATAGTATTACCTACACATAGCATTGCCTATCCTTTTGGAGAACACAGTAGTATCATTTTATGGAGTTATGCGAAAATAAATGAACAGAACTGAACAGAAGTCTATCATATTCACATTCAATTATTCACACACCTTAAAAGATATTCATGAAATTAAAAGTAAACTGTTTCTCTTAATTAAGTCCATTCATTTTATGCTAACACTAGAGATGGAGAAAAACCTGAACATTTTTAAAAATACCTACCGTAAATTGCTGTTATTTTCCATGTTAAAGTACTATGAGATTGGACAGCGAAAATAAACCATGGGGGCACTAAGACTAAGAAAAACATAGCCAACAAAAACAAGTTATCAATTCAGTCTTCCTCAAACGAACAGCCTGAAACACAGATCACAGTGTACAAGACGTTTCAGCAACTCATTTGCTATGCTTGAAGTTTCAGGCCGTGGCTCCGGCGACTGTAACCCCGGATTTGTACTAAGACCTCAGCGGTGCGTGGCTTTTGAAATTTTTATTCGTTACACGGCACTTGTGGGACTTCAAAACGAGTTTAAACGTTATATGGGAGGCGGAATTTTATTTCGCTTTATATGGTTTGAACTGGGTAGGTTAGGTGTGGTTAGATGTTTAGTGAAAAGAAAATGTTTTTAGAACGTCGATAAAAGTTTACTGGTTTAGTTTTTAGAAGTAGTTTTACTGCAGGGCCTGGGCCAAGAAAACTTAAAAAGATTTGGTGGAAGCCTTTGTGCAGCAGTGAGACAGTACAGGCTACTATAAACATATAATAGTAATATGCTTTCGTGACATAAAGAAGAAATTGCATTTTCTGAAATAACAAAATTACTTTTATTCACAACACAATTGGATACAAAGTTTTAACACAGTTTACACATTCTAAACAGAGCAACTTACCTGAAATAACAAAAACAACATTTAAAGCCTTTATTTATACAGGAAACTATTTACTCTGCCACGTTTTTCTAAATTAACGTCACTAGATAACTTAACTTTAACTTAATATAAAAACTTTTTAGCAAAAAAATACTACCGACTTCCAAATAAAAACCACAAAGTGAAAAATAACTTTATTTTTGGAAGTCGGTGTCTTTCTTTTTCTCATTTTTTTGCGATATGGACACCGACTTCCAAAAATAAAGTTATTTTTCACTTTGTAGTTTTTATTTGGAAGTCGGTAGTATTTTTTTGCTAAAAAGTTTTTTATTTTTCCCTTTTTAGTTGTACCTACCTAAAATAGGCACCTATAACGCCAGAATAGATTACCCGAATAACTTGAAACATGAACATAACCGGTGAAATGAGAGATCTGCGTACCCTTTTAGAACGTACTGGCGTGATGTTATGTTATGAAATGGTATAAACAATAAACAGACATGCGATTGCATCAATCCCGAATGATTTGCCGTTAGTTATTGAAGAGTTTTGTTGTATTTCTCCGAAGTTCTTCATCAGATCTTCACCAAACTAAAACGGGACCAATTTCGAAACATACTCTTTCAAACAAAAAAAGAATTTTTAAAATCGGTTTACAATTGACGGAGTTATCGGTGAACATAAATAAAAATAAAAAAAATAAAAAAAATACATACAAGAAGTCGAACATAGAACCTCCTCCTTTTTGGTAAGTCGGTTAAAAATTACCTCAATACTGACAGTCGGTGTCACTGACATGACACTGAAATCTATTAGAGATCTGTAGTCTGAAGATAATAAATACATTAAGAAAAGGAACGACAATAGTGTAGTGATATTCTTTACAAACATATAAAAAATACGGTTTTCTTGGTGTATGGTTGTCTAGGAAACTGACTGGTGTATGTATTTTTCGTTTCGGGGTAGAGTCATTGTTTCATGGTAAATCTAAGTGTAGAAAACAACGGGCAAAAACAATGTATAAATAATATATATACTTAAACAGGTTATCCGTTTAAGTATATTGCTACACTGGCACCTACATAATCACCTTTTCAATTCAAAATCATATAAAATGTAACCCACAAACAATGAACAATAAATAAAAGATTGTTCCATTTAATTTCACTTTTAAATATACCAAAAATCCCTAAACACGCTAACTGTAACAACGACAAAGGTAGAAATTTACTTCTATTCCAAAATCTTTTCCTAAAACTCTCTATTTTTCCTCTTCCCCTGAATGTAAACAGAAAATAAAGGGTCGAACCAAACGGCTCGGCAATACTGTTTTCTAATAATCCCTACAAGGTCCGTTCTTAGGGCCTCTTAATTAAAACATAAACGACTTTCCTATGGGATGTTTTTACGAGGGTGGTATTACGAACGTGAATTGCATTTTTTTCTCTTGAGTCCTCTTGTTTTTGCGAATGACGTGCTTATTTTGAGTCGATTATGGTTCAGTTTTGTGTTTTCGATTTTGTTTCATTTACCATGCACTTCTCTAGTAGTCAGCATATAATGTTCCAATTGTTAGAACTCGGTACTCCTCCCTGTGAGAATCTGTAATCCACCAAGCACAGTGCAAATTGTTCGATATAACATATCTTCGATTTTTTTGTTTAAGAACATGAAGAATAGGTTGAATAAACATCATCATCTGCCTAGCCTTTTCCCCATTATGTTGGGGTCGGCTTCCAGTCTTACCGGATTCAGCTGAATACCAGTGTTTTACATGGAGCGACTGCCTATCTGACCTCTACAACCCAGAAACTGGGTAACACGGTACCCCGTGGCCAGACTGGTGTCAGATCTCAGGCTGCTGACTACACGTAACGACTGGCAAAGATCTTCAAATGACAGCCAGGACCAACGGCTTCAAGTGCTTTCCGAGGCACGGAGGAAACTCGGTATATTTAAATCCACGGACCGACCTCGTCAAGCGCTGCTTAGCCTTGAAAATCGACCCGTGCGGCTGTTATCTGTTACAGAATAAAATTAACAGAAATGTAAGTTTATGTCCCGGCCATATACAGTCCCGACTGTTGCACTGGGCCATCCTCCTATTTTTCGAAGTCATTTCTTTCTTTCTTTTTCAGAGAAAACAGTCGGTTATTAAAGACTGATAGGACCGAAACATAATGGAAATTTGTGTAAATTCTTTACAAAAAGCCATGTTATGCCAGAAGGCGTAAAGAAGTTTGTAAGTAATTGGAAAAATCAAGTCAGGCATGTCTCAATAATAAAATAAAATAAGTCTGGACAAGAAAAAAACAATTATAAAGAATTGCAAAATACAAATAATTAATAATAAATAGCAATATTAATCAATAAAAAGAAAAACCAACCGTGATCCTTTTTTAAGAATTTATAAGAAAACAATAAACACGAAAAGGCATTATTTTGTTATCAGAATTATTCCCAGAAACGTGGGTATTATCGAAGAATACCGTCAATAATTGCCGGGAATTCGGAAAATCGGCTAACACGGTGTTACCAGGAAAAATAATTTGTTTCTCAAAGTAATTAATCCTCAGTACAGTAAAGAGAATAAAATACATAATAACTCCGTTATTTTATTTATAGTATTTATAGTATTTATTTTATTTATAGTATTTATGTTATTTATTTTAATCTTTAAAATTAAATACGTGCATAGCTGAGATAGGAGCCTGTTTAGTCTCGCACGGGGTTTTTATTTTATTATTGTTTAATTGTATGCTTATTTCTCGTGTCTCCTGTGCAGGTCACAAATAAATATTTTTCTTTCTTTCAAATAAATAGGAATAATTTAAGTATAATGCTGCTCGGCTTTTTAAGCTTAATATAATTTGTATTGCATTAAACTTTTTTAATGTGTTTTAAAACATTCGGTTTCAATTTTTATACTCGTACTAATCGGATGGGTGGTACAGAGAGCAGTGGTGGCCCAGTGGTACCGGCCGCGACTTACAAGTTGTAGGTCGTGGGTTCGAACCTAGGCAGGCGCTTTACTTTGTGTAAATTATTCCATCAACACTGCTCTCAAAACGGTGAAGGAAAAAATCGTGAGGAAACTGGCATGTCCTAGAACCAAACATCCAAAGACTTATGGCATCCACCAACCCGCACTGGGCCCGTATGGTGGATTACGGCCCATTCTCTTCAGAGAGAGGAGGCCTGTGTGAGGAGGTACCGGGTGAACAATATATAGGATAAATTAAGGTTCTAAATATAATTATTAAAAAAATATAGATGGTGTATACAGATGGTAGAAACAAACACGATTCTATCCATACCATGCTAGCAAAGTCGTAGTCATGAGATACACCTATGCAGAGAGCTACGCCGTAGCATTTTGCTACGCAACAGCAGATTGCTACGCAACACCAGATTGCTACGCCGTAGCAAACAGATACATCTTAACTATGTTAAGACCGCGGGTTCCCCACGTGTTTGATACATATTTACGATGTGGTTTTGCGTAAACCGAAGAATAGTAAAGTGAGGGAATACAAATATATAACTTAAATAACTCATCCAAAAAACAACATTTCTATTACACATAACATTGCATCACCCCTGCATTCCAGAGGATTAAGCAAAGGTGAATCTAACCTCCCACGTTCCACCAGCTATGTTTAAATTACATCAACCGAAACCCAAATCTGGACTCCGAGCTGTTACTGAGAAATTTCAGTCTGAAAAAGTTAATTTTACTTTGAGAGAAATCTATTTGATTTTTTACGAAGAAAACTTATAATTTAAAAGCAGTTCCTTAGTTTCTTACAGCAGTAATTACACCACCCATGACATAATGACTTCTAATTTTGTAACGAACACCTTGATGACCTTAATAGGCAGCCGGAACTTAACTGAATGGTTATGGCAACCCCAAACAGGTGACTAAAGGTAGTGTGGTCGCAGTTAGTTTGTCGTTAGTACTAGGGTTACATGACTTGGATGGGTAAGATCTACCTTAATGTATTCTGGCCTTAAGGCACCGATTCCCTTGAGTAGCTGATTTTAAAACGAGAATCGCGTCTAAACGGCTAGTCGTAATTTTTAAGAAAACATATATGTTACATTAGACTATTTCCTTAATAAATTGATTTAAGACAATTTTCAGTTTTATTCGTATAATTTAGTATAATTAATTTGTAAATTATGTCTAAAATGTACAAAAACACGACAATCACACCAAAACCGCTGGGCGTATTTAATGATATCTACACCATCCCAAAGACAATTTAATTATCTACATTTTGATCTGAGGTTTTTTTTTAAGTCACAGAATAATAAGGAAAGTACAAAAAACTACTAAATATTGGGTCGTGCGGATGTGAAACGAGTGCGCGTTTTGTTCCCGCAAGGTCGTTGGCGTTAGTCGTCGCTTAAGGATGATCTCTAGAGATTATTTCTTCAGAGAAGTACTTAATTTTATAAAAACTTCAATTGGATCATACATGTTTTATAATCGTATAAACAAAACATTAACAGATAAACTAAACCATACTGTATTTAAATAACAAAAAAAAAACTGTAAACCGTCTACGGTTTTTTTTAACGTGTATTACCCGGACATAAAAACGAATCAATTGACACCTTATTCATCAAAATCGGATAAATAGTTTAAGCACTACGGAGGAACATACGTAAATACAAACATACATTAACTGCTAAAATCATAGCCCTTCCTTTTAGCTTCGCCGTAGTCGGATAAAAACAAGCTATGAGCCCGATGGGACTTCCCATCAGCAAAAATAACGAACTTCCATCTACTTTACATCTGCACAGAATGAATTTTCGAAATTTCTTCATTGGTGATAAATGAGTTCAATAAAAAACTCAAGTGCTAAAATTTCATTGTGTGTTAGTGCGTTGTCAATTAGCAAATGAATGTATAGTGCAGACATTACCTAATTTATCCAAATACATACATACGTACACTCATGGGGGTACCTTTTTACCCGACTGCCGAAGGAGGGTAATGTGTTTATCAGTCTATGTATGTATGTATGTATGTATGTTTGTTCCTATGTGGCGTTCCAGAGACCAAACGCGTTGGCCGATTTTGATGATTCATACGTCAATCGATTCGTCTTAACCCTGCGGGTGTCATAGGCTACCTTAAAATTGGACAATAGAAAAATGGCGGATTTTGGGCGCCATATTGTCCCAAATTTTTTTTTCTTCCAAACCCAGTGTGTGGGGTATCAAAATAAAGGGTTTTAAGAGGTGATTTCAAAAATATATAACACTTATATGTTTAAATGTATCTAATTCGAAAAAAACTTAACTAAAAACTTATAAATAAAAAAAGTTAAATCAAAAAACCCGACTGCTTCAAAAGCGAACTAAAAAGACGTAAACAAGGAAAAAATTATGCTGTGCAGCCGGAGGATACACCAGATTTTGATCAGCCAGCCCGCGAATATGTATCCTCCGACTGCACAGCATAATTTTTTCCTTGTTTACGTCTTTTTAGTTCGCTTTTGAAGCAGTCGGGTTTTTTGATTATTTGATTTTTCTCATGAGGGTAGGCAGAAACTACAGGACGCCACCGCATCCTTACATACTTCTTTAGCTTCACTCACAGTCATACATCTAGTGTCATACTACACACACGCCGGTTATGAGTACTGCGCACCGGGCCTTTCTGAATAACATCACCAATAAGATCTTTGTATGTCTTTCTAGGGCCTAGAAAGACATACATAGACCTTCCCGGCGTTTCTAAATAATAATAATTTATTTTTAAACTAAATAATAACTAAACCATTTTATTTAGAGGTACCTCAAACATCTATTTTCCACATCTCCCTCCATAACACTCATTCCTCACTCCGCATCATTTCATATTTTTCTCCATCTCACGAAATTATCACGAAAATATGGTAGAAATATACATTCAAGTAAGTTCTTATTGCACCCCCGGGTATTATTGCACGGGCCAACATGTTTACCTGGGCCATAAAATATTTTAACTCTTGAATAATTCTCTTTTCGCCCATGAGCGGGCGCATTTACGCATTGTGGCCCACTAAATAAAAAGGGAAGGTAGTGTTTTGTTCCTGTTGGTGTCGTAAATGACTAAACAATTTAGTATTGCAGATAGATATTGGTAATAGGGGAAATGAAACTGGGTTTCTGCAACTTCGGGGATTATAATGACGTCATATTTAAAATGATAATTTACATTTTATAATTGCATCTGGTGGTTCGTGAACCACATAATTTATCCTCCAGTGTCCGTGTTTGTATTTTCGTAGAAATCATAATTATACAAGAATACTCGTATTTACAGTAATTTTTCACTGCTTTGGATGTTAATGTTTTTCTAGTACCTATTATATAACTGCACAGTACATGTGTGAGTACTTTAAAAACTTTATACCTGTACGTAGTATAGTGTGTAGTGATTCTGTGATGCATTGTCCTCACATAAATGAATTTATTAATGTATGTACTTATGTACCTAATAATTGTAAAAAAACTATTTTATTTTTAAAAGAGTAAGTATGTAGTTTCTTGTACATTCTTCTCCATAACAAGCTACTTTCCGAATGTACGGTAGAATCAATTATTATTCTTAGTAAATTTTAATTTTAATGTAACGTTCAAAAGTGCCGCTTGGTGACCTAGTTAAAATAAAATATATTTGTCTTTGTCTAGTTTCCCGAATATGTTACGGTAGAAACATCGATTAAACGAACAACAGAGTTTAAGTTACTGGAAAAACGCTTGGTAAAATCACATCACTATCATGAAACCAATTTCAATAAAATATTCAACCAAGCCAAAAAAAACTATTTTATTCCGGCCATTTTCCTCAACAAAAAACTAGACTTAAAATAAATTCTCCCTTATACACATTCCCTCCCATCTCTGCAAACAAGCCCACTACTAAGGGCTTGTACCCTATAAAAAAATAATATTTTATTTACCCTAAGTGCTACCCAATGATACCTGCTAACTTATTCATATAATCGTGTACTAAGAAACTCCCCTTGCCGTATCTTTCTACTGAATTTGTAAGGTTCATTGTTGGGACAGATAAACATAAGATGGCATAAAGGGGTTTTAAGTTAGATGTATTTATTTGTCATTTCGAGAAGAAAATGAATTGGATATAGAGCTGTCAGAGCCATATATAACTTAAGTCACCGGGAATGTCTTAGGGTACTATTTAAAAATATTAATAATATGCCAGTTTCTTGCCAATTCATTTATGAAAATATTATGTATGTAAGGCAAAATATACAACTCTTTAGTAAAGTCAGTGACAGACACAATTGTAATATAGAAATAAAAGATAAGTTGGATCAACCATCTTATAGATTAGCTAAAGTACACTCATCTTTCATGGAGTATTGTGTTAAATTCTATAACAAAATATCTTGTGATATATTAAAACTCAATGAAAATAAATTTAAAAAATTGTTAAAAGTACACTTTGTAAACAAGCATATTACAAATTAGATGATTATATTCAAGATAAGAATGCTTGGAAATATGCAGGTCCTGCTCCATAGGGCAATATTTAGTGTAGACAAAATCAAATTTCTTAATTTATGTACCTATTCATAGTTATTGTATTCCCAGTATTTTTTTTATGAAATTGACTCACACACTATTCCGTTGTTGTTGAATTAGGTATTTACCTATGTTCGCAATATTTGTAAGTATGTTCCTATTTATCAAATTAATGAGTTTACCAATTATGTAATGCTTTAAATACTTTATACCTATACGTAGTATAGTATGTAGTGTTATTCTGGATGCATCGTACTCACATACTTCAAATTATCAATGTATGTACTTATGTTAATATTGTGAACCACTTATTTTTTTGAAAGAGTGAGTATGGAGTTTCTTGTCCGTTCTTCTTCTTATCAAGCCACTTTTCCGAATGGACGGTAGAATCATTTATTACTAATTTGACTTTGAGGGCTTTTCATTTGTTTTTATGAGGAGTTTTCTGATTTTTCTGGATGAATAAAAGTCAAGAAATCTATTATAGTACTTTTCCGATTTAAGTAACAATACAAAAAGAGAAGCCAGACACAGACACAACACAACAGCAACAAACACAAAGTAAAAATGTTAAAATCCTTAATGTGTTTTCATCATTTTTAGATTGTTTTCCAGTATGTTGCTTATATCAGAAAGTGCTCCTGTCTCATCAAAATATTCTCCTTATTTCCACAAACTACACGAACTAGAAGAATCAAAGCAAAACAAAAATAGGGTAAACATCCAAATAACCTAGCAACAACCCCCGAATCAAGAAAAAACTCACGGAATGGCTCCTATTAGCCCGAATACACTCACATGCCTCCTGCAGCCTTCAACGCACAGCATTTGCTGACTTCCAAACTGCATACACAGACACACAAAGCAAAAAACTTTCGAGGCAGCTTATTAAATTTTCCCTCTGGAACGAATTTAAATTTTATTTATGGAAGACTAACTGAATATGACTCCTGTTCGCTGAACCATTATTTTTTTCGTTCATTATCTTCATACGTTCATTCATTGGGTAGGAATGAATGAGTGTATGGAGTATTTATTTGTTTGCATGCATCCATTTTTCTGCATTCTTCTTTTCATGGCGAGGTGTATACTTGGAGTTCAGTGGCCGTGCGATGGGCGGTTAATATATTACGTGTTCAATTATGATGTTTACATTGTGTTACTAGACAATTTATCACTTTTTGCTATTATAAGAAGGGGTATGTAGCGTTCGGTAGTTTCTGCTCATCCTTATGGAAAAAAGGAAGGGTTTGACGTCAATATGTTTTGGACCAAGTGATTAATACGGCGTTGTTCATATTGCCCAGACAATTTAAAAAATGCTCAATATGACTAGGCAGGCAATTATGCAAAAAACTATTGAATTAAATAATTTGACTGGCTTTCTGAATAATGCCCATCACTTATTGGGACAAGTAATAAAAAGGAAGATTTTTCAAATTATTTCAACGTTGTTATTGATTTTAATATAGAATAGGTTAGTTCGATTACTATTTAAGCAACGAAGTCAAAGTCTAACATAAAGGAGATAACCTAACTTATCCGTGTCAGGGTGCTCTACGCTCCCGAGATCGCTTCGCTCGCTCTTGGACTAATTTATTAACCATAATTATCGAATTCCCCAACCGTTAAATAGCAATATTCATAATGACCAGACAATGTGATAAATAAAGAAGTTTAAATCAGTGTTTGTTAAAGGAATAAACTAGAAGAGACTAGAAGTGACTGGTATTGAATTTTATTTAATAGAATCAAAAATAACAGTACAGTTTTCTTAGTAAGAAAAATATAGATATATGACAAGAAGAAAAGAGAAAAAACAAAAAGAAAAGAAAAAGAAAGAAATTAAAGAAAAGAAAGAAAGAATTAAAGAAGAGACTAAAGAGTACAAGACCATAACTTTTGTAAAAAGGTAAACACCTAATAGTTTGATTATACAACAGTATTCATTATATTGCCCGATTCGACTTGAGTTGATTCAAAATTCCCGGGCATTATACAACATAGTGCAGTGATTAATCACTTGGTCCATGACATACACACGTAATCATTATCTGCGCATAAGCAAAAAGCATTTTCTGATTATATCAGAATCGTGCTATCAGAGGCTGTCTTTCTGTTGAATTCTTTCAGAACCTGTTCATAAGACCGTATCAACTCGAATAATAAGTGCCACATAATGTTGACACAAACTTCTTTGAACCTCATATTTATTGTAACTCAACTGAATATCTCAGGAATATACGCGTAACACTCTTTTGTTGGTTCAGGAAACACCGACACTCATTTCGGTAACTCGAAAAACAAACAAAGAATCCACTCGAAGCCGCCCAAAAGCGCAAACAAACGACAAATCACTGCAAGCCACCTTTTCCTCAAACACCTGATATACCAACAACGCTAGGAAATATATCCAAAAAATAATGACGAAAAACATAAAATATTTCTAACAAAAACCTACCTCTCGGTACCCTAATTTGAACACTCATCACTTGGACGGAGTACGGAAACAAAGAAAGTTATTAATGTCTGTACCCATTGTCTACATTTCTGACTGCCACCACTACATCAAGACCTCTTCTCCACAACCAAGTAATAAGACAAGCTTAAAGAACGGCAGTTCTACCTCGCTGGTCCGTTTTGTCGGGTAGAATGTAACAGTTTCTTTTGTCCCGCGAGAGATTCTTCTTACAGTTTATTTTGCCCGTTTCAATTGCAACGTTTTGTCTTTATAAATTGTGTTGATTGACGCTATGGTTAATGAACCGTGTTACAGCGTTGATTGGGAAGACAAATATTTTTAATCAAAAGCTCTTTAAGGCTCTCGAAATTGATCTACAGAATAATAAGTATAGTTGGGACGACGATTGGTACTTTCACCCTACAGTCATAATGCAAGACGCATGGACGACATGTGAAAGTTAGGAAGATGGCTAAATGATACTACTGCATATAAAGTCAAAAATTAATATATTATTCGGACCAAAGGTTTAGTAATACAAAGGAGCGAGGGAGCACACGCGATGACCGCTAATCGAGTACTAAATGCTCTACTAATATCAATTAGTGAAATGAGGTAAAATGCTCGAATAAGCATTAGTGCATTATTATTACTGTATGGTTTCACCGTACATGCTCCCGGGCCAAAAAGATACAAAAATGTTACACGTCTTCTAATCTAAAGCGACACTTTTTAGATATAGGTGACGTAGCTATGTCCCGTTTACAATCAGTGTTCGCACTAGGTATTTTCACTTCACTTGGCTGACGGTCAGCCGTACTCTGCTTTCGCGAAAACACAACACTATTTGCCACACTTTGGGATAGTTCCACTGAAGAAACTGCTCGACACCTCCTCCATATGAAGTACGCTGCCACCAAAACGGCTACACCCAGCAGGCAGTAACAAATAGTGTACTGGTGAATGTCATGCGTAGACAGAGTGTAATCTGGTGAGTTAGTATTGGCAGATTTCAGTTGTTTTATTCGTTCATCTAATACTCCGAACAGGCTATTGGCCACGTAACCGATACCGTTAATGAGACCGCGACGCTGTCTGGCGCGCGCGTCAAAGTGCTGATTAATCATAAGTTGATTATAGTGCTGTATTTCTTTGTAGTCGTGATTTAATTGAAGCGTTATCATATTACATTGGCTAGTATCGTTTAGGGATGCGCAGAGTCTTTGTAAATAATCTAAAAACTTTGTGGCTGCTGTATTCTCTTCCCAGTAAGGGCTCATGTCATAGTAAACAATAAGATTCCATTTATCTCGAATAACTTGCATATTGCCCACTGTTTCGAAATACAGTGAATTGTTGTTTGGCAACGCTGTTATGTTAAAAGCTGCGCGAGATGATGTTATCAATGACATAAAAAAGATTAACGATACTACCACTGATACGAACTTAGATTTGATTTTATTGCTTGTTTTCTGCTCGTCAGGTTCCTTTATGCTGATGTTGATTTCTTGATTAACCTTTCTATCGTCTTTCATTTTGCTTGAAGCAGGCGATATCGGCAAGGTTGAGAGTTTCACAACCGGCCTTTTAAGTATTCCGCTTTTTGTTTTTAATGTTACTACTCGTACTAATCCATCTTGACCAGGGTGAGTTTCTACTACTCTTCCCATCATCCATTTTCCAGGTGGCAAATTGTCATCCTGGATGGTCACTAAATCATCGATGTTGATATTTTGCTCAGTGCTTCGCCATTTGCTTCTTACAGATAACTGTGTTAGGTATTCCGATCTCCATTTCTTCCATATGTCATTTACTATATTAGCTGATAAATGCCATCTAGTTCGAGCATCTGTTTCCGTTTCAATTATGACAGTTCCAGATCTCCCGGTCAAGAAATGCGCTGGAGTAAGTACGTTTAAATCTTCGATATCTTCAGACAAGGCACACAAAGGTCTGGTGTTCAGACAAGCCTCTATCTGTGCTAATATTGTGCTGAACTCTTCGAAAGTCAATTTCTGCTCTCCAATTACTCGCTTGAGGTGATATTTTAAGCTTCTAATGGCTCTCTCCCATAGACCTCCCGCACTTGGCCAAGATGGCGCGTTAAAGTGCCATTCTATATTTAAATCTGTTAGCTCTGCGAAAAAGTTACGATCATATACGTTTTCGAAATCGTGATAGCTTTCCTGTAGCATTCTATTTGCACCTACAAAATTCGTCCCGTTATCGCTATAAAGATGGCGTGGCGCCCCTCTTCTGGCGGCCATCCGTCGTAATGCTGCTAAAAACCCAGTACTGCTTAGGTCGGATACAAGCTCTAAATGTACAGCTTTAGTCGCTAGACAAATAAACAACGCAATATATCCTTTTGTGGTCTTAATTCCGCGCCCCTTGTTGCTTTTTATCTCTACGAAACCTGTATAATCCACTCCGGTGTGATAGAATGGCGGGGCGGGGTTGCTTCTGGCTTCTGGTAATTCTCCCATCAATTGATGCTGCAGTTTAGGCTCATGTTTTCTACAGGTGACGCAGTTTCGCACTTCTTTCTTTACAGCTTTGTTTCCAGCGATTATCCAGTATCTCTGCCTAAGATTAAATAAAGTTAATCGCGGTCCACCATGAAAGGTGAGCTGATGAGCTTGCTGAATTATCAGAGTAGTGAGCCGACTGCTGTAAGGTAATATGGCTGGATGCTTCATTTCCATGCTCATGTTTGCTTTGGTTAAACGGCCTCCCACTCGTAAAATACCCTCGTTGTCAAGGAAAGGATTTAATTTTAGTAGATTACTTCTGCTACTCAATTTATTATTTTTTTGTAATGTCATGATTTCCTCTGCAAACTCAGTTCGTTGTACATATTTTATAATGAGTAACTTTGCTTTCCGTAATTCATGCAAGGTCAGAAACTCGGGCAAACCGCTATGTTTACCTAACGTGACTGGATTCTGCTTAAATTGTATCGTTTTGATGGCTCGTAAAAGCCATGCTACTATTTTAGTTATTTTATTAAGTGAACTGAATTTAAGTAACAATTGTAATATGATGCTTTTCTTGCTATCTATTTGAGCGGCATTCACCTTGCTTGATGTTGTTTTTGCCTTTATTTCTTGATCCGTGGTATAAATGCTTTGCTTTGCTTCTAATTTTTCATCAAACGTTCTCAATGACTGCGGTCCATGCCACCACAGGGTTTGATTTTTCAGTTGTGAGGCTGAAATGCCTCTACTGGCTGCATCTGCTGGATTATCCTCCGACTTTACATATCGCCAGCAGCTTGGTTTCATTGTTGCTGCGATAACTTTAGTCCTGTTCGCAACGAAAGGTTTCCATCGGCTGTAATCGCCTTGTAGCCACCCTAAGACCACCATGGAATCCGTCCACCCATATATCCGAGTGTCCATTTCGCTATAACAGCTAATAACTTTATTCATTAACTTGGCTAGTAAATATGCTCCACTTAATTCTAATCTTGGTAACGATACGCTTTTAGAGACGGGTACTAGTCTAGTCTTAGCAACTACTAGTACCACAGATGTCTCATCATTTTTCTGTAATCGCGCGTAAATAACTGCCGCGTAGGCTTTAGTAGATGCGTCACAATAACCGTGCAGTTCTATGACGTGATGTGATTGATACCCGATCCAACGTGGTATTTTGCATTGATTCAAATATTCCATGTCTATTTTTATGGTTTCCCATTCGTATTTGATGTTTACAGGA
The DNA here is from genome assembly GCA_949775005.1 of Orthosia gothica. Taxonomy (NCBI): domain Eukaryota; kingdom Metazoa; phylum Arthropoda; class Insecta; order Lepidoptera; family Noctuidae; genus Orthosia; species Orthosia gothica. The sequence continues at coordinate 20,719,139 of OX459050.1, read as the reverse complement.
ACTTCTTCATCCCAATGCATTTTATTTAACCACAGCTTTTGGAATATCAGCTTTAATTTTGTTGTAAGTGGGGACAACCACCCCAACGGGTCGAATACTTTTGATATCTCCGACAAAAGTAATCGTTTAGTAATTTTGGCGTTAGGATTAGCTATGCTGTATTTGAAAGTAAACATGTCATCACAAGAGTTCCAACGAAGGCCTAATGTTTTTGACGTACTTTCTGATTTGAAGTTAAAAATTATTTCGCCATTGCTGCTGCTCTGCTCTATATTTTCAAGAAGTTCCGGATGATTTGCGGACCATTTTCTCAGTGTAAAACCGCCTGATTTTAATAATCTGTTGAGATCTTCGATGAGCTGCTTTCCTCTTTCGATAGAGTGAGAACCATGGACCAGATCATCCATATAAAAGGATTCTTCTAGAATCTTTGCTGCTTCCGGAAATGCACTTCGTGCATCCGATGCTAAACGTTTTAAAGTCATCATCGCTAGGAATGGTGCTGATTTTGTACCGTATGTGACGGTAGTAAGCTTGTACGTTTGTAGTGGTTGATCTGGCGCATACCTCCAGATAACTTGCTGATATTGCTGATCTGCTTCGTCCACCATTATCTGCCTGTACATTTTCTCGATATCTGATGTGTAAGCATAACGATATTGCCGCCACTTCAGTATCAGTTCCTGTAGATCCTGTTGTAAATTAGGGCCCTTATACATCAGGTCATTCACGCTGTATCCGCTTGACGTTCTTGCTGATGCGTTAAATACCACCCGTAGCTTTGTAGTAGCTGATTCTGCTCGTTGGACGGAATGGTGCGGCAAGTAACACGATAGCGCTTGTTTGGTTTTATTGCTGTAACTAGGCACCATATGTCCTAAGGCTATGTACTCACTAATGAATGTTTTATATTGTTCTGCTAGAACAGGTTGTTTGCTAAATTTACGTTCCAGATTTTGGAACTGTGCTATTGCCATATCTTTAGATGAACCTAGTTTTTCATTGATGTCTGCTTTTAGTGGCAATTTTACTACATACCGGCCGTCTTCTTGACGTTTTGTAGTTGATGAATAAAAATCGACACATTCTTGATCTTCCAATGATAGGTTTGATTTCTCGCTTATATCCTCGATGTCCCAAAACTGCTGAATATCGTGGATATTATTCATGATGACGTTGCACTGTAGTGATGCTATTTGGCCACCACCATATATGATCCACCCAAGCTGTGTTTCTTGCAACACTGGCTGTGATACATTCTGTCCTTTGATCAATCCTCCCATTAGTATCAAGCCATTGACTTGGGCGCTTAATAATAAGTCCACTGGACGGCTAATGTTAAAATATGGATCTGCTAATTTAAGATTTTCTATGTAGGACCACTTCGATGTGTCAAACGATTTATATGGAATATCCTTAAGTACGTTGTTCATGACTAGTACATCGGTTGTGAACGAAAAGTTGTTGTACGTTGAGAAGCAGCTTAGTGTGACCATACCCTTACAATTATGTTCGACTTCACCTACTCCGCATATCAATCCATTGAATTTTGATCTACGTAATCCTAATTTCTTTGCTGTACTTTCTTTTATTATCGACACTTGTGATCCAGGATCAATGAGTGCCCTTAAAATGTGACACGATCCATCTATCGTCGCGACCTTTATCAAGGCTGTAGCTAACAATACTTCATTCGTCCCTGGATCATTCTGAGACACATGCGCAGTCATTGCAACATTGTCTTTTGGATTTGGTTCAGTTGTTGTTGTTGCTACGTTGCTTGAATGCAATATATTTTTTGAGCAAGCGTCATGTAAAACGGAGTGGTGATTTCCGTCACATTTGCGACATCGCTTAACGGAAATGCATTGCTGGCCATTATGATCAAATAAACAATTTCGACATAATTTCAATCTTTCAACTGTTTCAAATTTTGCTTCATTAGGCAATTGCAAAAACTTTACGCAATTAAACATGGCATGTTGATGACCGCAAAATTGACATTTTGTGGTAGACACGTGTAAGGAATTTGAATATGGCTGTGGCTTATTGTATTTATTGGCAAAGTTCGGGTTATGTCGTCTTGCCCTTTGGTTTTCAGGAGCATCGCTATTAGTATGATGAGTTGGTTTCGGTGTTGCTTGATCGAGCTTCCTGCGAGAAGTTTCCAGGCTCGTAAACTTGCTTTCTAAGTAGTCCAAGAATTCCTGCAGTACCGGCAGCTCTCTGGAATTTTTAAGGGAGTCTATGTAGTCTCCGTACGTTTCGCTATCCAGCTTCTGCGCTAATAAATGCACAAGAAGCGGATCCCAAGTGCTGATATCAATTCCTAAGTTCCGTATGGCATGCAAGCTTTCTAGTGCTACATCATGCAGTTTCTTAATATGACCTAGCGTTTGATGCTGCGTACTTGGTAGGCCTAGTAAAGTATTTATAACATACGTAAATATAAGCTTTTTATTGTTATACCGATTGTTTAAGATTTCCCAACAGGTATGATAGTTATTGGAACTTATAGGTAGATGCTGAATAAGTTTTTCTGCTTCGCCCCTGACCTTCCCTTTTAGAAATTGCATTTTTTGCGCTTGCGACAAGGTAGGGTTGTTATGAATAGCTTCGCTAAAGAGGTCCTTAAATGACGTCCAATGTTGGTAGCTACCTGAAAATACTGGTATATCCATTTTTGGTGTGGAATGCTCTCTATGCGATACGCTCCATAGCTTTTTATTGATCATTTTCTTTAACAGAATATATGATCGCTCATGCTGAGTATACACTTCTTCGTAATCCTCTTCCTCTCCACCTGTCTCGCTATCTATCTCCCAATGGAGGGAATCAATCTGCGACCAGCGCGCTTGAAGTGTTCTCAAGGCGTCCTCCATCTCCCATTTTTCGGACATGGAGTCTAGGTCGATAAGCCCTGCTGATCTCTTGAATGCTTTGAAATTAGCTGTTTGCTTACGCAGCATGTCATCTAATTTGCTGGTAGAGCCTTTTGACTCCATTGTACGTAAAATGCTGGCTTTTGCTGGCTGCTTATAACCCGTTGGTCCTGCTGCTGCTAGTTCGGCTTCCTCTTGTTGCTCCTGTATTGGTTGAGTACCCCTAACGGATTTCATAGGCGTTTGCTTGCTTGACAACTGTTGGCGTTGTTCATTGATGAAAGACTTGGCTGCTGTATAAAGCTTGCTAACTTGTTCATGCTCGGAATTTATAAAATAAGAGTGATCTTTGTCCCCATGTTGACAAATAGCTAAATGATTGTTCTGAAAATCTGACCAATACCTCTCTAACAACTCTAGTCGCCTTTTAAAATAGTCGTCCGATTTCCTATCGGCGCTATCCTTTTTTATATTTATCAGTATTTTCTTGATTGACTCGCTAAGTTCAAGTTGCTGGTAGTAAAGCTCCTCCATTATGCTGCTAGTTTGTTTATGATGATAAAAAGGAAAGATCTTACTTGTTCGAAACTGGCTTTCGACTGCCGCTGGTTTGTTGTTGCACTCCAAACGCTGCTGCTCTGATGTAGCTGGGCTCGGACGCCCTGCTGCTGTAGATACCGATGTGCTGCGTTCTGCTCAAGATGCTGATTGCCCTGTCTTAGAGGCGCTGATGTCCCGCTGCTTGGTATGCTTGGGGACGGTGCTCTGCTACTAATTTTGCAACGCTACCCTGTGCTGCTAGGGTTTTGCTACAAATGCTTTGCTAAATTACTGCGGTTACAAAAGTAGACCACAGTTCATACGTATCACTGCAATCCAATATGCTGATTTCTGGACGAGTTCACTCACAAGTTACTTAATACACGTTACTCCCCAAAGAAAAACGAATACTAACACTCGCGAGGTCCCGCCCGATAGCTCGAAGGACCAATGTGAAAGTTAGGAAGATGGCTAAATGATACTACTGCATATAAAGTCAAAAATTAATATATTATTCGGACCAAAGGTTTAGTAATACAAAGGAGCGAGGGAGCACACACGATGACCGCTAATCGAGTACTAAATGCTCTACTAATATCAATTAGTGAAATGAGGTAAAATGCTCGAATAAGCATTAGTGCATTATTATTACTGTATGGTTTCACCGTACACGACAACTGGCAGTTTCGCCCCATAAACTGAATATTGATTGGGTTTTAATAAATATCTTTATATTCGAACTTTGCCCTTTGCAATAATAATAAAGTCAAATTCGTTTTCTTCAGTTCTCATCATCATAAAATAATATTGGAGACGCTCTGAATTCTATCTTAGTTTTAGATATCTTCAGTTCTGTTCTAGATTCTTCGCATATAAATAATAACTAGATATTGTCCGTGACTTTCCTTCCTGCACAATGGATATTATAATCTTTCAAGTTTATATTCTTAGTTTCAGCATTTCGAACATTGTCTGACACAAAACTATTATCTCCTAATTTCTGAAATACGAATTTGAAGTTGAGTCATACTACACTTTAGCCTGAAATTCAGTCAAAGTTTGGCGTTAAAATGGGATTTGAAACATTCTTAACTTCCAAATTCTCAATCTTAAAACCTACCCTAAATCTATAGTTCAAAGGAAACTGTTATAACTTCCAATACCAAACAATTAATAATCTGTACTATCTATACTTATATACTAATCTATACCAATATTATAAAGAGGAAAGATTTTTTTGTTTGTTTGTACTGAATTGGCTCCGAAACTGCTGGACCGATTTAAAAAAATCTTTTACCAAAAGAAAGCTACATTATTCCTGAGTGATATAGGCAATTTTTTCATCCCGAAAACGGGTCCTGTGGGGTGGCCCACGGGAGCGAAGCCGCGGGGAACAGTTACTATATATTGTACACTAGCTGACCCCCGCGGCTTCGCTCCCGTCAAAATTATAGCCTATGTTACTCGGGAATAAATTAGATTTCTATAGGTGAAAGAATTTTTAAAATCAGTCCAATAGTTTCGGAGCCTATTCGGTACAAACAAACAAAAAAAATCATTCCTCTTTATAATATTGGTATGGTATAGAATAATAATAAAGTGTTAATGTTTATGAGGTTGTAGGGGGTAATCTCTGGATCTACTGAACCGATTTAGATGAAATTTGGCATGGAGATGGTTTGAGACCCTGAGAGGTCGAAGAAACTATCCTATGTGGACCCACATAGGATAGTTTGTATTCCCTTGGGATGATAAAACACTTTTTACGGGGGCGAAGCCGCAAGAAGAAGCTAGTAAATAATAAATAAATGTATGGTTATTTATTATTTGATTCAAACTTCTTTATTTCGCAGAAAACTGCTACAGCTATTAGCGAAATGACTTCGTAGAAACGTTACTTAAAAATAATTCGTTTAAAAAAAGCAAATTTTCAACAAAAGATTTTCGAGCAAATGTTCGATGTAACGAATTTCGAGGAATTAATATTCAGTGAACTAAAAATTCTGCGTATAATGTTATGGAAATCAAAAATTGATGAAACCAATTTTCTTAAATATGAAAAATTACCTTTTACTAGCTAATAAAAATAATTATATACCAACGGGTATAAAATGGCGTTGAAATATCCGCATCGCTGTCAATAGGAAAAGAGCCCAAAACAGGACAGTATAAGGGCTCTTTCAATTTAGACGTGTATGCACAAAGAGCACCGGCGCCGGGGCCGCGCAAGAAATTTAAGAAACGCCGACACAAATACCTCTTTTAATACATAATTTATGTAATAGTAAACACGCTTCGATCGACAATCGATCAAAATACGTTATGTAAAACGATATCTTGCCAAAATACCTCGATCCAATAAGTAAAATGTGCATAACTTTTGAACGGCTTAACCGATTTTCATCAAATATGGCTAAGAACACTCTCGATAAACTCAACTTTAAAAAAAAAAAACAAAATCGGTTCATCCGTTTATGATGCCACAGACATATACAGAAACACACAAAAGCACCAGATGCACAGATAAAACTTATAACACTCCTCTTTTTCCGTTGGGGATTAAAATATTGTGTTTTTCCGACCCATCTGAATCCAGATGTGAGTACGGGGCCCATGTCTAGAGCATGCCCATACAAGTAGGAGGACTTGATGAACGATACTGATGCCACTACAAACGTGGACACCTACTGGTGCCCAAACAGTCTTAGGGTTAAAGAAACATCGACTAGAAAATTTCATACACAAAGACAACAAAACACCAATTTCGCTGCTGACAGTACCAACCATCCGAAACACAACACAAAAGATACTTAACCACAGAATCCCACTAAAGAATTTATCACGTCATCAATCTTTTAACAAAGAAACATCGACGAGAACTAACTACCTGCTAAACTGCTTATACCCTTCGCATTAACGGCGCAATAAAGAGTAATATATAGTTAGTAGCGTAAACTGTGTTGCCCCTTCCGATGAGACCATCATGGCCGCTGTTATGGCAATATCTTGGGCAGGAGGTGTAATGTTCTGTGGAGCTCTGGTCTACAGAGGTTTGGTCTTAAATTTGAGTTATTTTGAGATTGAAAACGGTTTAACAGGTCATTACAAGAATTAGAGATCAGTCGAGGATAGAAACTATTATGAAGCATAAAATTTGTTTTAATTGCGTGTTAAATTAGATAAATATTAGCAAGTCTGAAAAAACATAAATAACTGGCTGATTTCCACGGGTTCACACTCATGGCCAATTCCACAAAGAGCCGTGCTTGTCTCGAACTAAAAACATAGTCTTTCGCACTCATTGATTGTGGATGTGTATGTCAAATGGATGCACATTCGCCAGACAAGAAGTTTGCGCACTCTAACTACGCTTTTCTCCCTACTCACCCACCCCACCTTATCTCTCATTTTCAATGTTCTCCTACTGTATACTTCTCATACTACTGAATTTGATCACAATTTTTTTCATAATCAGTATATTCTTTTCTGGAACGCTCTTCCTCTCGAAATCAGGACGGCCACCAGTCGGTATGTTTTCAAGCGGCAATTGCGGTTTTATTTTCAACGGGGAGAAGGGTCAACTTCTTTTCATTACTTTTATTCATATAATCCAGTTTTATCAGTCCACCGAGTACCAGTACAAACCCTGAACTGCGTTTGGTAATCTTACATACAACTTAAAACAAGTTTTCTTGTTAACCTAACGTTCGAGCAAATCTAACCTGGACTAAGACACGCTAAAATAAACCAATACCTTCATATAACATGTAAAGAACCATTTGCTAAGCAATCGTAGTATTAGAGGTAAATGCCTAACTCGCCCTCTGGAAATAATAACAAAGCAATTTAACCTCAAACGTTCCGAACGGATGAAAGGGTCTCCATTGCAGAACTATGTAGACTGGGTTCCGAAATTATGGAATATACACTAGAATTTTCCTACACAATTAGGAGAGATGGAAATTGGGATTTGGCTTTCAAATTAGTCATAATTTTATGGCGGCCCAGTGGCTAAGACCTCGCCTCTCGTGTTTGAGTTCGTGGGTTCAAATCCAGGCATGTACGTATATAACTTTTTCAAATTCATATGTTCTTTCTAAGTTTATCTTGGGGAGAGTCTTCACAGGCAACGGTGAAGGAAAACATTGGGAGGAAACCTGGACTTATATAGTTAATGTAAGCCTGAAATAGCCAAGTCAGAGGCCTGTGGGGTTCCCAGAGGCATCAGCTTAATTAACTCTGACACCAGAGGTGCCCGCCCACATCCTGACACGAAAATAAAAAAAAGGAAGAATTAGTTATTAACTGCTCACCATAGAGACGGTGGACGGATGAGTGGTTGGGACTGTTGAGATAGCAAATAGAGATCTGTGGAACAGGAATCATGCTGAGCCGACTCCAAATAAATTGGTATAAATGGTATTTAATTAAATAAAATACACCTACAAATTAATAAATAATAAGTACCTGGGCGACCGAGCTCTGCTCGGGTGAAAATAGAAAAAACCGGCCAAGTGCGAGTCGGACTCGCGCACGAAGGGTTCCGTACCATTATCGCGAAAAAACGGCGAGAAATCACGTTTGTTGTATGGGAGCAACACTTAATAATTTATTTTATTCTGTTTTTAGTATTTGCTGTTGTAGCGGCAACAGAAATACATCATCTGTGAAAATTTCAACTGTCTAGATATCACGGTTCATGAGATACAGCCTGGTGACAGACAGACATACAGACAGACGGACCGCGAAGTCTTAGTAATAGGGTCCCGTTTTTACCCTTTGGGTACGGAACCCTAAAAAACGACGTTTTCTTAAAAAAATTACCTATCTAGATCGATTTATCGCTCTCGAAACCCCCTGCATTTCATAAAAATCGTTAGAGCAGTTTCCAACATTCAGATTATATATATATATAGATACATATATACATGAATTGCTCGTTTAAAGGTATTCGATAGATAGATAGATAATATTTTTTGTCTCTCGTGTTTGTAACTCTTGTGCAAGTCCCAAATAAAATACTTAGTTTTCTTTCTATACTAGGACATGATTATTATTAAAGCTAGCCCATAATGTACTCAAACTAATGATGTACCATTTCAACAAATAAAATTTCAAAATTTAGAAAACCTCCGACACATTTATCTTGCGAAAACACCCCGATTCAAACAGTAAAACGCCCATAACTTTTGAACGGCTAAACCGATTTTATTCAAACATAGCTAAGAACACTTTCGGCAAAATCACCTTTCAAACTAAAAAAAAAACTAAAACAAAATCGGTTCATCCGTTTAGGCACTATGATGCCACAGACAGACACACAGATACACAGCAACACACGTAAAATTTATAACAACTCTCTTTTTCCGGCGGGGGTTAAAATAATGTTTTGTAAAATAACTATTATCTTACGATATCGAAATTATAGTAGACTACCTGTCCCCCGCGGCTTCGCTCCCGTCAATATTATAGCCTATGTTACTCGGGCATAATGTAGCTTTCCATAGGTGAAAGAATTTTTAAAATCGGTCCAGTAGTTTCGGAGCCTATTCGGTACAAACAAACAAACAAAAAAATCTTTCCTCTTTATAATATTGGTATGGTATAGACTAAAGATAAAACAAACAGCCTCCTTAAAACAAAAGCTACGAAAAACTACAAAAACAAACACTACCGGAATACCGTTTCCAGAATAATTCAGTGTTTACTACCGTGACAACAATTCTTGGTAGAAAACAAGGGACTACAATAATACCGTGTTAACGAGCGCAAACTATTGTGGGGTGACCATTATTACGGTCGGGACAATCCGGTCGAGGCTATATCGAATAATGTTTGGCGGGAATTGGATTTTTGACAGATCATAGGGTTTAGACAAACTAAGACTACCAGTGGTCACGACGGTCAACAAAAATTGGGCTGCCAAACATATAATAAATCTGTAGAAAAGTAATTTTGTACATAAAAATAGCCAGTGTTAAAGGATAACCAACAGTACCCATTTCCAGCATGTTTGGTTTTTTTTTCTGTGCACGCATCACATAAAATTTACAAAACCAATGTAAATAACTTTTGTACTTAAATCTGTGCGTAACTTGAAGTATTAGTTAATTTTTGTTTCATCGCAATCGGTTAACTCTATCAGCAGTTAGATGAATTTAAAGTGTTCAAGAAGTAAAATATCAAAATACACGCAATTCAGATACTGGGAAAGTTGAACTCCATATTCGATAGATGGCGTTGTTTCTGACTGGCGGTGTTAAGATTCTCTGCGAAAGAATGACACTAGAAAAATTGTAGGTAGGTGAGGAGGGTAGGCAGTTGACGGAAGCGAAGCCGCGGGCACAGCATAGTAATAATGTAGCTATTTTGACTTTTGGACATCGATATCACTGACAGATTGTTACTACGTCTGAAACCTCTGGACTTTCCTTGAGTTTCACGTTAGAAAAAGTCTGAATACATTGTCTTAAAATGTCACGTCTTTAAAAATCAATATAGAAAGAGATCTGGAAATGCTATTGGACGAGTCTTGCCCAGTAGAATATCATAGGACACAAAGACTAATAAGCTTCTCCGTATACTGTGATTTTCAATAGATTCTCGTAATTTTTTGTATTTCTTCTTATTTGCATTATATATTAAGTGGATATTTATGTGTTTATTACATAGCTTAAGTATTTATCTGTGTATCTATTGTAGTCATTGATGTATTAAAAAGAGGTAGATACGGGACTGGTTACAGCGCTTGGTCCTACTAATCTAAGTGATTGCCCGTAGCGGGTACTCAGACGCACACGGCACATGGTTGATCACACAGCTCAATAATTTCAGTTTTTTATGTTTTTTTGCAATAAATACGCATCAAAATGACTTCTTGTGTAGTTAAACAGTGTTTAAATAATACCAGGAAGAAAAATAAGTCACTCGGGATCACTTACCACTCGTAAGTACAGTCAAAAATGTTAATTTGTTGAAAATTACAATAATATGTTTTATGTTTTTATGTTTGCTTCGCCATATTTGTTAGAGCGAGATAGATATTACAAACACGCGTGAGAGACACGATACGCACATTGCAATATCATTTCATTCATAATAGTACCTTCGGCCAACGTTCGGCGGCTAACGCGATTTCGCTCGCGCTACAGCGCGCAGCGCCGTCTCCTATCTTTGTCCTTGTCTATCGGTAACTGTAGGTTTGGGACTGGTTGGTTTGACACTGAACACAGATGTGTGAGTTTCGGTGCATGTAGTCGTGCGCCGAGCCCAGGTTTTTCGAACGCGATGTTAGCGCGTAACGTATCTTCCTCTTTTTAATACATCAATGATTGTAGTATATCATTTTAGCCCTGTTATTATTACACCAATGACTGCCTTATTTCATTTTCAAGCAATTACTGTCCATACCAGGTTGCCTGGAAGAGATCGCGGCATGCGATAAGGCCGCCCTTTGTACTTAAGTTTCTTTTTATTTATGTACTTTATGGTATACAATAAAGCATATAATAAATAAATAAAAGCACGTACTCGTGTTATGTAGGCGTGAAAAGGTCCGTTGGCCTTTTAAATCATTGAGCACACTGAGTTCCAAAAAAAGATTTTAATCTGTATGATGTAAACTGAAGTGTTTTTTTAATTAAGACGAACGGATCCTATCAGCCTTACCCCAATCCTTTATTGACACAAAAAAATAAAGGTAAAATGGTATAATTAAATCAATAACGGAACCAAAAAAAGCTTTTAAACAATCCATTTAATTCCCCTTTACAAACACTTATAAATAATATAGGCTTCTCTTTTACCGGTATTTTCATCATACGATTTTACCGGTAAATTTAATTTTACCCACTTCATATCGAAATAAAGACCAATATTATGTAACAGGGGAAAACATCAAACAACATGTCAATTTGTCTTTGACAGACCCTGATCAAAGAAAAATTCAAACAAGCACGTCAAAATGGTTTCCTGTCGGCCATTTTTGTTTAACGTAAAATTATGGGTACAATTTTAAAATAAGTGTCAGTTAATTTTGTTTGAGTAAAGGAATTTTTCATTCTTAAATCCGCTTTTGGATCTTTATATTTATTTGAGTGGTTTTTATAGTGGTTATGGTTTTAATATTTTCCCAAAAAAACTAACTAAAATGCTGTTCTGGCAAAACCAAACTAATTAGCCCCGCATATTAATGAACGCTCTAAAAAACAATGTTTTTTGTTCTTGACTATTGAATCAATATGTTATGTCCGTTCTATTCTTTTATAGCTTTGCCACACTAAAGATTTATCCGTTTAGCTAGTTATCATGAGTCAAAAATATACACCCAAACCTGGAACAACTAAAAGAGAAAAACTTTCTTTTAGAGATGTGAAATTGTTTCGGTGTACAATAAAATACAATAATGTATTCCGTGAAATGACCTTTCAAGGTACCAAGCACAACAAAGTACTCCAAAACAAGTTTCCAAGAAACTTAATCAAAAATCCAACAAAGAAAATATTCCGCGAAATATACTCCGAACTGACGGTCACAGTACCCTTCACGTCCACTTTTTGCAAACAGCTCCTGTTTATGATGTTGTAAAATTGTTTTCTCTCGGTCTCTTTAGCGATACATTTTGTTTTTACTATCTCCAACACTTAATGGTTAAGTGTTAGTCACTTTTAGTTTCTCTTGTGATCCTGTTTCCGTGCTGGGAATTTAATAAGGTTTGTGAATGTTGTCGGATATTGACCGATGTTGTTGTGACTAGATAATAATGTCCATCTTTTTCGATAGAGTTGTGATGGAATTTATTAGGAAATAATCTATAGAAAGATGACAAGAAATCATGGTTTCCTATTTGTATGATATTTGAAATTAACTGTGTGAGAGTATCACTCTGAAATCAGTTGGTTTTATAACTTTTTGAAACTTAAGTATATCTATATCTTTAATTATGAGGAGAAGCTATTGTTTTGAAGGGGAGCTTTAATAGGCTAGTATTACTATCTGAATCATTAATTTGTTACCAATCAGTCAATATAGGTAAATAAAAAACCGGCCAAGTGCGAGACGGACTCGCGCACGAAGGGTTCCGTACCATTATCGCAAGATACGGCCAAAAATCACGTTTGTTGTATGGGAGTCCCACTTAAATATTTATTTTATACTGATTTTAGTATTTTTTGTTATAGCGGCAACAGAAATACATCATCTGTGAAAATTTCAACGGTCTAGCTATCACGGTTCTTGAGATACAGCCTGGTGACAGACAGACGGATAATGGAATCTTAGTAATAGGATCTCTTTTTTACCCTTTGGGTACAGAACCCTAAAAATCATGCCATATTTGTATCTGAATTGGATATACTTTTTCTTAATCTAACTTCATTGTTGACAAAAGATATCGTGTTACCCAGTTACTGAGTTGTGGAGGTCCGATAGGCAGGGAGAGCTGACCCCAACACGGAAAAAGGCTAGGCAGAATGGTTAAAATGTAACGCCGAGTTTCAAACCCACTCCACTGAAACTCTCTGATACCGATCACCAGATCTAACTCTACTGATACAGTTCACAATTGTCTGCCATCTATCTCTGAACGTTATCTACAGTTAACCCTCACCCGCTTGCCTAACAATCGCCGTCCATTTGATCTGCGGTACAAGTTTGATTGTTAGATTGCGAAACTGTGCAGCAGGAGGAGGGTTAAGGTGTTAGTTTGAAAGTGATCTTGAGGTTCTGTAAGTTTTGAGACTGAGTAACGGTTGGACATAGTGTAGTATTCTGTTCTGCAGTAGTTTTGTCTAAGATGGTGAATTCATGTTGCATAATGCGGCTTTGAAGTCAAAGCTTAGATAAGATTTACTTTAGCAGGAAGGTAAAATTCGTAAATAGGATTATTGAAGGATGAAAAAAATCGAGTTTATTTGCGCCAGGCACGACGCATATCATAAAAAAAGGAATAAGTAACTAAAATACAAATACAACAAAGTATGCTTTACAACCACAACATAATGCTGGGACTCACGTGCAAGACAGAGCCACAGCGCTGTTGACTGGTTAACGGCGCCGAGACGTGGACACTCACAATACGGCTGGTTCATCGGTTCAAAGTTGCTCAGCGAGCTATGGAAAGGGCTATGCTCGGAGTCTCTCTAAGGGATCGAATCCGAAACGAGGTGTTCCGGCAGAGAACCAAAGTTGTCGACATAGGTCACAGAATAAGTAAGCTGAAGTGGCAATGGGCCGGCCATATAAGTCGTAGAACCGATGACCGTTGGGGTAGACGTGTTCTTGAGTGGAGACCGCGAACTGGTAAACGTAAGGTGGGACGACTTCAGGCTAGGTGGAGTGACGATCTTCGCGGGGCGGCTGGTAGCAGCTGGATAAGAGTTGCCGAAAATCGAAGCAAATGGCGTGCAATTGGAGAGGCCTATGTCCAGCAGTGGACTGCTATAGGCTGATGATGATGATGATATGTGTTATTCTGATGTGCAATATTTCTGTAGTTTCATCAAAATCCGTTCAGTACCAAACATCCATCCATCCCTACTCAAAAACTTTCACGTTTATAATAGTAACTAGCTTCTGCCAGCGGCTTTGCCCGCGTGTAGTCAAAAATTATCCCAAGGGCACATATCCCTGTGATAAAAAATATCCTGGTTTAGCAACCAGACTATTATCTATCTCTGTGCCAAATTTCATCCAGATCCGTTTGGCAGTTTTCGCGTGAAGAGTAACAAACATCCTTCCATCCATCCTCACAAACTTTCGAATTTATAATAGTAGTAGATTAGTAGGACTGCAGCTACTAGCTTCTCTGCAGCTTTCTTGGGGTCTAATCCACACGAAGCGTGCAATTTCTGGGGCGCATGGTTAGCGCAGTGGTTGAGCGATTAACTGCTGCGCTGCGTGTCGCGTTCGATTCGACTCCCGCACGGAACAAATATTTGTATAACCTACAGACAGTTGTTCCGGCTCTGGGTGTTTGTGTATGTGAGTTTATATGCTTGTAAACGCACCCATGATACAGTAAAAATTCCTAGTGTAGGGCAATGTCATAAAAAATAGAAAAGATAAATACTAGCCTAATTTTCGTAATAAGGTCGATATGTTCGAGATTACCTTTAGAAACAATTTCACTCCTTCATAATATAAGTTTAGGTAAGCAATGGTACCTTATTCACCTATTTATATATCCCTCAAAGTGTCAATTTCCAGACACAATAGAAATTACCATTGTTTTAATCCGATTCGGAAATATGGACAGTTGAGCTGTTAATAACACATATAGGTTATAATTTATAAAGATATTGGGTGAAGTACTAAAACAACGCAGGTGGAGCCACGGGCGGCAGCTAGTACAAAATAAATTGCCAAAAGAAAACATAGCAATATCGAGATGGCACAATAAAATCTGGATTTCAAAATTGGTATGCAAACAGTGATTGGGATTGGATCCAATTAAATTGCCCCAATTTTCTTAAAATCCATACATTCTGTGCTTCCCCCAAATGACCAAAGTAAATATTTTCATAAATTAACAGATTCAATTAATATTTTAAAGATTGCGTCTTAACAGAACCTTGGAGAGTTTACAAGGCAAATAGCAATTAAATTTCAATTTCTGTTTTACGAAACTTGTTTAGGAAGATTGTACTTTAAGTTCCCAATGTTAAGGTACAAATTGTGTTGGGGGAAATGGGGCACTTGTAATTAATTAAACATTATTGGAATGTTCTAGTTAAGGTGCTTGCACAGGGTATTAGGAAAAAATTTAAGTGTCATCTCGCTGCTTATTGGGAGTAAGTTCAAGTAAGCTGGGGTAAAAGTAAGCGTGTTCTATTAAAAACGTTATAAATTTATTTTAAAACATTCAAAAAACGTTTGGAAACTCCCCATGTTTCTGTAAAAAAAATGGTTAACTGCCGAATTTACCTTAAAAAATTCTGCTTGTAATAATAACCTAAGATTTCTTGGCGGGCAGTTTTAAATCAGAACCCTGAAATAAAAATTATGTTTCAAAACTGTGGTCTAACTCTAGTTTTGTGTGTAGGAGACAGGTAATCTCTGAAAATATTAATCCGATCACGGGTTTCTTTTTTGCACAGATATAAAATTGCAAAAAAATATTTTAACCAGTACTACATATGTTATTCATCATCTACCTAGCCTTTTCCCAATTGTTGTTGGGGTCGGCTTCCAGTCTTACCGGATTCAGCTGAGTACCAGTGCTTTACATGGAGCGACTGCCTATCTGACCTCCACAACCCAGTAACTGGGTAACACGATACCTCGTGGCAAGACTGGTGTCAGATCTCAAGCTTCGGTCTACTCGTAACGACTGTCAAAGATCTTCAAATAACAGCCGGGACCAACGGCTTAACGTGCTTTCCGAGGCACGGAGGAAACTAGCTATGTTGAAATGGTCACCCACCACGGACCGACCTCGGCAGCGTTGCTTTACCTCGAAGATCGACCCGTGCTGCTGTTATTATTTAGCCACGAGCTACACATATTTTATTATTATTAAAAAAAAAACAATTAATATTTTAATGATGATGATTATTTATAATATTTTTAATTATTGCCAATTTATTGGTACGACTTATGATATACTCATTGTAACTGATTGCATGGAATGAAATAAAGCTTTTTTATTTAATTTTATTTACTACATATGTACAAGTTGTAGGTCGTGGGTTCGAGCCCAGGTATGCGCTTTACTTTGTGTAAATTATTTCATCACCACTGCTCTCAAAACGGTGAAGGAAAACATCGTGAGGAAGCCGGCATGTCCTAGAACCAAAAATTCGAAGACGTGACATCCACCAACCCACACTGGGCCCGTGTGGTGGATTACGGCCCATTCCCTCTCACAGAGAGGAGGCCTGTGTCCCTGCAGTGGGAACATTAATAGGCTGATGATGTACTACATATTTTAACAATTCACCCCATTCGTTTAATACGGCATATGATAGCAACGTCTGTATTTTTACAGTCAAGTAAATTGCTCACTATCTACCTACAAGTCGTAAATTTTACGACCTCTATTGCTTTATGTATATAGTCTCGTGTTCAAATTTGTTACTGTAAGTGCTAAATTTATTTACATAGCGTGCGTTTATATAGACAATATGTAAAGAAAAATTACTTTATTTCTGTGTAATCGCTTGTATTACTGTAAATAGATACATAGATAGAGGTCGTTTAGCATAGAGCGTCTAAAAATTGGACCAGATAGGTATACTTAGCAGACCAGGAAAGGAAAAAACAGTGGATGTTCAATAATATCACTAACTCCGCGATAGGTACAACAAAACTGCCAATGGTGATGAGGATGTAGGACTTCAAGTAAATATTGAATAGATAGAAATTTATCCTCACGAAGTAAATACTTAAGGCAAGTGTGCTCCATCATCGCTTACCATCAGGTGAGAAAGTGTTCAAACGCGAAACTATCAATATCACAAGCAAAATTTAAAAAAACCCTGACACATTTTTATTTCAACACGTAATTACAACACGATGTAGTGTGAAAACACCCCGATTCAAACAGTAAAAAGCCTATAACTTTAGAACTGAAACGATTTTCATCAAACATAGCTAAGAACTCTCTCGTGGCTAAATAATAACAGCCGCACGGGTCGGTCTTCAAGTTTAAGCAACGCTTGCTGAGATCAGTCCGTGGATGGGTGACGATTTCAACATATCGAGTTTCCTCCGTGCTTCGGAAAGCACGTTAAGCCGTTAGTTCCGGCTGTCATTTGAAGATCTTTGACAGTCGTTACGGGTAGTCAGAAGATTGAGATCTGATACCAGTCTTGCCAAGGGGTATCTTGTTACCCAGTTACTGGGTTGTGAAGGTCAGATAGGCAGTCGCTCCATGTAAAAAACTGGTACTCAGCTGAATCCAGTAAGACTGGAAGCCGACCCCAACAACAATTGGGAAAAGGCTAGGCAGATGATGATAGCTAAGAACTTTCTCAATAAAGTCACCTTTCAAACTAAAACATACGAAATCAAAATCCGTTCATCCGTTAAGGAGCTATGATGCCACCAGACAGATACACAAATACACAGGTACGTAGGTGTACACGTCATACATATAACACTAGTCTAAACTAGGCGACGGCACGAACTATTTTGTGGACAGTGGAGTAATCTCTAGACTACGTTTGTTTGGAAGAATTTTCGACTAGTGTAACCTTAAGTTCAGCACAGGACTATTACACGTTTCTCTTCATAACAAAAAAACCCGTTTAAATAAAAAAAAACTCATGTCTTTCTTAACAAAAGAGTATTAATACCAATTTGTTGCGTGCCCAGCCGGCGGAGAATACAAAATACCCCGGATTCCCCCAATTTCCCGTGGGTGTTGTAACTGGGGTGTGTAAGGATTTATCTAGATAAAAACATCTGGAAAACCTAGTAGCATTAGGTCGGATGTCACTTTGTTCAACAGGATACAACGTTTTATTGAATAAACGAGTGCTTGTTAGTATGAAAATAGACCTTTCTTAGAAAAAAAAAGAAAGGCCAAAGCTAAAATGTCTTAGTTGAAAATGTTTTGCAAATGTTATGGAGATTATAGCTTTTTGCAATAATAACAAAGCTATTGCATACACACAGGCATTTCGTTCATTAAACAATATGTTATCCTATCCAAAAATCAATTTAAAATCCTTTCTATACTTATGTTAAATGGAGAATCCAATCGTCAAATGCACAGCCCCAATCAGATTGAATGCCAAAAATCTGTATTTTACAAAAGAAGATTTGCCAAAAAATGGTTTTGTGATTTTTATTGCGTAACATATTAAGTCAGTACTAATTTTATCACAAAGCCCATCAAACCCATCTTCAGCTTACAAAGAATCAATTTCCTCGGTTTATAAGAATGCATTCTCCATTCTATTACAATCCCATTAATCACTTACTATCTTAGCGTTTTGATTCATTACATTAATACATCAATTCCCCATTTTTATCCTCCTTTCTATTAGGTGATAACTTTCCTCCTAGAAGGATAAAGAAGCTCATTTCTTTTCATTTAATTATTTCACTAAAATGTGGTATTCTGCCCACCCAGTAGCATTCAATACAGTGTATAAAGTGATTTACACATTTCCGATCGTGTTATACTTTTTTATTTATTTATTCATTTACACATACAATTGTTTTTAACCCCCGCCGGAAAAAGAGGGGTGTTATAAGTTTCACGTGTGTTGCTGTGTATCTGTGTGTCTGTCTGTGGCATCATAGCGGCTAAACGGATGAACCGATTATGATTTAGTTTTTTTTTTGTTTGAAAGGTAATTTTGTCGAGAGTGTTCTTAGCTATGTTTGAATAAAATTGGTTCAGCCGTTCAAAAGTCATGGGCGTTTTACTGTTTGAATCGGGGTGTTTTTGTAAGTTAAAACTGTCAAGGGTTTTTAAAATTTTGAAATTTTACATGTTACAGGTAGAACCCAAGGTAACAAAAGTAGTCATACAATATACGGCTAATAACAGTGTTTTCGACGTACGAAATGATCAAATTTTAAGATACAAATACAAAATCAAGCAACAAAATGGCAATCAAATACCTCAATCTTTGGTTGATTTTTTATTTTATTGGTCCCTAAAAGTTATAAATAATTATGCACTTTTTTTTAGATTTTAATAAAATCAACACAATCCATGCTAAAAACAAACCTAGAACCATGAAACACCTAACAGTAACTACACTCTTTGCGCTGTAGCATGGTGCGGATGACAGTTTTAATAACATTTTTTACGCATATACGTATACGCATTTTTTGTAGTTTAACGTCATACCATAGTTATACCATATACCATAGTTGCCTTTATGACGTTAAACTACAAAATATGCGTATACGTATATTCGTACAAAATGTAATTGAAACTGTCACCCGCACTATGCTACAGCGCCAAGAGTATAATAAGTATACCAATCACTTGTAATTCAATCTTATTCACAACATTACCAATCAGTCAACTTCATAACAGAACACTTTAATTACAAGTAACGTTTTTAATGTACCTAATAATTACTAACAAGTTCCACTCGTATCGCAAAACTCGCGCTCTCAGGCAAATTAATGACACTTCGTGACATCGTGTGCTCGGATAACGTAATTACAATTATTTTGTATCTGTACAGTTTTGCTAACATAGCGGTTGAGTTATGCTGCAAGAACATAGCTGAATGCAAATAAGGAGGGTTTTGAAGTACCTACAAGTTTAAGTGTATGAAGCTTTTGTAAACGTGTCTGCTAAAGTTGGCAAATTAGGCGCAATCTGTCTTTATTCAGACTAGAAGTTTTGAAAACAAACTGTCAATAACCATTGTCTCAACAAGAAAAAATAAAGAAAACATTTTTATTTCTTGTTACAATTTATAAAGTAGTAGACATGCTTCGATCGACAATCTATTGAACACGTAATTATGACACGATATCTTGAGAAAACACCCTGATTCAAACAGTAAAACACCCATAACTATAGAACGGCTTAACCGATTTTCATCAAACATAGCTAAGAACACTTTCGACAAAGTCATCTTTCAAACAATAAAAACTAAATCAAAATCGGTTCATCCGTTTAGGAGCTATGATGCCACTTAGATAGACACAGCATCACATCTCAAACTTATAACACTCCTCTTTTTCCTTCGGGGGCTAAAAAGAGTGAGGTAAGATAAACTAGAAGAGTACCTAAGGGACTTCCAAGAAAACAATAGATGGACTGTTTCATCATCAACATCATCATCGGCCTATTAATGTGCCCACTGCTGGGACACAGGCCTCCTGAGGGAATGGGCTGTAATCCACTACGCGGGCCCTGTGCGGATTGGTAGATGTCACAGGACATGCCGGTTTCCTCACGATGTTTTCCTTCAACGTTGTGAGAGTAGTGGTGATAAAAGGATGGTATTTAAAAGTACTTCAATTTATTTCCATTTCATTTACCTAATTTTGCCTGTGTTCCACCAAATATACTGAATGTGCACCAAAATATGTTCATATAAGTCGACGTAGCCCCGCTGCGCGTGGCTCCTATTTCTGTCTGCAGGGTCAAAAGTAACCTAACACGAACGAGATGACGGGAGCTGAGTTCGCTCGCTTTGCTCGCTCACTTCAGCTCCCGTCATCTCGTTCGAACCTAACCTGTCCGTGTCCTCTTGGACTGATTCTTTGACCATAATTTATTCGTAGATCAACTAATATTTGGTGCACGATCAGTATTTTAGATGTACCTTTAGATTTTTGGTGAACACAAAAATATTATCCGTGATAAAATAATTTACACATAGTAAAGCGACTTCCTGGTTTCGAACGAACCCACAACCTACAACTTGTAGATATATACAATAGATGATTATTTAAATTTTAAACAGACCTGATTTAGGTATGGACTAACAAACACTTTAGATTATAATTATTGATATTATTTATAAACTTAATCAATAAATTGTTGAACTGTCTACTGTGAGGTATAATCTAATAATTTAATTTAATATATTTTATAATATAGTGTGCCTAATTAATATTAATGAAGCAGGACTGTTAATATTATTATGATATGATGTGAATGACTAATAATCAGTGACATTGATGTAATTTCATGATATTATGCATGTACTTACTTACTTGAAATATTTGTACGACTGATAAGTCGAATATAGAAATAAAATAAATAAATTTCATTTCATTTCTACTTATAAGTCGCACTGCTCCTACAGATGGACTGTGAATTAAAGATGATATGAGATGGAGACTACTAGCAGTATGGCTAGCAGAGAAGTATTGAAGAAGAAGCCATATTGTGTCGACCGCGAATAAATTGGTCTAAGAGCACAAAATTGATAATGATACGAGAATAAACCAGAAGCTTCCAAATATAGAGAACATTAAAAGCGAAAAGTAAATCATATTTCTCTTGCGAAATTAATTAATATTAAATTTAATTTCCTACCTTTTGACAAAAACTTCAGCTTCGTTTGGCCGTCATATCGAATTATTTGACGTCAGACACACGCGCCGTTTACGTGTTAAAAACATGTACGGTTAGCAACGACATTTTACGTACGAGCTTGGAGGTGAAAACTGGCAAAAAATACGTGTTAGACACGGTATTTTGAAGTTTTTGTGGGTTAAAAGGTGTTAGCTGAAAACCCAGGCGTCATGCGATACGATTTCTGTGTCAGATAAAAGTTTATTTTAATTATTTAACACTTTAGGCAAACAAACATACAAAGGCGGACTGATATAGGCATTTTTGCCATTCAATCTTTAGGTTATGCAGAGGCAAATAGAAATTGATATTGGTTTAAACATAAGGCAGCCCTGAGGATAATATTATACTGAGACAGATCTAGGGCAATAGGCTCAGGCCTATTTCCGGATAGAATTGCAGCTTCAATGAAAAAAAACCCTTAACACTCTCTTTATTGAGCAGTCGAGTAAAAACTGGTTTTTTATTTATAACTTTTTAGTTATATTTTTTTTTCGAATTAGATACATTTAAATATACAAGAATTATATGTTTTTCAAATCACCTCATAAAACCCTTTATTTTGATACACCACACAATGGGTAAAAAAGAAAAAGAAAAATTTGGCCCGCACAATATGGCACCCGAAATCCGCTAAATCTTTTTTCCAATTTCATTGTAGCCAGTGACACCCACAAGGTTAAGACAAATCGATTTCAGTAAAAATCTTCAAAATCGACGAACGAACAAACATTCATACATTCATATGCTGATAAACACATTACGCTCCTTCGGCAATCGGGTAAAAAGGCAGACAAGACAAATCATTACATATTTATGAAGATAAATTTAGGAACTTGAAAGTCAGTATATTCCAAAAATAATCTGACATGATAAGGGATCCTAGAAAGGTCAACTGTCAGAGATACATGTTTGTCAATGACGGTATTACTTTTTTTTCGGTTGTCAAAACAAAAATAAGACATAAGTACCTTACCCTATAAGTTAGCGGGAACGTGATGGCGTCTATGTTACTTCTCTGCTTTATTAACCCCCGCCGGAAAAAGAGGGGTGTTTTAAGTTTCACGTGTGTTGCTGTGTATCTGTGTGTCTGTCTGTGGCATCATAGCGCCTAAACGGATGAACCGATTTCGATTTAGTTTTTGTTTGAAAGGTAATTTTGTCGAGAGTGTTCTAAGCTATGTTTGAATAAAATCGGTTCAGCCGTTCATGTTATGGGCGTTTTACTGTTTGAATCGGGGTGTTCTCGCAAGATAAATGTGTCGGGGTTTTTTTAAATTTTGAAATTTTACTTGTTTTTCTAAAATTGTGTTAAATTGAATATTAATAGTGTAAAAATGGTGGTTTTTTATTGTAATAATATTAGTGAACGTGCACGAGTGTGGGCAAGTAAAACACAACGGTAGAACATGAGTTTGTACTTGTTGTCGACCATACTCCGTAGAAGCTTCCAATAAAGTTACCGCCATTTTATTGGGGCCTAACTAGGACATTGAACTAAAATCTAAAGAAACTAGAACTTCTATTCTAAACGTGACACTGGCTAAATGCACAAACCGTGCGAAGACAATTTATAAAAAAAGAAATCTCTACAATTCCTCAAAGGATCACCACAAAAATTTCAAGATATTAATTAAATGTTAATTTGCAAATTCAATAATACCCATGAGTCTTCACTACACGACAATTGACACGAAACAATTCCTGCCAGGAATTGTTTCGGCAAATTGACATAAAAAAAACTTTCCCTATTATGTACCTAACGAGGGACTGTCTGTCTAGCCTTGAAAATCCAGCTAGTAGTTATATAAAACCTACTGGTAAAGATAAATATCTGGTTAACCATGCAGTAGTCGAATGGACTACATATGTGGTCCACTGGAAGAAAAAAAAAATCTCTCAAACTCATCATCTGCCTAGCCTTTTCCCAACTATGTTGGGGTCGGCTTTCAGTCTTACCGGATTCAACTGAGTACCAGTGTTTTACATGGAGCGACTGCCTATCTGACCTCCACAACCCAGTAACTGGGTAACATGGTACCCCTTGGCAAGACTGGTGTCAGATCTCAAGCTTCTGACTACCCGTAACGACTGTCAAAGATCTTCAAATGACAGCCGGGACCAATGGCTTAACGTGCTTTCCGAGGCATGGAGGAAACTCGCTATGTTGAAATGGTCACCTATCCACGGACCGACCTCGTCAAGCGTTGCTTAACCTTGAAAATCGACCCGTGCGGCCGTTATTATTTAGCCACATCAAAAAAAAAAAAAAACACTCAAACTGTAAGCGTTAATTTGCTCGTTTAAAGGTATTAGATAAATTAATAATTGAGAAACGCACTCAGTGCAGCACTAGCGCCGGTCACGTGCAGAAGTGTTACAGTAGCTCCGCAAAGATATTGGACTACACACGCAGTCCGCGACCAATTACTATACTTCATATAAGATAGCTTGATCTCTATGACATATGTCAAACTGACGTATACGTTATTGTTAGGCTGTCAAGCGCTGTTGTTACTGTATTGATACTGACAGCTGTCGCAGAAATCAAGCTATTTTGTATGAAGTATAATCATCTTTTTTTATTTTATGTTAAAATTCACATAAATGCCTAATTTGAATTGAGCTATATTTTAGTATGTTCGATTTTTGGAAATCCATGTAACTTTATATTTTTAGAATAAAAATATACAATCGACAAGCTGCACAGATTACTGAGCTAAGTCAAGCTCTGTCAATTTAGTGAAGTTTTCTATTTTTATTTATTTCTTAAGACACAGATATTGTGATTAAGTTTTATTGATTGTATCTAGTTAAGAAAACTGTACTGATTATATTTTAATTACTAAAATAAAGGAATTCTTTTTTATTTCATTTAAAAAATGGACTACATATGTAGTCCAAGCAACTACTGCTGTCTCATTTAGATGCGCGACTCCAGCAGGGTTAAGCTGGAAGCCGACCCCAGTATGTAAGGGCAAGGAATATAGGTAGGTAAATAATGAAAAATATACTTCAGAACTGAATTGTTAACCCTGCTTCTTATAATGCTGACAGTTAAATATCATAACTACATCATAAACTATCTTCGAGAAGCTGACACAGAAGAATAATAGAAAATCAAAGCATAAATGACCGTCAAATCCATTAAAAAGCGAAGCATTTCTCAAGATAAATCCTACCATTCACAAAGAAACCGATGACATTAAAATCCCTCTTCCTATCAAGATTCTTTATTCAAAAGTATTATCATAATAGATGATGATGAAGCTCTTAGGGCAAGGTTATTTCCAGTTTGCGTAAGGGATGGATGTTTATGACTTGTATAGTAATAGTTTAATATACGTATACTATTATATATTATTCTTCGGACTATGTCGGTCCAGGGTTACCGACATAGCCCGAAGAATTGCTAAACTTAAGTGGCAGTGGGCAGGGCACATTGCTCGCAGAACGGATGGCCGATGGGGCAGAAAGGTTCTGGAGTGGCGACCGCGAACCCGAAGACGTTGCTTTGGTAGGCCTCCCATCAGGTGGACCGATGACCTGGTGAAGGTTGCGGGGATCCGCTGAATGCGAGACGCACGGGATCGGTCAATGTGGCGTCGCTTGTGGGAGGCCTATGTCCAGCAATGGACGTCTTTCGGCTGATATGATGATGATGATACCATTAATATTATAAAGAGATAAAGTTTGTGATGTTGTAAGGGGTAATCTCTGGATCTACTGAACCGATTTAGATGAAATTTGGCAATTGGCGAAGCTGCGCTTGTTATCAATATTGTAGAAAGATAGCGATTAGGTAAAAAAAAACTTTTTATTTTTAAACAAGCTTTTTAGCTTACCGTGTATTGTAATCCAAACAAAACGTTTATGCACAATTTCATCTTTGTCAGTTGAGGATAACTGCTTTAAAATTCAGTTGCTAGATTTGACCCGAACACCCTTACATACATACACATCATCAGCCTATTAATGTTGCCACTGTTGGGACGCAGGCCTCCTCTCTGTGAGAGGGAATGAGCCGTAATCCACCACGCGGGCCCAGTGCGGATTGGTGGTTGTCACATACATATCTTCGAATTTTTGGTTCTAGGACATGCCAGTCTCCTCAAGATGTTTTCCTTCACCGTTTTGAGAGCAGTTGTGAAGAAATAATTAACACAAAGTAAAGCGCCTGCCTGGGCTCGAACCCACGCCCTACAAAATGTAAGTCACGGCCGATACCACTGCGCCACCACTGCTCACATACATACATAGCAAGTTAAATAAAAGCTTGTAAAAAGTTCTTTTGTAATCCAAAACTAGTATTTTTTTCTAAAACCCAAACCTCATTTGCCACCTGAAAATATTGATATAAATAGCTGTAATTTTGCGTGAACACTTCTAATACTACGTATCATAGATTAGTAGTACCAGCACCTGTTTCCAAGTTGACAATCTACAATCGATAACGCTAGTAGAAAACGAATCAATATACCAGGCCCCTCAGAAAGTATTGCGAAAAAAAGTTTTTATATATGGGAGACTGGCCAGTTATAATGTTTTTCGAAAATATGATTATTTATAAGTAAAAATAAGTAAGTTCCAATTTCAAAATTTCCCTCCACATTTTTTGCGAGTTAATTCAAAGTATTGTGTCTCACTGAAATATGGATCTGCGCCGGGAACATTTTAGAGCTATGATTTTATACGATTTCAAGTGTCGCCTGAAACCGGATGAATCGTACGATAGACTTCAAATGGCATTCATGGATGAAGGCCCTTCCAAGGCAACCGTGTATCGTTGGTATAACGAATTCAAGCGCGGTCGACCAACTTTGGGGGATGACGAAAGAAGCGGTCGCCCTTTGACGGCTGTTACCGAAGAAAACGTGCTAGCAGTGAAAAATTTAATCCAAGACAATAGGCGAATTACATATCAGGAGATTCAACACATATTGAAGATTGGATCGGGAAGCGTTCACGAGATTCTACACAGCCATCTTCGCGTGAGGAGGATAGTATCACGCTGGGTGCCGCACAACCTCACCGATGCTCAGAAGCAGGCCCGGGTGGAATGGTGCCGTGATATGCTTAACAAATTTGAAGCAGGCTCGTCTCGGCGTGTTTACGACATCGTTACAGGTGATGAGTCCTGGATTTATCAATACGACCCAGAAACCAAGCGCCAGTCGACTGTTTGGGTGTTTCAAAATGAGCCAACGCCTACCAAAGTGAAGCGATCTAGAAGCGGGGGTAAGATTTTGATCGCTAGCTTTTTTAATTTGACTGGCCACTTGGTATCAATTCCCTTACGGGATCAAAGAAGCATTAATGCCGAATGTTTGCCAGAAGTTTTCTCTGTTATAAGCAACAAGCGACCAAACACAGGGCTCCGCGGGCTACTGCTCCACCACGACAATGCACCTGCGCACACCGCACTCAAAACGAGGGACTTCCTGGACAGCACGCCAGTCAAACTCCTGGGTCACCCTCCTTACAGCCCTGATCTAGCACCGTGTGACTTCTTTTTATTCCCAAAAATAAAAAATCAGCTCAAAGGGATACAATTTTCGTCGCCGGAAGATGCGCTGGCTGCGTTCGAGCAGGCTGTAAACGAGGTGTCTGCGGCGGACTGGAAAAAGTGTTTTGAAAACTGGTTTAGGCGCATGAATCTTTGTATAGAGGCTGGTGGAAAGTACTTTGAAAAGATTTAATAAAAATATATGTACGTATAGAACAATTTTTTTTAGTTTCGCAAAACTTTCTGAGTGTCCCACGTATGTATGGGAATGACACATCTGAGCGTTGTCACGTGGTCAGCCCATACAAATAGAAGGCGTTAACGATTGCAGAAAGAGATTCGATACGAAACGTTTGTAACTTGGATAGGTTGGCAGGACTCTTAAAAAAAAAATTCTCACTAAATTTTTTACACCCGATTGTATACATCTGCCCCTTATTATGGTTTCGTACCCAAAGGGTAAAAACGGGGCCCCTAATTCTAAGACTCTGCGGTCCATCTGTCTGTCTGTCTGTCCGTGTGTCACCAGGCTGTATCTTATGAGCCGTGATAGCTAGGCAGTTGAATTCACAGATGATGTATTTCTTTTGCCGCTATAACAAACGTGATTATTTTGCCGTTTTTTGCGATAATGGTACGGAACCCTTCGTGCGCGACTCCGACTCGCACTTGGCTGGTTTTTTCACAGTCGCACTAGGATAGTTTTGACACGTCATGGTACGGGGGCAGTTCTCGATACCATTACTTATCTTAAAACTTTGATGGAGGTGTAGATATGAAGTAGGGTTACCAACCATACTCTAACATACATAGAGTATTGTACTCCATTCTGTATAGGTGTACTTTATAGTCTACAAAAGCAATGGAGTACGATAAACTCACTCATAATATATACTAATATTATAAAGGCGAGAGTTTGTGAGTGTGTGTGTGTGTGAGAGAGTTTGTATGTTTTTTACTTCTTTAGACGGCTGTACGGATGAATTTTGTGGCACAGAGATAGATTATAGTTTGGAATAGCACATAGGTTATCTTTTATCCCGGGCTTATGTTCTCTTAGGATAATTTTTGACAAGCACATGGGCGAAGCCGCTGGCAGAAGCTAGTTCCCTATTTAATGGACTCTGATTTGGAATTCAATTGAATGAACTCCTGTCATTTCACTAAGATAATCTTTTTCTTTTTGGAAGTAATTGCAAAGCAATGGGAATCGACAAACGGGGTTTAATTGAAACTGATGTTTAGCAAACGTACAAACGAAAAAATATATATATAAAAAAGTAAAAAAAAATGTATTTCGTATTTTAAAATAATAAAATACGCTTCTTTGCACAAAGAGTTCTGTTTTAAAATTAGCAATTAAATGTATTATTTTTATAAGTTAATTTTGTTATAATTATGTCCTTTATTCACGTTTCTTCTTATTTAATACATTTTTAAATATTTTTATAAAATAAATAAAAAACAAAAACATTTAAAAATATAAAAAATAGAGGCACACCGGTACCGGGAACAGGGTCCAAGCTACCGGCGATCAGGGCTCCAGAGTGAGGAACCTCCTAACAATACGAGCCGTGTCCAGCAATACTGCTTTCTGGATCAGGCCCTTGACCCAGCTGCCTAACGAGAGCCTCCTAAGATGTTGGTCGAGGCTCGTGGCTATTAAGCCATTGGCCGACACGATTATCGGTACAATGATCGCTGTGTCCACATCCCACATGTCGACAACCTCGCGAGCCAAGTCAAGATACTTGATTTGCTTATCTTTCTCGGCTTTCACGAGGTTCCCGTCATGCGGGACGGTAATGTCAACAATCATTGCAAGCCTATCGATTCGGTTCACCATCACTATTTCAGGCTTATTGGTTACAATAGTCCTGTCAGTGATGATGGACCGATCCCAGTACAATGTGATTTTGCTATTCTCGAGAACTAGGTCGGGCACGTACCTGTTATTATTATTGCTTTTTGGATAAATTGTGGTTAAAAAATCGGGCAATACAATTGCATTTACATTGATACAATATAACTTATGTTTTGACGTTTTACCACCTATCTCACATGATGGTAAGCGATGATGTGGTCAAAAGTGAAGCATGCTTGCTTAAAAGTTACCCATTTGACTTAAAAACACCTAGGCTGTAACTATCAAGAAAATACTAACTACTTCTGATTTATCCTCTCCAAAATCAAATAAACAAAAAATATTTCTTAAAAAAATTGGTAACCCTAGTATGAAGCGTGGTGCACCTGGCAGACAATAAAGTAATGGACGCTTTACATTACTCGCTACAACCCATCTTCTGATTAATGGATCGCAGCGGGGCCGTCGATCGATACGATAATTCGAGATTGGCTCGGTTGAAGCTGATATATGGGTAGGGTGAACTCAGCAGTGAACTTGCTGAGTAATCTACATTTTCTTAATCTAGTTTTTCTTTTTTTAGGTGCGGTGTTAGTGAATTGGATAGCGGTCTTATTCTTTTATTTATCTACATATAGTGTTACAAGGCAAATCAAATAAACATTGCAGTTTCATAGATTGAAATTGTGTGTTTGTGACTTAGGTAATGTATAATGGTTGAATGGTTCAAGACTCGTAAAAGAACATCATCTGGTACTGTCTTCGTCTTAGCGTGTTGATTTTGTGATTGTGATTATCAATAGAGTCATTCATCATTTATTTTTATTGCCATTATATTTATGTATATATTACATAGCATAAGTATTTATATTTATCTGTGTATCTATTATAATTATAGTATTTAAACAACCAATGACAACCCCACTTCAAGTCCAGATAGTTACGAGCCGTACCAGGTTGCCTGGAAGAGATCGCGCAATGCGATAAGGCCGCCCATTGTATTTGTATTAATTTTAAGTTTATTTTTATAATTATATTCAAAGGTGTACAATAAAGCATACAATAAATAAATAAATAAATAATGGTTGTTGGTGTTTATTAAGCCATACATACTTTATTTATATTTATTTTGAGTTTGTGGTCCTCTGTCAGGAATTTCTTAGTATAGCAGCCTGAGGCCTGGATTTATTTCCGATTGATGGAAAATAAGCTCGCTTCCCGAATACAAGGCACTAAAACCATTACTGGCAAAAGTGGGTGTATCTACTACTCTTCTGTCTTACCTTTCGTGAAAAATATTTTGATATACGCATAATTGTAATTCAAGAAAAATAATCCAGGAAGATACTGCTCGTCAAATACAATTTTCCTGAACAAAATGACCTCATTCCTACATGTCCTTGCATACTGTTCGCCTTGAAATCAATCATATTCTTGCTGGGTAATTTTGATACTTATTACCTACAATCCCTATGTTTTTTTTCTCTCCAATTGATCCTGATTCTAACAAAATACAAATAATGTATTATCCTTCACAAGTATGTACAAACATCTGGTAATTGAAGTGCTCTTTTAAAACATATTATTACTACAAGTACCTAACAGCATACAATTTTGAGTATGAATAAAACAATATAAACAAAATAATTTAAAAAATTAAATCAAAACCAAATTATAAAAAATAAGATTGCAATCAAATTTAAAACGAAATAATATCAAAAATTAAATCAATTATAAAAAGTAAAATAAAATCACAGTCAAAATTAAAATAAAATCACAATCATAACTAAAATAAAATCGCAATCGAAATAAAAATCAAAGAAAATCATAGGGACTGACAATCGCTAAACCCTATGATTTTCTATCCCAAGGTCTTTTTTTTCACCAACTTTGGCCTTCCTACAGACTTCATCGCAGATAATACGGTCCTCCCCAGGCCTATTAACATTCCTCGGGCCTGCACATTATTCGCAAGGCCGATCTCCCTTCGAGATAAATCTTCGGAGCTGGTGCGAACTTCATTAATAGTGGAAGCAAGGAGCTCATATTTTTTCTCATTGTCGACTCCCCGTGGCCTGTGTCATCGAGACAACGTATTTAGATATGGCCTGATATATTGAGGCCAAATGGCTTTGGGTGAATATAGGGATTTAATACTAGTCTGAATTGCGTGTTTTGTGATATTTTATCTCTCGCACACTTAAAATTCATCTAACTTTTTATAGAGTGAACCGATTGCGATGAAAAAAAAACTACGTAATATTTCAGTTACGCACGTTATTTACAAACAAACAAACAGACAGATAAAAATACTGCAAATGGATTCTGCTAGTTTTCCTTTAACATCCTGGCTATTTTATTTGAAAATATTTTCGACGTACAAAAACGACTTTTCTACAGATTTATTTATTATGTATTGATTGATGATATGCAAATGTGATATATATTTTTTATCTTTAATGTACTCATAACTGGCTGTGTATACGGTATGACTAGATGTATGAACGTAAATGAACCAAAAAAAAAACATGTTAGGTTCGTAAAAGGTGGCGGTCTGTAGTTTCTACTTACACCAATGGGAAAAAGTCTGAGTTTATTTCACATCACATCACATCATCAGCCTATTAATGTTCCCACTGCTGGGACACAGGCCTCCTCTCTGTGAGAGGGAATGGGCCGTAATCCACCACGCGGGCCCAGTGCGGGTTGGTGGATGTCACATGTCTTCGTATTTTTGGTTCTAGGACATGCCGGTTTCCTCACGATGTTTTCCTTCACCGTTTTGAGAGCAGTGGTGAAGAAATAATGAGCAGTGGTGGCCCAGTGGTATCGGCCACGACTTACAAGTTGTAGGTCGTGGGTTCGAGCCCTGGCAGGCTCTTTACTTTGTGAGTTTATTTATGTACATTGAAATAAATTCAGTATATTTGGCTGAAGAAAGACAATAAGCACCTAATTAGAGAGATAAAAACTAAGTTAAGCACCAATATTTATAGTAGGTAATCTAATAAGCCTTTTGTAGCCAATTAATTGGTTCAGTGCTCTAAGCATTGAGCTTACAACCTAATTAGAGGGATTAGTAATTTTATTTATTGTTATATACACATTGGAGGAGCTTGTGGCTAAATAATAACAGCCGTACGGGTCGATCATCAAGGTTAAGCAACGCTTGACGAGGTCGGTCCGTGGATGGGTGACCATTGCAACATACCGAGTTTCCTCCGTTGGTCCCGGCTGTCATTTGAAGATCTTTGGTAGTCGTTACGAGTAGTCAGAAGCTTGAGATCTGACAGCAGTCTAGCCAAGGGGTATAGTGTTACCCAGTTACTGGGTTGTGGAGGTAAGATAGGCAGTCGCTCCATGTAAAACACTGGTACTCAGCTGAATCCGGTTAGACTGGAAGCCGACCCCAACATAGTTGGGAAAAGGTTAGGCAGATGATGTTATATACACATTGGATAAAACTAACATGGTTAAATTATGTTTATAGCTCTCCAGTAATCTAAACTTTCAGTCGCTCTCCTTTCAACTCAACTTATACCAAGTGAATTTTCAATGACCAGCCAAATATTTTCCAGGGATTTGTTATCAATCAAAGAACGATTTATGCAAATATCAACGCCCGAAAAAGAAATAAAAAATCACCAACCATTTAAAATTAACCATACTGAATTACTTCAGTTACTCATCCTACTGGTACCATTAGTATGTAGGCTAGCTACATAAATTAAGAGTGCAAAGACACACAAAAACACGAGCTAAGACAGTTTCAAAAGCTTATTAAACAAGTTTAAAAACAACCCCTACAAAACGTATTCATAACCCAAAAAAGAGGTGCGAAAATCATAAATTTGAATAAAAACTACGTACATTTTTAAATTCTCGCATCGACCCGTTTTTTTCTTTTTTTTTTGTTATCATGGCAAACATGGCTGGGATTCCATTTTGGCATGCAAGCTCGCACTCCTGGTTGGCAATGCTCCAGGCACGTCTTCGAGGTATTCTTGTATGCCGTAAGGTGCGAGCGTAGCGTTTGAGTGAATGGAATATTAAGTTAGGTTTAATCAGTGTGGTATATTGAGGAGGCTGGTGCAGTTATGATCTATATATTGTGTGTTTGAGATATGACACACAGGTTCAATACGTTTTCATTTTAAAAAGGAAAATATGATGTGAATTTTCGTGGCAATCAATGCTTACTCGTGACTATGCCATTTTGTGGGGCACTTTGATCAATTAAAGTGACAAAATCACAAAACTTTCTCTTAAATATAATCGACATATTCTCCGAACGGTAAGGTGCATAGATTGGCCCTATTTTCCCAGAAATAACAATACACACTTATAAGACATAGCTGATCCCTGCGGCTTCGCTCTCGTTTAAATTATAGCCTATGTTACTCGGGAATAATGTAGCTTTCCATAGGTGAAAGATTTTTATAAATCGGTCCAGTAGTTTCGGCGCCTATTTGGTACAAACAAATAAACAGAAAAATCTTTCCTCTTTATAATATTGGTATAGATACGCGATAAACCAATATAACCGCTGCGCAAACTCACACCCCGATTTTCCCGGACGGCAAGGTTGAAAGCTATGGTAGAGCCCAATTTTCCTGGTAATTGTATACAGATAGTAGATAGTAGTATAGTGGTAGATACAAGTTACGGGTGCGAGTCTATTGCTATTAACCAGGCCCAAATTAGCCTCAGGGCTGTTACTGAGAATTGTATACAACCAAGAAGAATTCACAAAATTATAAACTCTGCGGAACAGCAAGTAACAGCAACATTGACATCTTAGAATGGTTTCAGACCAAAGCTGTTAGAACCAAGTTCAACATCCCTAAATACACACACAATGAATTGATTCTGCAAGATCTGAAGCTCAAAACGGTAAAACAAGAAATCGCTATCCGTAGTCAAAACTACCAGGAAAAATTAACCAAACATGTCAAATCCCTTGTTGCTGGTTAGCAGGACCTGGAAGTATTTTATTCACAAGACTGAGGAGGAACAGTGTTCCATCTCTAATAAACCAGTGCCCAACAAATTAAGCGAGAGTGGTCAATGGACAATATCTCACTGCTATAAAAGCATACCTAACATAATAAAAAATGACACAATGAGAAACTTTAAAAAGAAACTGACAGAATTATTAATTGCAAAATGCTACTATTCTGTAAATGAATTTCTAAATGACACTGACATATTATTTTGTAATCTTTAACTTGCTATTATATAATTGACATTCTTAACTAAGACATTTTTCGAGTTTATTCATTCTATTCCTATTATACTGTACTTAGACATTAAAATTAAAATATTGTTATGTGAATGCACCATGCCGACCATTGTTATTTTAAAAAAAATCTAATTATAATATCATTGCATCTCTTTAAATAATGTTTGCATGCCTAATATATGGTAGATTGTACAAGGATCACCCATGTTTTAACTGTCACATCTTATTTACTGTACCTACCTTTACTTTACTTTACTTTTACTTTACTTTACAGAAATAACTTCAAATAAAGGAGCATCTGAATGTCTAAAGATAGATTGTTGCGTTGAGCAGGAAACAGAAGAAAAAAAAAACTATAAATTATGTAGAATGCATCAGAACAGGTGGGGCAGAGTCGTCACGCAGTGCCAGAAGACGGGGATCATCGCAAAGGAAGGCTGGCCTGACTACTTAGAACGTACCAAACCTTAACTACAAATTCTTCATTCCGAAATCGGGGGTTAAGCATTATGTCCGCATTTATATAGTGTGTCTTACTTGTGCATAAAGTTTTAATAATAAATCGAAACTTGCTACTATCTCATAACTTAAGTCTCACTCAGCACAACTCGACGCATTCGGACAGACGGACGCTTACACTCCGCGGACGTACTCAAATTATTTCACCCATTCTTATAATAAAACGTAAATCATTTCGGCTTCGGGTAAACGAGCGGTAAAGGACGTTCAAATGTGTTACGCTGGTACAAAAGGTGGCTGTAAAATGGGAAATGATTTCAAATATGATGGAAACTAGAACTTTGTGTTTGGAACATTTTGTATTATTTTCTTACGACAAAAGATGGTGAGATAACTCTGAAAGGATAAGGATATCCACTGATCTATTAACCGTAATATACGTATATTTTGAAAAGATCAGAATAGATGCGTGGTAAGAACTCGCAAACAGTGTGCTTATGTTTCTTATAATTGCCTGACTATATGTTTTTTCTCATTATTAATTACGTATATATTTGTAAATATTATTGTAATTTCTTCTTTTTTTTTTTTTGTATGTAATGATTTGCACGCCGTAAGGTAAAATGTAGCTGATCTCATTTTCAAGGTTATTAATCTTATTCTGTATCTACATTTAGAGCAAATACAATTCTGATTCTGTTTATAGATGTACATCACATCACATCATCACATCATCAGCCTATTAATGTTCCCACTGCTGGGACACAGGCCTCCTCTCTTTGTGAGAGGGAATGGGCCGTAATCCACCACGCGGGCCCAGTGCGGGTTGGTGGATGTCACATGTCTTCGAATTTTTGGTTCTAGGACATGCCGGTTTCCTCACGATGTTTTCCTTCACCGTTTTGAGAGCAGTGGTGAAGAAATAATTTACACAAAGTAAAGCGCCTGCCTGGGCTCGAACCCACGACCTACAACTTGTAAGTCGCAGCTGATACCACCGGGCCACCACTGCTGATGATAGATGTACATACAAAAATACAAAAAAAACTACTTGAAACTTGATCCATTGGAAAAGGCTAAGGAAGCATCCCTTACTAAGATCAGGGGGGGACTGTGCGTTTTTCTGTCACCACAATTTGGTCATACAAAGGTCATACTACACCGAAGCAAACTCGCCACGCAGTCATTTAACTTCGGGAATTTCTTGTATCCTAAGCAAATGTAAAGACGGCTGTATCTTTAAGCACATACGATTTCAATTTATAATGCGAAAAAGCATTGAAATTACAGAATATTGGCGAACGGTATCAATTTAATTGTCTATGTGTTTGTCTTCAATCTTTATCATCATCATCATCATATCAGCCGGAAGACGTCCACTGCTTGGCATAGGCCTCCCCCAAGTGTCGCCACATTGATTGGTCCCATGCGTCTCGCATCCAGCGATTCCCCGCAACCTTCACCAGGTCGTCGGTCCACCTGGTGGTAGACTTTCCAACGCAACGTCTTGCGGTTTGCGGTCGCCACTCCAGAACCTTTCTGCCCCATTGCCCACTGCCTCTTAAGTTTGGCATTTCTTCGGGCTATGTCGGTAACCCTGGTTCTCTTGCGGATCTCTACATATCTAATTTGCAAGGAAACTCCAAGCATAGCCCTCTCTATTGCCCTTTGAGTGACTGTAAGCTTTCTGAAGAGGCCCATTGCGGGCGACTTACCGAAACCTTTATAAAATACCAATAAAGGTAAGCTATATAACAGAGATTAATGTTCTAAAAACTCGTTGAGCTAATTCACAATTCATGTTCTCATTTGCATACATAGAGATTGGTGTGCCCAACAAAACATGGCGGTAATTTACACATACAAGCTGAAACATATATATGCCACTTTATTATCTTTATTTATCTGTAGGTATTATAGTGAGCTGTGGCGATAATTAAATGGACGAATAGTGAATTGACGTCGAAGAATTTATAGAAGTGTTGGGCGTCCAACTGGCGGCGAGATGTTCAGATGACATTGTTGCCATGGGTAGAACCTGAATGAGACTGGCATGGGTCGATGTGACATAAGAAAGGCCTACGATTAAGTGAAGTCAGGCTGGTGATGGCGATACAAGAATGGACGTATTAAAACTACGACGCATCCTTGAAAAGCAGCGCCGCTACCATACGGACTAGATAATTTACCAAGTATCATTCTGATAGTTTTAATACAAGTGAATGAGTTGACTGACTGAATTTGAAATTTTCTTGTAACAGTGGAATGATAAGGACCAGTAAGCGCAAAAAGATTTAGCAACAAGTTCATTGTATATGCCTAGCTGTCAGAAACATGAGAGTTGAAGACTCAAGTTAATTCATTACTTTAGGTATGCGGGTATTACTGTCAAGGTCAACCACATCATCGCTTATCATAAGGTGAGATAAAAAAACTTTGAGCCTTTCAAGTAAGTATGAAAACATAAGAAACCATTAAGACTTTCAGCTAACTTTTTGACCACCATAATAAAACAACAAAGTAAAAAGCACTCGATGTTCCAAATGAACCAACCAGCTCAAAGCTGGCCGCAGTAACTTGTTAACTTACGACGGCCTCAAGCACTCCGCAAGAAATTTACATACTTTACATTTTTTTTAATTATCTTTTAATTAGTTACTCGGACATCTTAAGGTTGAGTTTAGAAGTAAGAAAGAGGGGAATAAAAGATGGCCGTGGTGCTTCATTAGTTGTGCCATTTTTTTGGGGGTTCTGTAGTCAAAAAGTGAGGCAGCTTTGTATTTTCGGTAGACAGATGGCTGCCGGACAGACAGAATGAAGTACCTAAATTAGTAGCTTGGAAAACAGATAGAAAAACGGCATGGAAAAATATACATATTTTGTTTTATTTGTTAGGTATTTAGGGGTTAATAACGTGTCATATCTTAAAGTCATTATTTTACAGGCCAAAGCTGAAATAGAATTTGATAAAAGTTGTTTTGGTTTTTAATCATTTCATAGTCTTGGATACTTTATTGAAAACTAAGTCATCTGCAGTTTCATACATCTATAAATTACAAACCCAGAAACACGTATCCAACCACACAAGCCACTTATCCGACCCCCATATTATTATCAATTTCTGCATTAAATAATATTTATTGATACAAGGTTGCGTGTAAATTTCAATTCAGCACGTTCGCGGTACCCGGGTAATATAAAATATAAGGAGAGGGATTTATGGGGCTCGCTAAGGCACCAGGGACGATTCCGAAGCCCACCGGTGGGATATATAAATCAGCTGTTGTGTAATACACTGTTTCTTATGTAATTTATGGTGTTTGCAGGGTGTGATTAATTTCTGTACGGATTTGCAGGGAAGTGTGGTGTCAGGTGTTTATTTTTTTTGGGTAAGCTGGATATATGGGGCGCGAGGTTGAGGGTTTTAAGCGAGTAATGTGTTTTCGGGCAAGGTTTTTAGTGTTGTTTTCGTTTTTAGGGTTCCGAACCCGAAGGATCCAAACAGAGCCCTATTGCTTTCACTCACGTGTCCGTCTGTCTGTCTGTCTGTCCGTCGTCGCTGACACAATGTTTGTTCCGAAGATTATTTAACTTCCCATTGACCTATGAACTTGCAATTTGGTGATAGAATAGAATAGAATAGAATAGAATAGCATTTATTTAAGTTAATCAACAGTATATTTGACTAACAAATACCAACATTATGAATGGAGCTCGTGGCTAAATAATAACAGCCACACGGGTCCATCTTCAAGGTTAAGCAACGCTTGCCGAGGTCGGTGACCATTTCTATTTCATACCGAGTTTCCGCCGTGCCTCGGAAAGCACGTTAGGCCGTTGGTCCCGGCTGTCATTTGAAGATCTTTGACAGTCGTTACGGGTAGTCAGAAGCTTGAGATCTGACACCAGTCTTGCCAAGGGGTATAGAGTTACCCAGTTACTGGGTTGTGGAGGTCAGCTAGGCAGTCGCTCCATGTAAAACACTGGTACCCAGCTGAATCCTGTGAGACTGGAAGCCGACCCCAACAACAATTGCGGCTAGGCCGATGATGAAATACCAACATATTGAAAAATCAGATTTTTCTTTGGTACGGTACCCTAAATGTGCGAATTCTGACACCCACTTGGCTGGTCTTTTAATTATATATTTTAGCCCAGAGTAATTAAGTTCTGACCTCTGACAAAGTAAAGTTAATACTTACTCCTTTACCAGAGGTCAAAACTGACAGTACCTATATTTTACAAGAGCTTGTCCGGCATAATTCTTATTTACGACTAGCTGACGCCCGCGGCTTCGCTCCCGTCAAAATTATAGCCTATGTTACTCGAGAATAATGTAGCTTTCCATAGGTGAAAGAATTTTTAAAATCGGTCCAGTAGTTTCGGAGCCTATTCGGTACCAACCAACAAACAAAAAAATCTTTCCTCTTTATAATATTGCTATAGACTATTCTATCGAGAAATAAATTATTATAGCCAATAGGCAAAAAATGCATCATCACAACAGTGTTTGTACGATACGTTTACAGGAAAAGTACTTTTTTCCCACCAAGAAACGGGGCTCAAAATAAACATCCGGAAGACCCAGGAAATGAGAACTGGTGTGAAGAACCACTCACCGTTGCTGATTGGCACAGAGGCAGTGGAACGCGTCCACAAATTTACATACCTCGGGAGTGTCGTGTCAGAGACTGGGGGAAGTGAAGAGGACATCGTTTCACGGATCGCCAAAGCCCGAGCAGCCTTCGCGCAGCTGAGACCTGTTTGGCAATCGCGGAAACTGACCCGAAGGATTAAACTCAAAATCTTCGGGTCCAATGTCAAATCCGTGCTGCTCTACGGGTGCAAGGTCACAAAGGACATTTCACGCCAAATTCAAGTCTTCGTCAACCGCTGTCTTCGTCGTATTCTCGGAGTTTACTGGCCCGAGACCATCTCCAATGTAGAGCTGTTGGAGAAATGCCACGAGAGCCCGATCGACCGCCAGATCAAGCGTCGCAAGTGGAGATGGATTGGCCACACGCTCCGAAGGGGTCCCGATCACATACCCAAACAAGCTTTGGACTGGAATCCCCAGGGGAAACGACAGCGTGGACGTCCCCGTCAAACCTGGTGTCGCACAGTGTTGGCAGAAGCGACGAGCATCGGAATGACATGGAGCGAGGTGAAGCGTGAAGCTCAAGACCGATCGCGATGGAGGACATCTGTGGACGCCCTCTGCCCCATCTAGGGGTTAAAGAACATTAAGTCAAGTAAGTCAAGATCTGACGATCTGAAGATCTACATTGTCGTCATCATATCATGAGTATTACCTACTTCAAAACACGTGAAACTAAAATACTACTACTACCTATTTTAACTCACTACTTGCGTCTGTTGCCGAACGCATTCAACCCGAATCTCTTCAAAGTTAGAGTGAACAGGCTCCATCTGGGTAAGATCACTCCATCGTCGACTTAGTCTCTGTCACCTCTGACCTATACTGAAATATATGCTGCGTTGTATTCTTCCCAATCTAAAACATTTATATACGTTACTGCTCCGACTGCAGATGTAAACCCTAATCTCCTCCGTCCTTTTCTTCATCGTGATTTTTTTCCTCAGCTAGTCGAACTTAAAATTACTAGCTGCTCCTAATTAGCTAGGTAGACTACTTAGTCTTTTATTATCTATGGCGTTCCTAGTTTCTAGTTCCACAGGAAGCAAGTCATTTGGCTTGAGAGGTCAGGTGACTGACGCTACTTCTAGAGTAGGTAAAAACTTGATGCAACGAAGTTTGTGAGAGCAGCGATGTTTATTAGCAAAGTCTTTTCTTGGCATGCACATAGAAATACTTGTTTATTTATTTTATTTTTAAATAGATTGTTAAAGATTATAAGCTTAGGTTGTGTGGCAAAAAAGCCCTTGGTTTTGGAGATTTAAGGCACCGGTTCCCTTGAGTAGCTGATTTTAAAATGAGAATCACGTCTAAACGGCTAGTCGTATTTTTTTGGAAAAATATAAGTTATATTATACCATTTTCTTAATTATTTGATCTAAGAAAATTTTGAGTTTTATTCGGAAAACATAGTGTAATTAATTTGTAAAGTTATGTTTAAAACGTATAAAAACATGACAATCGCACCAAAACCGCTAAGAGTATTTTAATGAAATCGACACCATCTCTAAGACAATTTAATTATCTACATTTTCATCTGAAGTTTTTTTTTAAAGTCTTAGAATAATAAGGAAAGTACAAAAAACTACGAAATTTTGGGTCGCGCGGGTGTGAAACGGGGCGTGTTTTGTTCCCTCAAGGACGTTGGCGTTAGTCGTCGTCTTAACGGCAGCTGAAGGCAGCCTAAGTAAATTAACGGTCATGCCATTTTTTTGAAAATAGGATATGCCTTTTAGATCAACAATTTCGATTATCAAAATGTAATTCAAAGACCACATAACATTTCATAGCAATTATCAATCCCATGCATTACTTTGACAAACGTGATCGCTGATCGAATATCACTTTATCGAGAAACTCTTCATGCTTTTGATGCATCCTTAATCAAACCAGCAACACTAAACCGACATAAAACAATGCATATTTCTCTAAATTGCCATACAAGCGTTTATCTTAATTGTCAGTCCGTCTGTGTCCGGCAAATTGCACGCACATCACTAGTGGCCCGTTTAAGGCCACGAACAGGATGATAAGCTTGCGCGGGTGCTGAGGCGGGCACGAAGTATTACATGTAATATGAAAACACAGTTTGCATACATACTAAACTGACCTGGCCTCGCTAGCGAGCGATTGTCTGTTAATTTACGCTGAAGGAACATGTTTAGCCATCATATTATATAGTTAATATGATGGCTAATTTTAATTACTATTAAACCACGATACACTCAATCTATCAAGCTTTTTACAAACTATATTGGGGACGACTTTCTATATAACTGAATGCAGCTGAGTACCAATATTTTATATGACGTCCACAACCCAGTAACTGGGTAGCACGATACTCCTTGGCAAGCCTGGAATTCGAACACCTGGCTTCTTAATCCCTAACGACTGTCAAAAATTGACGAGTGACAGCCGGGACTAACAACATAACTTGCTTTCTGAGGCACGGTTCTCCAGTTGGTATGTTAAGATCCCACAAAGAACCCATTACTCATATATATTCATATTCTTTATTGTATACAAAACAAACATATACAAATACAGAAGGACAACTCTCAAACCCCATCAAGAAAAGAACCCATCCCATCCACCCGTCACCCACCATTTTTGGACCGACCTCGGCAAGTGTTACTTAACCTTAATTATCGACCCATACATATGTTATTATGTGGCTACA
The DNA here is from genome assembly GCA_949775005.1 of Orthosia gothica. NCBI lineage: Eukaryota > Metazoa > Arthropoda > Insecta > Lepidoptera > Noctuidae > Orthosia > Orthosia gothica. The sequence continues at coordinate 20,677,305 of OX459050.1, read as the reverse complement.
AGCTTCTCAACTCGCGGTGTACTGTGGCCACTAAATCGCGCTCGCTCCCACCATAGTCACCGCTAGGGAGTTCACTCTGGACAGAGCTTAAATTCCGCTCATGTGGACTACGCGCGGACAAAGGCTATCCGTTAAAATGGCCGCCCCAATATAATAGAGAGTTCGATGGAATTTAATTACAGTTTTGTAATAGACTTGTTTCGTACTTATAATATGGACTTTTAGTGAAACGAGTTTATTGTGAAATAGTTGAAACATGCATGGATAGGCAAAGGCTGTAATAATGTGTGTGTTGAAGTTTTAATAAAGGGTTTAAATGAGCTGTTTTGTGGAGTGTAATGATGCAAAGATATTAACTAAGTTTCGATCATCGTGAGGAAACCTGGACTTATATAGTTAATGTAAGTCTGAAATAGTCAAGTCAGAGGCCTGTGGGGTTCGCAGAGGCGGCTTTATTAACTCTGCCACCAGAGGTGACCACCTCTGGTGGCAGAGTTCCTCACACGAAAAGAAGAAGATTCAATTATTAATATAGATTTTCATTATTTTGCTTTTCTATCTTTCTTGAATTTTCACTAGTTTCTGCCTTCGTAGTTTAATTAAAAAAACTCGCTGACAGAGTGGTCTCAGTCAGCGAGTTTTCACATAAATAATTTACAGCAGTTTCTATCAAAAAAGATAAGTAATTTCAGAGATTACATAGTTAGACATATGAACAAGAAACAAACATATTCACTTCTTTTTAGTACATGTAGGTTAGATCTAGAATTTTGGCATACCATAAAAAGAAAATCTTATGAAACAATATTAAAACAATAGGTTATTTAAGGCCTATCCTGTCAATACTACAATCAAATCGTGCCCATTACAAAACCTACAATCTTTTATTGTAAACTCAACAAAAAAGTTTCGTTCAATGAACATTTCCATCCGAAAGCCGAACCAACTCGTAAATCCCGGCGCCAGCAAATCTATGTTTTCCGTTACACATTGGCATGCAAAAATTCCCATATATAGTAATGACAAGGTATAAATCCGAAAAAATCTTTTGTTCAAACCTAAGTAATAACGAATATCAGAGACAATAACATTAAATCATCCCTTTTTCGTTTTTAGGGTTCCATAACTTAAAAGGAAAGATGAAGGCTCATTTCAAACAGACAGACGACAAGTAAACGTAGGTACACTTTTTTGTCCGTCTATTTGTCTGTTTAGACCCATTTTCATAGAAATACGTGATGGGTTCTAGTTGAAATTAATATCACATACAATTTTAGCCATGAACCATAGGCCAAAATTGTATGAGCTGGTACAAAAATAAACTTCTAAGTCGTCGAAATAATAATTCGACATAGGTTATTTAATATTGTAGACTGGATGCCTGCCCTCTATAATCGTCAACTTTCTCTGTCACTCGGGTTTGCTGTAAGAGAACTCAGCATTGAGTTAAGTTCGCCTTTGTACGTAAACCTTATTATCACATGTGTGTAATGTTGTTTGTTTGGTGTACAATAAATAATTAATTAAATTAAATCGAAATAAGAAAATACGATCATTTATGCCACATATTTTATCATTTATAACGCAAAACCTACAGGGTTATGATGTAGGAGAATTGACAGAGACGTATGTACTCGTATATTGGTGTATCTTGTACGGAACCTTCGAAGCGTGAGTCAGACTAACACTTAGCCGGTTTTTTATAACCCCTTACTCTGGAAATAATCCTGGATCGTATTTTTTTTTCATCTGTAGCAGTAAAAGTTTCGATGACTAAGATTTGGGGATTGAATGAGCTCTTTTGTAAGGTTCTTTATTAAATCTACTCGAAGGTCGTGACTTTTTGTATCTGAGCAGACTTGTGAGTTATTTGGCTGAACAAGCCTATTGTAGCTGAAAACCTGAGAGGTTTTAGAATTAGGTCTATTTTAGAGAGCCTAATTTCGAATACTATTGAGTCAGTTGGCAGTGAATTACATTAGGTACTTCGCGTATAATTATTGTTTTTAAGTGATACACTGGCTAAGATTACAATATATGTATTAATTTGTAGTCTTTTTTAAGAGTTTTCAAATCTCCATAATATGCCAGTAAGTTTATAGAAGAGAAAATACTTTATTGTATACCAAATTAATGGTCCTAAATCATATAACCACAATGCAAGAAATAGGGATGTTAACTGAAAAAATCAAGTTTTTTGTCCGTCAGGAAGATTTAAAAAAATTTGGACACGTATTTTTTCTTTTGACACGTAAACATAAAGAGACGACGATATAATGCGTTGAAATATCGTGTGACGTCACGCCGTTAGTACACTTACTGGCATGATGACGTCAGAAGCCCCCACTCCGGATTTTTTTATCTTTGTAAATTTTTATTGATTTGGTAAAGCAAAAAATGCGAGACGCACGGGACCGGTCAATGTGGCGACGCTTGGGGGAGGCCTATGTCCAGCAGTGGACGTCTTTCGGCTGATATGATGATGATGATGATGATGAAAGCAAAAAATACCTGTCCAATATTATTTGATAATCACACGGATGGACTAAATAGAATTATCATTTTTCTACCCAGGAAACATCACTACCAAAGGAAAACCATAGTGACATAACTACCATAACTCTATTCGACACTGCCTCGTTGATCTAATAGTCATAAACACATCTGCTAAGTATTAGATTCTGGGTTTAATTCCCAGCTCGGGCAAACCATCCACCCAACCATCCATCTTTCCATGTAGAATTACTCAGTAGCAGCTCGAAGTCTGGACTTGTGCCTGGTTGATGCCAATAGCTCGCTCCTATGGTACCTACGCCCTCTGCGGTAACATAGCTCTGCCTACCCCTTAAAGGAAGACAGGCGTGATGATTTATAACTTCTATTCGACAACAACCAGACTTCCTCAACAATACGTCAACTTGACAGATGTCATAACACCAAATCGAGGTAATTTTACTTAATCGCATCGGCTTACGCGCGATTTACGTGGATTAATTCCAATCACTCGTGTGATAGAACATTTGTCGTATTAACAAACGCGGCTACGGACGTACTGCGTGCTTTGGCGTATTGTGTTCACTAAAGCGAAAGTTACACGGGCAACTATTTCCGGCAACTGTTGACGGAGAAAGTAAAGTAATCTACTAAAACTGCTTTATATCTGTTTTGGCAATACTACCTTCGTAAGTCTAGCATGATTATCATTTCAGCTGAAATCGATCGATCCTGTGTTTGTTGCCTCTTGAGAACGCCCGAAAGCCTCTTCAGTTCATTCTCATTGGTCAACGCTACGCGACCAACGATTGATAACGATCTTCTGGTATGCGACCACCACAGAACTTAAATAACTGAATACATAGTGTTCCGTAATACTATAATGTATTAAATTTAGTGTAGTTTTATTAGCTTATTAAGTTGGTCAAAATGATGTAGTGGTATCTCTAAAACCTCTCTCTTGTATTTTTTTATGTTATCGTTGTGTTTATTATATTAACAATACATAATTTCATAAACACATGGCTTTCTTCCCTAGGAGTAGGCAGAAACAACTGAATGCCAGTTTCTACGGGACTAAACACTTCTCCTACTTCACACGTCACCAATATTGATCACAGTTGAGCAACTTTAGTTGCTCGTATAAGCGCCCCTTAACATATTGCGTTGCGTTACATATTAATTGAACACGAACGATCAGAGTTTGTTCTATCGATTCTAATTATGTTCTATTGTTTGTTTTCAATGAGGACATGTGTTTAATTTATAGGTACGGTAGGTTTTGCTAGCGTCAATTTTGAAGCTGCTTTTGCCGTTATGTCGGCGATCGCAAGACCGGTTGCGATTCCCAGGTCTGGCAAAGTTTTAATAGGTGTTTCCATCTGGCATTTATGAGTAGGTAGTAGCCCAGACTCTGGCTTTGTGATCTCTGACCCTATTACATAGGACTCAAATATATCTGGCGAAATGAGGGTGTACATAGGTGTACCTCTGCCCAACCCTTCAAGGAGACAGGCGTGATGCTATATTATGTTATCGATTAAAGGCGATCCCAAAGCTAAGCCAGTTTAAGCTTAATTTGCATACGTAAGGTAATTTTTAGGGTCCCGTACCCAAAGGGTAAAAACAGGACCCTATTACTAAGACTCCGCGGGCCGTCCGTCTGTCACCAGGCTGTATCTCATGAACCGTGATAGCTAGGCAGTTGAAATTTTCACAGATTGATAGAATTTTTCTGTTGCCGCTATAACAACAAATACTAAACAGAATAAAATAAATATTTAAGTGGGGCTCCAATATAACAAACGCGTTTTTTTTTAGTTTTTTGCGATAATGGTACGGAACCATTCGTGCGCGAGTCCAACTGGCACAGACCGAAAACTGTGTAACAAGAATGATAATTGCCTGAGCTATGTGAAGTAAACTAAAGTAACTTAGCTTGGCCACAGATAATATAATACTAGCATACAGATGCCTCATCCCATACAAAGAAACCGTGCCATCGTAACTAGCGTTTTCCATCTAATTATTCTGATTATTTTTGTAAGTATATCGATCGCATTCGGTTCCGTTCTACGCCTATAGCGGTGGTGTTAGCAGTGACTTGCAAATAAAAGGATTTTCTCAGTCCGTATCAATATTTTTCTTTAAATACAGTGATTAATTGTACCAAAATGTGTTACAATACATATTAAAAAAATCGAGTGCCATGCCTCAGAAATTTAAAACGGCGCTATCTATTGGAATCAGTTTTAAATGATCCGTTTAAATAATCTTTGAAATGTGAATTAAGAGCCCAATATACCATAATTTTGTGCTTAGGAGAGTTGATTAAACAGTAACAAAAATAAATTAAGATGAATTCTAGAAAATATAAATTTTACACACAATTCAATAACAAATCGATGCATATTGCGCCATCTAGTGATATTTATTTGAACTATTTTTTTTTGTTAGCTCTGGGACCCCGTGACTTGGCACTTGATCTGCAACTGGGGTTAAGCTTGAACCATGAACTTTTTGAATTATGTAAATGTAAACAAAAGCAAATATTGTTGTACGAGTATCTATGTATGTAACCAATTGAATTAAGTCATAATAATAATACCATCAACTTGATTCTAGCTAATGCGTCTAAGCAGAGTTTTCTGTTGGCTATTTTATTACCCAGTTGTATACGATGGATTAGTCGACTGCCAAATTAAATTGTAAAAGATTTTTGGGTGGATTAACATCTCGCATAAATATCTATTCCACTGCATAATAGTAGTTTATGCAATGGTCATGTAATAGGGGTTATTAAAACACGAGCGTAGGTTTATCACATGAGGCAAAGCCGAATGTGATAATAATATTGCGCGAGTGTTTTAATACCTAATTATATGCCGTTGCATACACTACTTTATCTTCACTCATACAGTTGAAATAAAACAAAAGTGGAAACGGAAAAAAATGTGGTATGGCGGGCAATTTAGATTCTCATTGCGAATGACTGCGCAGCGCGCGCATCCATAGACAATGACACTTCTTTTCTACATTAAGTCAACGAGCCCATACGCGCCAGTAAATTAAAAAGTAAAAGTGTGCTATAAAAAATAAAAAGTTATTTTATGATGCAGTTGTTTGAAAATCGAAGGAAAATGTGTAAAATATTTTATCTACACTCACAACGTGATGTTCTAAATATGAATTCAAAAAATATTGTATAAACACGTACTTTATATTCGTGCATAGGTAAAATTAAAAAAAATATACCATAACAGTGCAACATTTCGCTTTTCGCTTCGCCTCATGTGATAAACCCACGCTCGTGTTTTATTAACCCCTATTATATGACCATTGCATAAACTACTATTGACAATTTCTCAATTGGCACTGTGGTTGTTATATTGAGTCTATATTAGAACATTTTTTGAATACCCTTGCTTCTTTATAATCTTTTTGTTCTCAACTAGTTAACCCACTACACATCCATTCCCATAATTGATAGCGTGTCGATGTGCCAAGACCGAGAGCTCTCGTTATCAACTACTTAAGTTTAGCTCCTGCACGCCATCTATCAGTGCAGCCTCCACTAAGATTTATACACTGCACGCTCTGACGCTTAATAACCTCGTGTGGGGTGTCGCCTTGATAGAAATGATCTTCAAACTGTGGGTTAGGTTGGTCAGTGGAAATGTACTATATTAAGTTATGGATTGAGAGAGTTGAGAAGAGAACATTGAGAGATATTTTGGACCTATTATTGGAAAGGAGTTCTTTATCGCATGTTTTAGTTCTGATTTGTTTGCGGGCTGAGGGGCTGGATCGAAAAAGTGTAATTTTTGAGGCACTGCCCGATCACCTAGGAAACTAAAACTTTTTTCAATTGATTCAGCTTTATCGCGTCTGCCATCAGTTTTAAGAATATGCAAAAATATTTCTAATTTTATTTAACCTTTTTTATTATTTTGTTCACATATTATTTATACGCTGTGCCTCGCAAGGCACAGCGTGCTGCATGCAGAAGCGGAGAGCCACAAAAAAGTGATACGCCGAGGAGTGAGCCGGAGGCGCACGAAGAAAACCGAAGACGTACGAGCGCGCGCTGATTAGACTCATACAGTACCTACACGCTTAGGCGCATGTGTTTTTATAATATTGTAAAACGTAATAATTCGAATAGGAATAAATCCTATAACAATTTCAAATACGTATATTATTTAGAAGGAGATTCTCATTAAATGCCTGCACCCACCCACTCACGCCAACTCCCACAAAAACAAAGAGCTACACACCACACACAATTCTCCCGCATCCAATACGCTAAGACTTCTCCGTGCAAGCTGCGTGACACTCCATTTATCACGTCTCCACATTTATACAGCGTGAACGTCGAACGACCACAATGTACACGTACGGAACACTTGATATTGATGGGTCCGTACGTTTTGCCTGAAAAATTGGGCTCAAAAACCACCTGGGGGTGTTGGAAAAATTGGGTTTAAATTTGGCTCAGATGGCAAAATTGGGTTTAAACTTGTTTGGAAAGACATTAATCTACTGGAGTCAAAATGGCAATGATACATTATATTGGCAATTACTTATTTAAACGCCAACTTTTTCCAGGCAGGCAGAAACTACAGAATGCCATCTGCTACGATCCTTACGTACTTTTTTTACTCTCGACACAGCATGTTTTACAAGAATTTGGCATTAAAAGAGCCACAAGTGGTAACTTTTATGTGGGTCCGGAGCAATAGATATTCAATATGGGCAATCCTGTTACAACCTAGATGACAAGAAGAATATGGGGCCCAGTTATGCTTCTCGTACTTAAAAACGTTAACATTCAAGTCGCAATATCATATCGACAACAATCAATGTCAAAAAAAAACAAAATATAGGGAAATTTGAGGCATTCATGACAGTTTGTGCCTGAAAAGCGAATGGGAACGTTTCGGGAAACATCATTCTGATCAAATTAATATTTAGTGCTCTACCTAAGTTTAAAACAAGCCTTCTTTATAATGAACCTGTTTTGTCCCAATAAAGAAAAAGCAGACATTAAGGTAAACCTATGATTTTAGGTATATCACACCCCCAGAATGAAAGTGACCAAACTCAAAAATTGCAACTTGTGGGACATGAGCAAGAAAGTTTTCAAAAAAGTATAGTGTTAAGTAAAGAGCAATATGTATATGCATATATATAATCTGATTCACGGAAACGACTCTAACAACGATTTTCATGAAATTTAGTATGCACGGGTTTCTGGGGCGATAAATCGATCTAACTAGGTTTCATTTTTAGAAAACGTCGTTTTCCCTATTTTCACCCGAGCAGAGCTAGGTCGACCAGGTACTTTAACTGGTACAATAACAGACCAAATAGCCATCTAAGAGTAGTTCAACAGGGTAAAACAAAGTAACAGCACCGTCCATGTTTGAATCGATGTGTTACCTCATTGTTTTGTTCCTGACCAGCTCCGAGCCGGCAAGCTTTCGCTCCATTTGTCAGCGTCACCCGACGTGACTTCGCAGCCGCCTGCTGACGTTATAACGTTTCTAGTAAAGGGAGAGTGGTGGTAGTTTCTGCGGAAGCGTACGTAGGGATATTGATTGGTAGAAAGCATTGTTTTGTGATTTGTTTGTGTTTGGAAGAGAAACTAACACACACAACCAATTCAATCCGTATACTGATATTTAGTAATAGTCACAAGTTCCCACATAGATTACTGTGAAATAACATTATATTTGGAATTTGAATTTGGGATAGGTGAAAAAGGAATTTTGGACTCTCAAAAAAAATACATTTTATTAGGGACAACGATCAAGTGATATTTCGGCGCATGGCAATCCCATACCATATTGCTTAGTGCCATATTGCTTGCTGACCGATAAGAATAAATTTGATGACATCTCTGTTTTTCTGACTTATATTTAATCATCTTTTAATATTTGTTTTATTTTTTGTTTAACTGTTTTGACCTGGAACTTGACGAATTTGTAATCCCATTTTATTAAAATTGACATTGTGTATTATATTGCCTATTTAAAATTATTTACTGATGAATTTCATCTTGACATGGTAAACTTGTATTGATTTAATTGAATGTTTTAATAATATATATTAAATCGGTTTTTGTAACTAGTTATAGCTAAAACTGTTTGCATGCCTTAGTTAAGGTAGTTAGTGTAAGGATCATTACACTAAAACTTAACATCTGTAACTTGTACCTACTTTCTGTGCAAATAATGAACTATTCTATTCCATTCTATTAGTCTAGGCCCTGTTGTAAAATACATTATAGACAGAGGTTTGCAAACTGAAGGCTCAAAGACATTACTTTAGAAATCTCAATTGTGTCATGCTCTCGGTAATGTCTCTCTGACGGTGGCACATGTATTGGATATTTTTTATTTTTTTACGACTTTTTGCCGGGCCTACGTTGTTCCCCCATATCTAAGTTCAAAGTCAAAGTCAAAACATCTCTCGTTCTAATACTGTAACATGGAAATATTGTAAAACAAACCATTTTTTTAAAAGAGAAACCGAGGAGTTTCTTGCCGGTTCTTCTCCATAGGAAACGACCAACCCGAACCGTGCACCTTTTGTCGACGTTTTATAAGTGCCTATGTAGGCCTATGTAATTTTTTTTTTTTATTATTTTTTTATTTGGTTCCCTTCATGATGTTTGAACTGAGTGGTGCCAATCCATGCGTCATGTTCCTGAATGGGCGCCATCAGTTGGGATTGGTAATACCTGCATGAGCTTGCTTTTAATTACGTACTTATTGTATTTTTAGATATTTATTATTAAATATCTAACTTGTAAAACTACCTTAGCATAAAGAAATTTTAATAAAAAAAATAAAAAAATGTAAACTATGTTATGTATAAGTCTTTGTTGCAAGAGAAAATTGTTATAAATTTATTACAAAAAAAGAAAAATACTTACAGAACTTATTTAAGAATAGGTACAAATATTAAAAATAAGAAACAGTTTTTTTATGTATAAGTTATAGTTATAGTACACACTAGAGAAAGACAGACTTTAGATTATAATAAATAGATATAAGAAATAATTAGAATATAGATACTTAGAAATTCTTTATGATATGTACATAGATAGATACTGTAAAATCTACGGGAAATAAAAGGCTTTTTTATTTTTATTATATTTGCTCTCTCTCTCTAATGTCTCTCTGATGGTGGCACATGTATTGGATCATTCGGTCCCCTTCATGATGGTTGAGCTGAGTGGTGCCAAATCATGCGTCATGTTCGTGAACGGGCCGCCATCAATTGGGATTGGTCATAACTTAACTGCTTCGGCCTGCTTTTAATTGCGTGCTTATTTTATTTTTGAATTGTTTGTTTTATTCTAGACGCTTTTACGAGCACGTCGTTTTACGTCGTTCTCACATATTATGCATTTTTCAACAAAAATGATGTAACCAAGTAATTGTAATTAAAACTAATGGAAAAGTATCCTCGGAGAATCTTGCACATTGTTCTGCATAGAGACCTACTGATGCTTGCGAATGTTCAACTAGATTCATATTTCGTTTGACAATTCAAAAATACCTGTACAAGGTTTAGTTGCAATAAAAATATTTTGCTTTTAAATTCGATTAATAAAATATATTGCGAAGCAGCGATTAATAAATTTATTTGTTACAAACTTACCAACACCCAATGTCCATTGCAAAGTGGATTTATAAATACTGCTTCTTGTCTAGCAGGTAACAATGTCTCTAAAAAACAACTTACGTCATACACATATTCAATTCAAGGCTTAGCTGCACCACCGTACACTCAATTTGTCACTGACTCGTACCGCAAGCGTTTACAGCGCTGCAAGCGGTGAAGCACCGCAGTTTAGCTATAGCGCTGCAGCGCTGCACTGACACCGGCCATTTGTTTGATTGGGACACCAGTGTTTGTGCTAAACAAATTGTGTGAATTCTTTATTTGGGCGCGACGATTAGTTTAATAGTTGTGTGGTGTTTTAGGGATGGTTTCTTTAGTGCATGTGAGGTGGAATGTACTTTAGTAATTAGTAGGTAGTTCAGAGTCAAAGGTAACGCAAGTTTTTCTGGAGCCTTTTGTAAGGTGCTGTCGTTTACCTACATGTTATTGTCAGAAGAATGTCTACCATGCATAGAAATTACTAATGAACAACAGAATAGCTTTTACACCTCTTCTTAGGATTTTTTCTATACTCATCTCAGAAAAAAAGAGAGGTGTCTTATGGACACTCGGTTGGAACGGAGTTCAATTAATTAAATTTTCAATCAAATAACAACAACACAGCTGATGCTCAGTGTAAACACACAATAGCAGCTGCTAGCGTAAGTAGTGCATGTGTCTAGTCAGCGCGTGCTCGTACGTCTTTGTTTTTCCTCCTGCGCCTCCGGCTCTCTCCTCGGCGTCTCCATTTTTTTTTTATACAACCTTTAGGCTCGCGCTTTACCACTATCTCACCTCATGGTAAGCGATGATGTGGTTGACAGTGAAACACGCTTGCCTAGAAATAACCTATTCACTCTTGACTTAAAGTCCGCATAAAAGCACTCCTTTTATGCGGATCTTCGCTTGCACTATCCGCATGCAGCATGCTGTGCCTCGCTGTGTAATTTAAACGAAAAAATTATCATTTATATTTATTTATTATATTATATAATAATATTTGTTTTAAATATTTTCTCAAAATTGATGGTAAGCTGAATCGATTAAAAAAGTTTAAGTTTTAGGAAACCTAGGGGTGACTTTATTTCTCTTTTTTCGATTGAGCAAAAAAGTCAGAACTTGCGATAAGAAACTCGTTCAAAAAACCGTTGTTAGGGCTCTGAAATTAACACAGTAATTGTAAAGGAAACATCAATGGTGACTTAGATTGAATAGTCTTAAATCATTCATTCTCTCTAGTATATCATTCATTCTCTGAGTAAGTAAAGGTTAGGTTAGAGAGGAATAATAAAAGCTGAAATTATATTGACAATACTCAGAACCATATATTGCACGTAATTTGATTTGCTAATGTTAAATTGGTTATAATTAACACTAATTCTACAACCTGAGCACTGATTTATATCAATGATAAACTGTTGTAATAAATTACCAATAATTTGCTGTAAGCAAATACATTAACGTCAACTATGATTGATTTCAATAATCAATTATTTATCTTTCGAAATAACCTAAAACTTATCTGTATGAGAAGAGGCCTTTGGTCTGCAGAGGCTGGTATTATTAATATCTAAGTAAAGATTTCTCGAGATTTAGTAGAAATTAGGGCTATGAAAATAGATTGGAATAAAACTTTCAGACACGTCAACTCAAAATATTCTGCTTAAAACATAGTTAAGATTGAGACGTTATCTAGATTGACAGCTCCAAAACTATTTGATGATTTTTATATTAAAATTTGGACGGCGATTTTTTTTTGCAAAGAAATTTTTTGACACAGTAGTAGGATACAGTAGAAAAGAGTGATTACTCTTAAGCAAATATTAAAGTGTACATGTCAATTTTGGAAAAATTCCTTTGTAACAAAAAACTGTACCGATGAAATAACGAACATTAGAGCAAAAAAAAATATATTTTGGTATTTTTGTAATCGGACCACTCGTAAAAAAAATATACATGTCGAATTGAAAACCTCCTCCTATTTTTTCGTCGGCTAAAAAAAAAGAGAGACTCGACGTCGAGTAGAGGTCTTAATTACATCGGATTTTTCTAAATATGTACTAGACGTATTATTATTCACCTAATCATGTAGGGATAGCAATATAGTACCATAACTATACTGTGATTTTTTTATTTCGTAGACTTGACTGACAGCTGCCAATGACGTTATTTTTTTAAAATGTTGCAAGCGTGGAGCATAGTGTTGTAGGTAAGGCTCAATCATAATTGATTCACTGAATCGATGTGACATGACTCTTTAATTTAATTTTACTAATTGGTGTAAATAAATGTTTTATGTTTATAAAAAAATAAACGTTATATATTTAAATGTAACAGTATTCATACACATATAACATAAACTTTAATTGAGTTAAATATGAAATCAACAATAAAATAAATGCGATCGATCAAATGAAGTCTGACATAAATGAGTTGAAACTAAATAAGGGCCGCTAGTTTCTTATCAAATGTATTTTTTTTTGTCGTGAAATAGTTTAATTTTCGATCTTCTTCGATTTTCGATCACTCATGATAGTCAGGATACGACACTATTTTTATGTAACGATAAAGTGACAACCCTCCAAATGTCAGTTAAGTCTACGAAATGAAAAATCAGACTATAATTGGTTAGTACAAAATAGATTCAGCACGAATTTACCTTAAGTAATTCTGACACATAAGATTCAAGGTCAAAACCGCACCAAGAAACCGCTGAACATAACACAATAATCGCAATGGCTCTTAGATTAATCTATAATTTTATCTACAATCTGTAGCTGTGTCATGCAAGGAATTACGTTAATGCAGCTGAAGCCGCCAGTCATGGTGATGTGCTGGTGCTCTACCATTTATCACTGTCTAACTATCGGTGAGCTCTGTTGGAAGGAAAGGGATGGAAGATCTGTAAGATGGTAGCTTACAATGTCGATGGATAAAGTAGTAGGTGCTAGACTAGCTAGATGTAACGACGTCGTACATGACATGTACAGCTAGGAAGTATAAAAAATAAGTAGCTATACTTATTCGTAGAGATTTTAGTTGTAGGCAAGGCAAATAGCCTTGTAGAAATCGATATTAAAAAGGCTGTAATCGCAAAGCATGATATGGTCTGATTTGTTGGTATGTTGTATAGATCAGTTAGGGTAGTCTGAAACAAAATTTGCAACTGCGGAAAAAACAGGGCTCTTTGCACACCACGAGAAAAACTGCGAAATTATGGAATTCATTTAATTTTTTGCACACTGTCTTTAACACAAAGTATTTTTTAAAGATCATAAAATTTTACAATTAAGGCTGTCCAAAAGTGAAAAATATCCCAGTTTTTTTGGCGTGGTCTGCAGTGTCCACTCGTTTTTCGAAGTAGTAAATTTGTATTAACACCTTCCTAACTGGCCCATACTTCATACTAAAAATCCGGAACTACGTACATCAAGCCTTGCGATTTTAATGACGATTTTTACTGGATTAAAAGAGATAGGGATATGCTTGGTGTTTCCTTGCGAATCAAAAATCAAAAGATCCCCATGAGAGACGATATTTTTTGAAGACTTGTCAAACCGAAGTAGCTCGCAGATGCAGCCTAAGATCTTACATAAGGTACGAACGTGACGAGCAGGCCGTGCGCGCACAATCGCCCCAGCAGCAATAGTGGCAGCAGCGCACCATCTCCTCACCCCCCTGCTCGCCCTCACTACTCACTACCCACTCACCTCCGGACGCGGCGAGCAGGCCGTGCGCGCGCAGTAGCGCCAGCAGCAGCAGCGGCAGCAGCGGACGGCGCCGCATGCCGCGCGACACCGCTGCCCCCGCGCACCGTCGCCGCTCGCCCCCGCGGTCGCCCTCACCTGGTAACAAAGAGAAATAAAATTATTTTATAAAAATCTTTGTAAAGCACCCTTTTTTACCCGACTGCCGAAGGAGGGTAATGTGTTTATCAGTATATGTATGTATGTATGTATGTATGTTTGTTCCTATGTGGCGTTCCAGAGACAAAACGCGTTGGCCGATTTTGATGATTCCTACGTCAATCGATGCGTCTTAACCCTGCGAGTGTCATAGGCTACATTAAAATTGGATAATCGAAAAATGGCGGATTTTGGGTGCCATATTGTGGGGGCCTAATTTTTTTTTTTCTTCCAAATCCATTGTGTGGGGTATCCAAATAAAGAGCTTTAAGAGGTGATTTCAAAAATATATAACACTTATATGTTTAAATTATCTAATTCGAAAAAAAACGAACTAAAAAGTTATTAATAAAAAACATAATTAAAAAAATCAAAAAACCCGACTGCTTCAAAAGCGAACTAAAAAGTCGTAAACAAGGAAAAAATCATGCTGTGAAGGAGGAGGATACATCTGGTTTTGGTCAGCCAGCTCGCGCGTATGTATCCTCCGACTGCAGTCGGTGTCTTTCATAGGTACAATTTTTTTGCGTTATGGACACCGACTTCCAAAAATAAAATTATTTTTCACTTTGTAGTTTTTTATTTGGAAGTCGGTAATATTTTTTTACAAAAAAAGTATTTTTTTATTTATGACTCTTTAGTTGTACCTACCTAATAGACAAGTTTTTAGTAAGGTAACTATAAAGCTAGATTATATTACCCGAAAAACATGAAACTTGAACAGAACCAGTAAAATGAGAGATCTGCGTACCCCTTAAGAGCGTACTTGCGTGATGTTATGTTAAGAAACAATAAACAGACATGCGATTGCAGCAATCCCAAGAGATTTGCCGTTATTTATTGAAGAGTTCTGCTGTAGATCTTCACCAAATTAAAATGGGACCAATTTTCAAAATCGGTCCACAATTGACGAAGATATCGGTGATCAAACACAAAAAAAAAACATATATGAAGTCGAACATAGAACCTCCTCCTTTTTGGTAAGTCGGTTAAAAAATATATAACAGATTGCCTGACCTGGAACTTAAACCCCAGGACCCTAGCTCTGCAGTAGCGCTAAATTCAATACAAATAAAATTCCAGAATCAGAGTAAGTAGGTAGAGTTGGCCAGGTCTTGGTTTTACATATCAAGACCTTGAATAAAATACGTTTAATTAACAAATAACAAAAATTCACAATGCAAAAATGATTTCATTATGAACACTTCAATTCTTCTCTCGAAATACACTTGGAGACCAACAAAAGGAGCCCTCAAAAAAAGTCATTACAGTATCTTTGTTGAGTATTATTCACATGGAAAAATTGGAAAAATCTGCTGTCTTTCAACGTAGGTATGTATTACTTTAGATTGGAAATTCGATGAAATTCCATTAAATATTTATGCCAAGGGTTCCGGGGAAACGAATTTTTGAAATATCCAATTCGGTCTCAAACGGTTGGGGTCTGGTACTAGCGATGGCGAGAACGGTTTGCATGACCTATAATAAGTTGTACTTGTGTATTTGAAAGTTACAATGATTACTCGGTATCATAAGTAAAAGAGGCTCTAGATTAGTACACATTCCATCAACAAAAGTGTCGCCATAGCCATTTAAGTGGAAAACAAAAAAAACAAAAAACCCCCGACACATTTTTATTTCACGCTACATAATTTATCCAGTAGTAGACACGCTTCGATTGACAATCTATTGAACACGTAATTATGACACAATATCTTACGAAAATACCCGGATTTAGACAGTAAAACGCCCATAAATTTGGAACGGCTGAGCTGATTTTCATCAAACAGAGCTAAGAACGTCCTCGATGAAGCCACCTTTCAAACAAAAAAAAAATAAATCAAAATCAGTTCATCCTTTTTGGAGCTATGATGTCACAAGCAGATACACAAATACACAGGTACATACGTCAAACTTATAACACCCCTCTTTTTCCCTCGGGGGTTAAAAAGTCAAAATGTCAAGTGGCCTATACCTTACATTTTAGTATTTAGACCATTGACGTCACTGATTGCATGATTCTAATTTAGATCCAGACATTCCAGTTTCATTAAAAAAAAGTCAAAAACTTTATTTCATAAAGGGGAAGAACAAACATTGATCAACACGCTTGGCAGATTCGCAAATAAGTACTGTAGACACTATACTAGTGTCCCTGTGAGCTGTAGACCTCGCGAGTCTGTCTTTATAATATTTTTGTCGATCAAGAAAATTCCGTATTATATCGAAACAGCTTACAAAATGTCACGAGAATCAGTTGAGAAATGCGACCTGTAAAAGAGAACATCAGGACATCCGCCGGACTTCCGGACATACGAAAGCATTTTTGTCCAAGCTGAAACGGATGACGGAAACGAACGGACAGACAATTAACATTTCTCACAGCCGTAGCTATTTATATAAAAAAAACCTTCAATATAATAATGAGATTTATTTTGGTATGCAATATTTATTATAATCAAAGCAAAAGATCTCTGATGATAAAATATTAATAGACATTTCCGTTATCAAGATGTCTTGTTCATTTAATAAGTAGGTCGCTCTATTTTTATAAAGAGTTATTTTTATTTACTAAGGTACTTGGTATTGTCCTTTGTCAGAAAATTTTTCATTGGCCTTAGTATGAAAGGTATGATACTAAGAAAATTAATAGATATTTCCATTACAAAGATATTTTCCTTTCATTTAGTATGTAGTTCGCTCTATTTTTATAACGAGTTATTTTTATTTAATTAGGTTCTAGGAATCTTCCTTTGTACTGTTTTTCACTGGACTTAGTATGAATAAATATGATACTAAGAATATTTTTTGCTTGTGAGAGTAATGGCGAAATATTATTCAAAGCGTTTATGAAATAAATTGCTAGGTTTATGAACAAGACTTTCGTTAAATGAAGACTAAAACATTTTCCTTTTCATTGACTAACTAAACTGTTATTTAGGGTAGTATGAAGCTAGAAAATCTGACACAAATATTGGAAAAAGGTAACGTGTTACGAAGTTGCTCGGTTATGGAAGTCAGATTGGAAGCCGGTGCATAAGGTAACGTGTTACAAAGTTGGTCGGTTATGGAAGTCAGATTGGAAGCCGGTGCATAAGGTAACGTGTTACTAAGTTGCTCGGTTGTGGAAGTCAGATTGGAAGTCGGTGCAAAAGGTAACGTGTTACCTAGTTGCTCGGTTGTGTAAGTCAAATTGGAAGTCGGTGCAAATGGTCACGTGTTACCAAGTAGCTCGGTTGTGGAAGTCAGATTGGAAGTCGGTGCAAAAGGTAACGTGTTACCAAGTTGCTCGGTTGTGGAATTTAGATTGGAAGTCACTGCAAAAGGTAACAAGTTGCTCGGTTGTGGAAGTCAGATTAGAAGTCGGTGCAACAGGTAACGTGTTACCAAGTTACTCGGTTGTGGAAGTCAGATTGGAAGTTGGTACAAAAGGTAACGTGTTACCAAGTAGCTCGGTTGTGGAAGTCAGATTGGAAGTCGGTGCAAAAGGTAACGTGTTACCAAGTTGCTCTGTTGTGGAAGTTAGATTGGAAGTCGGAACAATTATTTTTTCTTCATTTCCTGGTCCCATTACTTGCGGTCGGGTCTCCTCACTTTCCTGCGCCAAGTTCCATCTTGTAGTCGCTCCATGTAATCTTACTAATATTATAGAGCTAAACGGATCTGAATAAAATTTGGCACAGAGATAGATTTTAGTCTGGAAGAGCACATGGGCTTTTCATCCCGGTATAATGTTCCCTTGGGATGGCTGAAATGGCTATACCACTGGGAGAAGTTAGTAAACTATATAAATATACATATAAATACTTGGGAAAAGGCTAGGCAGATACATATTATAATTATATTAACTGATAATAGAATTCGACGCGTTTTTGATACACGTGGACGTCTATAAAGATTAAAAAATAACACAGATAGATATATCTTCTTTGATCTCAATAACTATGTCATCACTTTTATTCAGGAACTTTTCTATTTATGTCATTATATATATACTATTACTTATTAGTGTGTTGGATTTTTCACAGACATAAATCTAACTAGATAACGCGATTGTATGCACTTCGTGTGTCAAAAAAGGTAGTAATAGTACGAATAATGATCGTATTTTGAGCTGTTTCATTTAACATTATCGGCACCGGACATCCACCGAAATCTATAAAAATGCCTGATTATGCCATATTGAGCTGTAAAAACTGTACAAAAAAAGGTGGCATATTTGTTTCATTGGTAAGGAAATTTGTTCTTATATTGTGTGTGTTATGTGGCACGGTTGGTTTTCATATAGATGGAGGGACTTGCGTTATCTAGTTAGATTTATGTCGGTGGATTTTTCCATCTAATTTAGTTGTAGCCCGGTGTCTGGACTGGTGCCGGGTTGATGGGAATATGTTTAACCCGAATAAAATATTATGGGACTTAGACATACTCGTAACTGGTGAAATGAGGGTGTACTTTAGGTACACCTCTTCATAACGCTTCGGGCAATACATAGGTACATGGTTTTAGGTTATGTTTGTTTTATATGTAGACGGAATTTCTCAAACAGGCGTGATGACATATAAAAGAAAGAAAGAAAATTTTTATTGTTTTGGTGGTGTGTGTTTTTTCTGGTCATATATGTGAGAATAAGAATAAGAATAATTTATTAAAAAGTAAGTACGTTCACAAAAGTGTATATTAGGTGCAGTAATTTAATTTCTAAAACAATTGTATAAATAGAGCTTATATGTAAACTATTTCTAAAATATTTTATTACAACTACAAGCTTATTAAAAAAAAGAATGTCAATTTTTTGGTAGGGACCTGCCCGATTTAGGTTCTTTCAAACCTGTGTTTCAGGCCATCACTTTACTTAGAGCAATAATTGAGCCAGTTAAATTATTGAATAAAATTAGTAAATTAACATACATAAGAATAATGTGTATCATGAATGAGAGTAGTGGTGGCCCAGTGAACATCGTGAGGGAACCGACATGTCCTAGACCAAAAAATCGAAGACATGGAACATCCACCGACGCGCATTGCGCCGCGTGGTGGATTATGGCCCATTACCTCTCTCACAGAGAGGAGGTCTGTGTCCCAGCAGTGGAAACATTAAAAAGCTGATAATTATGATGATGTGTAACTGTAGCTCAAATATTCTTCTCTACGACAAACTTTTTACCAAACCAAATACCGGCCCACATACCCAAATATTCTCTTTAGAAAACAAATCAATCCGACTCTTTGCAACAACATAGATAGGACGCCCTCCGAAACTCACACACCCCATATTTTCTTTTTATCAAGATAAACCCAAACATGTTTGTCCAAATCAAATGCCATATAGAACGTCAAATCGAGTTTGTAGCAGATAGAGAGAAAAATCGGCCAAGTGTTTGGCGGTCCGTGAACAGTTAAGGGTTCCGTAGTTTGGATAAAATATACCCTGCAAAAGTAAGTTAGTGTTTCAACTATTTCTCTTAAAATATGAAATGCTTAGTTATCAATGTGGTTTGTAAAGTTAAGAAGAGCAAATCTATACTACCATTGACTTCAATCAAAATAAAAGTTAGAACCATCATAATCTTTTGAATTATAATAATTAAGTTTAATGTTTAAACAATGATTTGAAGGACGGAAGATCAGCAGTCTAATTGCGTAAGTGAATTCAGCAAGGTAAAGGGTTTTGACCCCATCAGTCGACCAATCACATGGACGGAAATCCACATTGCGTCTTTCATCTCGCATGTGATTGGTCAATTGATGGTGTAAAACCCTTTGCCTTACCAAAGCCACTTACGAAATTAGGCTGCTGGTATTCCTTAAAATCAATGTTATAGTGCCAAAAGTTTCCAAATAAAATGGTTGTGAACCATTATTACTTTCATTGTGCGCATAGCTTAGGAGTGACATTCCCTGCCGGAGTCTTTGTTTCCTGATAGCGACAACCTGGGGGTCTTTAAGTCAAGAGTAAATAGGTTACTTCTAGGCAAGCGTGCTTCACCGTCGTCCACATCATCGCTTAACATCAGGCGAGATAGTGGTCAAACTTGAACCTAGGCCAAAAAAAACAAAAAACAACTATCAGACCGGTCGAAACTATAGGGGTTCCGTTTTCCCATTCAACGAAGGAACCCTAAAAAAGCTCTGTACAGAAGTGGTACATTGTCTGAATCAATCGGCGGGGCTCAATATCGGACAGTAGAGTACAGCCTGTTGTTTGTAATTGAATTGTCAGTTTATTGGCCCCTGGGCGGATATCGGACGCCAGGACTTGAGACAGAGGCGGCAGCGGGCAGGTTTGGGAGACTTTCTGATATCTACTTGTCTGACGATCCTATGGAGTTGTGCAAAGATATAGATAGTTGATTTTAGTGCCGCTGTAGTAGAATTAAATGGGTGGTTCCTACGTATAAACTGAAGTACTATTCTGTAAGAAAAATAATAAATATTCTATTTTGCACCAAACATTTGTACATATATCATTAACCTGCCAAACTGCGTGACCGTTTGGTGGAATGATTAGCGCTTATCGTAAGAACTTTTGGTATAAATTATAAACATCTAAGTAGGTAGATACAACTATTAATAGACGGTAAGAAAGTTATCATTAGCTTTACAGCAGCGCGGGCCGCTAATGACATTGTCGCAACACACGACAACACGCGAAAACTAGAATCTCACTCACACCGTGTAAACTTACGTGAAATGAGCTGTCAAACCATCCAAAGGTGGAAGACTTCATGAGCGATTAAAGAGTTGTGGTACTTCGAAACGGACAGTCTGATTTGATAATTATTATAAATTCAACAGTTGGATTTAAAACAATAGTTGGCTATAGTAAAATAACAACATCGTCAGCTAAATACAGTAAAAATTGCAAAATTCACATTTCCCTACCTAAATAACCACACACAAAATCAACAACCAAAATCTTCCATTACAAATCGAAGTCGCACCCTCCCAAAACTTGCCCCGACACGCGACCCTTTGGTGAAAATCACCTTCAGATAAAAAAAGAGATTCTGTAAAAAGGTCCCGCTGCTAGGGGCTCTAAGACATTGTTGTATAACTGTTTAACACACTTTCCGGAGACCCTACCTAAAATATTTCCATAATATTTTGTCAAACAGGGAATCAATGGCAAAAGATTTGTTGGCCGAAGACGGCAAAAATGTTTTGATAAAATCTTCGGTTGTGTGTTTTTCTTTTGTTGAAGGGACAAGATGGACTGAATAAATACTGGCAGTTTGTGATCTAGAACGAAAGGTCTGTCAATATTTAGATAGTACAGTAAAAGTATCTGAAGACGAAATGCCGAAATTATTGAGATGTTATATCTCAATAATTTCGGCAAATAATATATTGTACAATATTTGCACATTGAAGACAAACACTGTTTTTTGATAAGAATTATTGAGCAGTTTATTAAAAAATAAAATGAAATTTGCAATGCAATTATTTAAATTAATTTGTTCAAGGGACCATTATCAAATAAATCAATCTGCCTGGCCTTTTCCCAACTATATTGGGGTCGGCTTCCAGTCTAACCAGAATCAGCTGAAAGCTGTAAAACACTGGTACTGTTTTACATGGAGCGACTGCCTATCTGACCGCCACAACCCAGTAACTGAGTAACACGATACTCCTTGGCTAGACTGGTGTCAAATCTCAAGCTTCTAATTACCCGTAACGACTGTCGAAGATCTTCAAATGACAGCCTGGACCAACGGCTTAACGTGCTTGCCGAGGCACGGAAGAATCTCGCTATGTAATCGCGTATTGACTAAATTAAAACAAAAGCTTGATTAAATGAAAGCTAAGCAAAAATAAATCTATGTAGATCACTAATAAAAATATTGGCCTCTAAACGCCCTATGATTTAATCAGAGCCTTAAAAGAAATGACAGCGTTGACATTGAATCTTTTTCGGAACTCTCATCTAATTACAAAAGTTGAGAAAATAACTTGTAAAGTGGAACTATAAAAAGTTATAAAAAACTCCATCAATCTTCATTATAAGTGACATTTATGACTAATATGAGTAATGACACTAAATGTCTTTCGTCCAAATAAACTACTAAAAAAAGAAATTGTTTTAAGACAATTTATAACGAAGAAAATGTTATGTCTGTGGGATTGTTTCAGCAAATAATAATGGAAGGAAAATATTATGTTGGAGTCATATTGTTTTATCTGACTATGAAATTTAATGAAAATAATATATCTAATATCGGCTAACACACATATATGTTTTGATAAAGGTCAATTTTGTTTAACTGAACATTTATTTTCAATATAAGCAAGAACATTGCCCACGTTGGTTTTATGAGTCCATAGACATATATCTTAATAAAAAAATATGAATCGGTAAATAACTTGTTATAAAAAATATTAAAACTTACTTGAGAAGTATGATCTGGTTTCTGGCGAGTTATAGCATAATTTACGACTAAGAAACTAGAACTAAGCTAACCATAATCTCAGAATGCTTATTATTATTATACTTAAACTGTATATTACCATTAACGTTAACTTCATAACTTTAAGCACCAATAAGCACTTTATTTCTACTTTTAAGGCATAGGTACGTTATAATGTTTCAGTTCATTCTTTTAAGCCCATTCTTTTTTTTACGGACATCGATAAAACAAAATAAACATACTTTTCCAAAACGAACCGACTCATAAAAAAAATCCGTCACAAACCCAAACTGCATACAAACGCGCCAATTCTTCTCACATAAAAAAACAAAAGTCCACAGCGCCCCACATTATTAGGCAAATCACCTCTTACCAGTGGAAGCTGACTCGACTGCAGACCTGATGTATGGCTGATGAATTAATCATATTCGGCCACAGCCTCCATCTATGTGGAAATGAAGGAGAGATTCTTCAAGGACCAAAATGTGCGACGATGCGGCGTATCAAAGGACCAAAGATTTTCGGGACTATCCGAGATATTTCTTTTGTTTGATTGGGGAATTTTGATGAGTTCTGTTCGTATTGATTTAAATTGTTAGGGTTTTAATTAAAGAAAGCTTTTGATATAAATATTTAAATTAATTTACGATAGATAATATTAATATATTTTGTGCAGCCAAAATGATTTGGGAGTTTAATTAAATCAATGAGAGTTTGTTAAAAAAAAAATTACTTATAATCTAATATCTGTTCTAAAGTTTTCAGTATTGACTCTTCGACTACACTATTCTTTGTATCATTTTGTTGAGTACATCTATTACTATATTTTTTTTAATATACATTGCAATACTTTTTTCAAAGATCGATATTTAATGAATTCTAAACGATTGTATAAGATACTACCAGCCGGTTTTCTTTCAAATTTAAGGCACGTAAGCACATTCGCAAGAAGTTTGCAGAATCATCACAGAATTGATTTGTTAGTTTCGGTTTCTGTATTACATTGTTTATGTATGTACTAGCTGACTACCCTACCCTAACCTACCCTACCCTACCCTACCCTACACTACCCTACCCTACACTACCCTACCCTACCCGACCCTACACTACCCTATCCTACAATACTCTACCCTACACTACCATACCCTACCCTACCCTACCCTACCTATATAGCCTATGTCCTTTCCCAGGTCTCAAACTATCTTCATACCAACTTTCATCTAAATCGGTGCAGCGGTTTAAGCGTGAAAAGGTAACAGACAGACAGACAGACAGAGTTACTTTCACATTTATAATATTAGTATGGATTTATCTAAGTATACCAACAAGACTCCAGTTTATGGAGTAGATCAAAATTTTTTTCGCGTCCTCTCCTTTTGCACTTTTTAAACTACTTTTTGATGTATTAGGTCAACAAGATGCTAATACTGTGAAATTTGAAGTCTGTAAGCTCCAACCGTTTGGCTGAAAAACCTGTGTGACAGACAGATAGATAGACGAATATCTATACGACATAACACTAAAGCTCCGTTTGAACCTTCGGGTACGGAACCCAAAAAAGACAATTTATATTATTTTCTCAAAATTTAAAGTTAACAGAATATTATAATTTTAATGACTTGCAACGTCATTTATTGGGTCATGATGTAATAAAGATTATTAAAAATAAACACATGATTTGAAATTAAATTGTGACTCTACTATCTTAAACAGTGCTCTGATGGTCCTTAAGGGCCCAGAAATTATTTCAAAATTTAAAACCAATACATTATACATTTTCTCCTAATTACTTTCCCAGACCATCTTTCATATGTTTAACTCTCACATGCTAAGGTGTGGACTTCATTGCGATTTGAACTCAGAATTGTATCCAGGAGCTGCTAAATTGTGAACTGCCAGAAAGTTGCGCAGTACTCCTACTCGTTTTGGAAGTTATTGCCGGGATATCAAGTAATTCATGACGGTGTTAATCGGTGAGTAAAGTGCCTTAAAAATAACCAATAAGTAGAGGAAATTTCATTATATTACTTAAAAAAAGTTAAATCAAAATATAAAAAAAACCGACTGCTTCAAAAAATTCGTAAACAAGGAAAAAATCATGCTGTGCAGGCGGAGGATACACCAGATTTTGGTCAGCCAACCCGCGAATATGTATCCTCCGACTGCACAGCATGATTTTTTCCTTGTTTACGAATTTTTAGTTCGCTTTTGAAGCAGTCGGGTTTTTTGATTTTTGATTTAACTTTTTCTATTTATAACTTAGTTAGTTTTTTTCGAATTAGATACATTTGAACAAATAAGTGTTATATTTTTGAAATCACCTCTTAAAACACTTTATTTTGATACCCCACACGAAGGATTTGGAACAACACAGAATTTGGGCCCCCAAAATATGGCGCCCAAAAGCATATGACACTCGCAGGGTTAAGACGAATCGATTGACGTATGAATCATCAAAATCGCCCAACGCATTTGATCTCTGGAACGCCCTAGAGGAACATGTTTATCAGTCTATGTATGTATGTATGTTAAATTTACATAGACTGTTAATCACATTACCCTCCTTCGACAGTCGGGTATAAAGAAACGACTCTTAGCCTTGAGAAATTTTTCTTGTTGCAACGATATTACGGGATGGCCTCATATTAAAAATTTATTTGCGTTTGAATGCTGGTATCTTCTACGCAAAGATATTTGAAGAGTATAAATACTCATATTAATATTTACTGTATTATATTTACTATAATATTTACTCATAAAGGTCTCATCATAATATTTTTTCAGAGCACCTATATAAAATAATAAATTAATTATTTATCATATTCAGCCAATCAAGAACGAAAAACATAGAATTCTTTAGAAATGATAAATGAGGCTGACCACCATCAAAGCACTCAATCTTCTTATTATAATAGTGTTTTATTTATCTCGTGAGTGGAGGCGCGTGACCATGCATACATTATCCTTGATTTATGGGGGATGAGTAATAATTATACAAGTTCGATTCTGCTGAAAGTTCCTTAATAGAATCCTTTTTTTTTCAACGAAAGCCTTTTTCCAACTACATTGGGGTCAGCTTCCAGTCTTACCGGATTCAGCTAAGTACCAGTGTTTTACACGGAGCGACTGCCTATCTGACCTCCACGACCCAGTAACTGGGTAACACGATACCCCTTGGCAAGACTGGTGTCGGATCTCAGGCTTCTGAGTACCCGTAACGACTGTCAAAGATCTTCAAATGACATCCGGTACCAACGGCTTAACGTGCTTTCGAGGCACGGAGGAAACTCGGAATGTTGAAATGGTCAACCATCCACGGACCGACCTCGTCAAGCGTTGCTTGACCTCGATCGACCCGTGCGGCTGTTATTATTTAGCCACGAGCTCCTCCTTTTATTAAATATTTAAATTATGGCCTTTATCACCATGGTAAAATTAATATTATGAAGAAGTAACATTGTTTATTAGGCGGTTATCTGTGGATGTACCTATTCGACTTAAATTTTCTAACTAATAGAAAACTATAGGATATACGGAACAACATGATAAACTAGAGTCTCTTGATGCACTAGAGTCAATCGAAAAGCAGGCCAAGAGGCTCATCGGCAATGAGGCGCTGGTCAAGTCAAAGCTCCAGAGTCTTGAACATCGTCGCCGAGTTACCAGCTTGTCGGTTTTTTATCGGTTACATTACGGGGAGTGTGCGATGGAATCGCACGATCGAATTCCACCTAGCCCGTTTCATCATCGGACTACCAGACATACGGTAATGCGCCATCGATACATGGTGGACATCCACCCATACGTACGAAACGTTTTGGGAACATTTTTATTATGCGTACAGCTAAGGAGTGGAATTCACTGCCGGAGTCTGTGTTTCCCGACAGCTACAATCTGGGGGTCTTTAAGTCAAGAGTGAATAGGTTATTTCTAGGCAAGCGTGTTTCACTGTCGACCACATCATCGCTTACGATCAGGTGACATAGTGGTCAAACGTATGTTTTTTTTATATTCAATAGGCTCGTATTGAATATAACAAAAACATGCGTTGTGTAGAAAATTTGTAAAATAACACATAAAAACGTAAATCAGCGCCATTAAAATATTCCAATCGATAAAGAAGAATTCAGAGATAGAATAATAAGTCAAAATTAATATTAAAAAAAAAACAAACAATATGATGGTGGTGCCAGCAGTGGTGGCCCAGTGGTATCGGCCGCGACTTACAAGTTGTAGGTCGTGGGATCGAGCCCACGCAGGCGCTTTACTTTGTGTAAATTATTTCTTCACCACTGCTCTCAAAACGGTGAAGGAAAACATCGTGAGGAAACCGGCATGTCCTTAGAACCAAAAATTCGAAGACATGTGACATCCACCAACCCGCACTGGGCCCGCGTGGTGGATTACGGCTCATTCCCTCTCACATAGAGGAGGCCTGTGTCCCAGCAGTGGGAACATTAATAGGCTGATGATGAAACAATATGACGCATAATGAATAACAAATTGTAAAAAACCCACATTAAATTAATTTAAATCTACATTCCCTTTACAATAATAAAAAATAAAAATAGAATTCGAGTAGATCTGATGTTACCATTTTGCTTGTACATGATGTCGACCCGAAACAATCTATGACTTATTTTAGATTTGGGCGCAAATCACAAAATAACCGCTTACTTTCAAACAATTACACAATAACATAGTCACTTCTAAACATCCAAACATGTCAAGCAAACCCTTCATTATCAACTTCAATACAAAAACAATAATAAAATCTCAATTACCCAAGAGCTTACAGCCACATCCACCATCCGCTTTCAAACTCAAACACAAGTCAGGTGCTCGCACCATCTCGTGTTGGTCTTAGACCCGAGTCTAATGTAATAGCAAATACATTACACTGATGCTACGAGTACCAACTTGGTTTAATTGAAATTGTTCGAAGTGTGCTTATGGTAATGCTGCCGTGGCGGAACGGGACTCTTGAACTACTCCAAAGTGTTCATTCACACGCTCTGTACTTGGTTTTAGAGATTATTAAGTAACTAGTGGAAGATGATGGCGCTAAGATTTTTCATGCTTGGTATACCTACCCCTTCTTGGTTTCTGGTTCCTTTTTTTTAGAGTTCCGTACCTCGGAAGGAAAAAACGGAACCCGTATAGGATAAGGACTTTGTTGTACGTCCGTCCTTCAAGTCAGTCTGTCTGTCAAGACCCTTTTTCTCAGAAACGCGTGGAGGTATCAAGCTGAAATTTATATCAAATACTCAGGTCTACTGTCCTTTAAAGCGGTGAAAAAATCACTAAGTCTACGCATACCATAATCACAACTAAGCCAACGCAATCAAAATATACAGTCGTTTATGCCGCAATTATCCGAAAATTTTCGACACTCGCACTGATTCCCATCAAAACCTACAGGGTACTTCCCGTGAACTCAGAATCTTGAAATTTAGTACGAAGTAACGTCTTATAGCACAGATGAAGGAATAATTGCGAAAACCGTAAATTTTTAGTTACTTCATATAATAAAAATATTTTAAACTTACTACCCCTAACCTCATGAACGCGTAGAGTTATTAAATTGAAATTCATATCAAATACTTAGGTCTATAATACCTTTAAGCTGAGGTTTGTACGGAACCCTTGGTGCGCGAGTTCGACTCGCACTTGGCCGGTTTTTTTAAATTGCGTTAGCTCGACTAGTTACATTGTGAGAGCTTAAAAAACCAATTCCACATAATCTTATATATTAGGAATAATATACACCACAACTCTGCCTAGCTAACGAAAGTCGTTCAAATTAAAGAAATTAAGAGTAATCGCTAGGGATCTACAGGAAAATCTGTTCTAGATTGGGGAGAAAAACTGGTAAAAACACTATGGAAAATTTAGTACGTCATAAAAAAGAATACAGTAACGCTGCTTAGTGACTAAAAGAGGTATGGTGTTGACACCTTCTTTCACGAACAAAAGAACATCATTCAACAAAGAACTTAAAATAAACGAGTATAATTTATCATAGATTGCGGCCAGACGAATGAAACAACGATCAACCCACACCAACAGTCAAGTACTAAAATAATACTTATTGTTATTAAAAATGCTTTAAAATTCACAGTCGAAATAACTCGAAAAGCATCTGCTACCGTCCTCTGAAAGAAATTTTTCATTATTTTAGTGAAAATAAAAGATTTCTTTCATAATTCCGCCAACAAAGAAACTTGCGGCCGCAGACATCTCAATAACATTTAAGGTGGTTTTTTTAACAAAAAGTGGGGCTGTTTTTGTTTAAAATATCAGGTACATTTCTGTCGTTCGGAAATGTACCTGATATTTTAAATGATAGGTCGGTACGCTTTTTCGTTTCGTTCCTCTAACTTCTTTTCTGGTCCTTCGGTACGCGTCTACCTGAGAGTTTTCAATATTACGGTTTCTTGTTTCGTGTACACGTGTAAGTTTTTCAAAAAGGGTGTCGTGAAAAAGGACATTTATTTAATATTATGAGATCGCGCAAAATATGTAAGAATGAAAGTAAAAATGGCAGTTCTTCTTTCAGAAATTGTTTTGATGATCAAATGTTTAAGCAGTTATTAGAAGGCTGTATTTTCAGCATTTCATATTATTGGCATTTAAAAAAGATTATTTCAACTTTAAGTGCAGTATCCAACAACTTGTTATCATCCCTATATTCAAATGACATATCTGTAAATATACAATACAAATTAGAAGTCCGTAGCGCTTCACAAAGGGGGCGCTTTATTCAGGAGCCAACAAACAGACTACCATTAGCGGATTGACAGCGGTATCATAGTGCTGTACTCACTACCTGTCCCTACTGGGGATTGAGGGAGTAAAAGATGGCTACAGGTATTAATTGAAAAAAAGATACGTTTATGGATAAATTGTGTATTTGTGTGCTACTTTATGACGGCCTGGCATTTTGAAAACGTTTGAGGCGTTTTGTAGTCAACATCATATCAGCCAAAAAACATCCACTGCTGGGCCTATGCCTTCCACACGCGTCACCATATTGAACAGTCCCGTGCGTCTCGTATCCAGCGGATCCCCGCAACATTCACCAGGTCATCGGTCCACTTAGTGGGAAGCCTCCCAACGCAACGTCTTCTGGTTCGCGGTCGCTATTCCTTAACTTTTCTGCTCCATCGGCCATCCATTCTGCGAGCAATGTGCCCTGCCCACAGCAGCTTAAGTTTGGCAATTCTTCGGGCTGTGTCGGTAACCCAGGTTTTGTAGTAGGTTG
This sequence comes from Orthosia gothica, assembly GCA_949775005.1. Lineage (NCBI taxonomy): Eukaryota > Metazoa > Arthropoda > Insecta > Lepidoptera > Noctuidae > Orthosia > Orthosia gothica. The sequence goes on along the minus strand of OX459050.1, from coordinate 20,647,561 downwards.
ACTGAAGTTGGGCAAAATCTTTCTTTACTTTTATTGTTTTTCGACAACAGCTACTTCATGACACAATCAGTATTTTTTTTCTCAGTCTGTAATATCCCACGCAGTAAAATTGTCTGCCATAGCTATTCACTATAAGATTATGGGGGAATGTAGACTAGCACGCTTTTCTGTATGTTGCTTTGCCATCAACAACCATATTTTCTGAACAAAATTTATTGATCAGAAAATCAAACACGAGCGGCTCCAATCGCGATTGAGGTTGTTCTTTATCTCAATATCTTTATAAATTGTAGCCTTTGTGTTATTCTGATGTATAAGCTATATTAATGTAAAGTTTTATCAAAATCTATTCACTTCTGTAGTACTTTTTGCGTGAAAGATTAACAAGCATCCATCCTGACAAACTTTCGCGTTTATAAATTGATTAGCTTCTGCCAGCGGCTTCATCCGTGTAAACGTTGAAAATTATCCCAAGGCAACATATTCTCGGGATAAAAAGTATCCTATGAGCTATTCCAGATTATTCTCTATCTCCGTGCCAAATTTTATCCAGATCCGTCTTGCCGTTTGAGCGTGAAGAAGTATCAAACATACAAACACACACACATTCACAAACTTTCGCTTTTTTAATATTATTTGTGTGATCACGTTTTTCTAAACCCGGTCAGTGAATTTCTACCATTCACTTCGACAATATTGTAGTTCCATACGAATCCAAAAAGCTGTCACCCACAACACAGACCACCTAAACATAATTAACTCAAACCCCACAAACTCCTAACACTATACAACTTGTCAAAGCAACAAGAATATATAAATAAAACATTATAATGACTTGGAAAACTTGTTGTAACAAGTCCAAATCTTATTTGTAACCTAGCAAGCGCTGTAACACTGTAACCTAGTTACAGTTTCGGGCTGTAACATGCCTATTGTAACCTTCAGAGTCTGAACGAGGAATTACGCAAATTTCTTGAGTATGAAACAACTGTTGTGGAAGAAATGTGGCTGGGAAAGTTGTATTTCGTTCGAAGTTCGAGATTTTGGCTGAAGACTTGTTTGCGTCTAGTTGATGTTGTTGAGCGAGATTTTATTTTGTAGATTTAAGATACGTGTTCCATATACGAAGTGGCGAAGGCATTTAATTTGATTGAGACAGATATGTGTCAGAAGTGAGTACTTCGATTTCAGAGAGCTGATTGGTCTATATTATGTTAACTCAGTCATCAAATACCTTTAAACGAACAATTCTTGTATATATGTATACGTATAGTTATATATAAATAATCTGAATCTCGGAAACAGTTCCAACGATTTTCATAAAATTTAGTATGCAAGGTGAAGCATGCATGATCGATCTAGCAAGGTTTAATTTTTAGAAAACGTCGTTTTCTCTATTTTCACCCGAACAGAGCTTGTTCGCCCAGGTACTTTATTTTAAACTAGCTGTTCCCCGCGGCTTCGCTCCCGTAGATCACCCCCACACGACCCGTTTTCAGGATCAAAAAAATAGCCTATGTCACTTAGGAATAATGTAGATTTTTATTGGTGAAAGAATTTTAAATCGGTTCAGTAGTTTCGGAGCGATACAAACAAACAAACAAACAAAAAATATTTGTTCTTTATAATATTCGTAATAATAATGTAGAATGTGAGCAGTGGTGTCCCAGTGGTATCGATTTGGGCGAACCTACGCCCTACGAGTTGTAAGTCGCTTGTTACCCAGGCAGGTGCTTCACTTTATGTAAATTATTTCATCACCACTGCTCTCAAAAAGGTGAAGGAAAACATCGTGACGAAACCGGCATGTCCTAGAACCGAAATTTCAAAGATGTGGAACATCCTCCAACGCGCACTGGGCCCGCGTGGTGGATTACAGCACATTCCCTCTCACAGAGAGGAGGCCTGTGTCCCAGCAGTGGCAACATTAAAAAGCTGATGATTTTGATGATGAATGTATAATGTACTTCGCAGTTTCTCTTGACTTTGCATAAATTGCATGACATAAATGGAAAACATCCCAAGAAAACCAAAATTCGAAGATAATTCACTTCGTGGTAGATTCAGGCCCACTGTAACAAATACGAGGTCTGTATGTCAGCTGGTATTTCTATATGAGAGTACTACATTAGAAGACAATTTTCTGAAGACAAGCAAAATAGTAAAGTTTGAAATAGAAATTTAAATATATCATCGGAATCACTGGAAATCTTCAATGTTTCGAAATTGAAACAGTAGTTATATATATTTAAGACAGTGAATATGTAATGATCTAGGCTATAATGTTCCATTCCGATCCACTTCTCTCGTATTTGTCTTAATAATGCGATTTTAATACTGGTTTTGATTGCATAATTACTTTGTGGCCACGAGCACAGCGGTTTCAGAAATGGCGAAATACCAATAAGAAGACACCTTTTGCCTAGGCTTTTGGTAAACGATTTTGCCTGATGGAAAAGCGTCTGAATAGCAAAGGTACTTCAAAAATTATATCAGCTAGTCACTTAATTAGTGTTATTTAAATAAAAGAACGGTAAAAAATCACGTTTGTTGTATGGTAGCCCCACTTAAATATTTTTTTTATTCTGTTTTTAGTATTTTTTGTCATAGCGGCAAAAGAAATACATAATCAGTGAAAATGTCTACTGTCTTCCTATCACGGTTCATGAGATACAGCCTGGTGACAGACAGACAAACGGATAGTGGAGTCTTAGAAATAGGGTCCCATTTTTATCCTTTAGGTACAGAACCCTAAAACGCCTATTCCTGCACGATGCTCTCCATGACGCAAAAGAGAGCCATATATGGCGCAAATTGGTGAAGGAAAAGTTATAAAACCACGATGACAAGCGAATCACGGCATCAGTAAAGAGGAACAGGAGAAAGTTTCCTCTTTCTCCTGTTCACAGATAAATAAAGACGCAAAACTTTGTCAATTGAACATTACTTACATTCTGCCTATAATCATAATCATTGCAATTAGATAATTGATATAAGGAATAAATACCACCTAAATACATTGAGGTAGTAATACTACGCACTACATATTATCTCAATGCCTAAATACGAGAAATTACCCAAAAATAAAACCAAATACGCTAATTTCGTAGCCCCACATCCCTCGAGAGCCGTAAGCTTATTAAAGATGTCTCCACAAAGACTGTCTTAATTCAACAAACGAGCGCCATTATTATTCCTCTGCTGTTTGGTGAGCTAAACGATGCTGAGGATTAGCCAGTAGGTGTCAATTCTGTGAAGATTGAAGATAACTATACTTACAAGGATATTCAAGCGGGTGGTTAAACATGCTTCAATAAATATTTTTCGTTCTTTATTTTTTTCATTATTTCTTTCTTCAATCAATCTGCCTATACAGCCTTTCCACAACTATACTGGGGTCGTCTTCCAATCTAACTTGATTCAGCTGATTACCAGTATTTTACATGGAGCGACTGTCTATCTGACCTCCACAACCCAGTAACTGGGTAACACGATACCCCATGGCAATACTGGTGTCAGATTTTCTGGCTTTTCACTACCCGTAACGACTGTCAAAGATCTTAAAATGACAGCCGGGACCAACGGCTTAACGTGCTTTTCCGAGGCACGGAGAAAACCGGTATGTTGAAATCACCCATCCAGGCGGCATCTCTACAGGCGAAATATTGAAGGCACATATTTACAGTTAGTTGACTGTTTATTACACGAAATAACTACAACTGAAATTACTGACAACAATACATAACTCCAACAAAGCCATTTATCAGACTATCTCGCATAACAACAATAGGTCCAGGGTTTTACAGTAGCCCATAACTTTAATAGCGTAATGATAAGACACAAACTCATAATCACGCGTCAGTTATAAATGTTATACCTATTATATTCAACATCATATAAGTTTGAGATCAAAGAATTAAGTATCTGTTGATAACATAACATTATAATTATTGTACCTATACATCTTAACGTTTCAAACCGTTCCTTTAGTACTCACATGAAACATCTTTATTGTTTAATTGTTCTAGAAAAACCAATGGTTACCCCATTTGTTTTTATAAATTAATATGCGTCAATAAGACTTTTCATTGGATGTTGTAAATTTCAGTGTTCGTATACTTGCTGGAAATTTTCTCCTAAATAAAAGTCTAAACTCACATTTTTGAAAACTAGACAAGAATTATTTATTTCAACTAGGCCATTCAACGGCACTTTTGAATGTCAAAAATATAAATTTAAAGTTAATAATAATTGATTCTACCGTCCATTCCGAAAAGTAGCTTGTTATGGAGAAGAACGGACAAGAAACTCCATACATAGTCTTTAAAAAAAAGTGTTTTACAACATTTAAATACATACATAATTCATATACGTGAGGGCGATGCACCCAGCACTACTATACTTCGTAATAATACGCAATAATTTACATTACCTATTGCTGTACTTTCTAATTAAACACCCCCTATCCGGTACAAAGGAACCAGAAACCAACGGCCTTTACATAATTTAAATATTGATATTTCTCAACCGATTTCCGAAATTCCGAAGAGGGATTTCTCGAAACAAGATGGTAATATCACAATTGACGAAAAAGCTGTTTCAATAAAGCCATAACGACTTACTAACCGATCGCTGCATAGTTTACAAGATACCCCTAAACATCCCTCAGCGCCAAACCACACCATTATCATTTATACCCATTCGTACCCCTATTTACCCCTATTTGATAACTCATAGCTCAAGCCTGGGGTAAGTTTCCTCCCGCCATCAATAAATGTCGGGGGGAGCATTAATTACAGTGCTCAGGTGCTCAGAAAGAGCACGATAGAACTTCTAAATAAATACGGATATCTATCAATCTGTAAGGTTAGATTTTTTCTAAAATAGGCTGGTTTTGCAGTGGAAATTGTGGATAGTGTGTGTTGAGGTTTTAAAGATCCTTTTAGCTGTGTCACTTAAAATTTTAACAATTTTGATTCCTCGTTCCGATTTCAGACTATAGGTATTTTCGATCTCAAAGCGCTCTAATTAATGTTTTTACCCGACTGCCGAAGGAGGGTAATGTGTTTATCAGTCTATGTATGTATGCATGTTTGTTCCTATGTGGCGTTCCAGATACCAAACGCGTTGGCCGATTTTGATTATTCTTACGTCAATCGATTCGTCTTAACCCTGCAAGTGTCACTAGCTACATTAAAATTGGATAAATGGCGGATTTTGGGTGCCATATTGTGGGGGCCATTTTTTTTCCTTCCAAACCCATCGTGTGGGGTATCAAAATAAAGGGTTTAAGGCGGTTCCCCGAGCAAAACGCCGCGCAAGCCGTTTTTTGTGCTGTTTTTAGGAGCTATCTACTCGTTTTTTAAAAAGAAATATCAATTAATAAAAATACATTAAAATTCTACATAATATTGATTCTAAAATGGTAGATTTAGTTTTTTTTTAAATGTTGTATATATTTCACTAATCTCGTTCTAAAAAAACATAAAAATGAGAAATAATTATTGATATTATGCATCTCTTCGTAAAGTGTTCATTAATTATTTTTTGTACTAAGACTAATGGATAGACAATTTAATAAAGAACATTTTTGTAGATTTTTTTTTTTCAAAAGACCCACATACGATTTTATAAAGATTTTATTCTAAAATCTGGGCGTATTCACTACTGTAATTCATGCGCCACCAGTGCCGCTAGACCAATAGGAATGCTCGAATCTCATGCCGATTTTTTCGTCAGGGTACCGTCTTAATGAGGTGATTTCGAAAGTATATGACATTTATATGTTTAAATGTAGCAAATTCTAAAAAAATCTAAAAAGTTATAAATAAAAAATGTTAATTTTTTAAAATAAAAAAAGCCGGACATATGCGAGAGCTGACTGACCAAAAGCAGATGTATCCTCCGACTGCACAGCATGATTTTCTTCTTGTTTACGTCTTTTTAGTTCGCTTTTTAAGCAGGTTCGCGTTTTAGGTTTTTTGATTTGTTTACTTTTGTTCTCTTTTACTTTGTGATTGTTGCTGCTATGTTTTGTCTGTGTCGAATAAATGTTTTGTCTATTCTATACTATTTAAGCCGAACCGTCAAAATTTTCGGCAGCACAGCGACAATTTGAGAGACCATAACCTACACGATTATAACTTGCAGGACAGTGTAATATTTCGAATGAAAACCAACACCCTAACCATACTGAACGTATAAGCATACCAATCTATTTACTCTAAAATCAAAAAGGTCTATTGCTGAAAACAAATTGCAGTACAAAAGCAGGCACAGACAAAAGGGAGTTGTAGACTAAACGAAACAGGTCACATCACAATACCTGAAACCAAGAGAAACAGAATCTAGTTGGAATAAATACTTCCACCTCCTTGCATTGGAGATGTAAAAGTAAAAAAGTTATTTTAGTATGAGATCCCACTACAAAAATTGCAGGTAAACATGCATTTTGATTAAACTTAATTTTCATGATACTTGATAGTAGAATAGATTTCTGCGGGTTTGCCTGTTTTTAACCGACTTCGCGAAAAGGAGGAGGTTATCAATTCGGCTGCATTTTTTTTATGTTTGTTGCCTCAGAATTTTTATTGGGTGAACCAATTATAATGATTCTTTTTTTATTTGAAAGCTGGTATTTGTCATGTGGTCCAATTAAATTTTCATCAAAATCTGATGAAGAACTTCGGCGAAATACATATATCAGAACTCTTCAATAAATGACGGCAAAACACTCGGGATAGATGCAAACGCAGGTCTGGTTATTGTTTACACCATCTCATAACATACCATCACACTGGTACGCTCTAAAGGGGTACGCAGGTGTGAACAGTTCATCCTGGTATACTCTCATTCCAGCGGTTTTGTTTAATTTTCATGTTATTGGGTTAATCTATTCTGGCTAAAATTTGGGCATTATACGCGTAGGTACCTAGTCTACCTAGGTATAGAACTGGTCCATTATGTACCACAAATAAAAACGAAAACTTTTTAATTTTTCACTTTGTAGTGTTTTTGTTGGAAGTCGGTTGTAATTTTTGTAAAAAAGTTTTTTAGTTTTTTGTTAACTACTGTTTTTTTTTTAACTTTGCCCTATATTAGGTTTTTTCTGTCTCGTGGGTATGCGACATATTCCAGCTCTCAGTCGGGTGCGGGCTGCATTCCAATTAAGTATCGGTTGAATTTCGCGCGACTCACGTTTGCTAGGTGCAGTGTTGTTTTAGTGCTGGGTGATCTAGGGTGGAAGTTTGTGGGGAAAGGAGCGGATGTGGGTTTTTGCAGTTGATGACTTAGGCGAGGCGTTAACTTCCAATCTTTATTCTATTCCTATCCAACCTATTCCACTCCGTCTTGGTTGTCTGGTAGATATCACTGTAAGCAGTAAGACCGCCATTGTACCCGTAAAATTATTAAATCTCTCTTTAGGCGACCACTGAAAATCAGAGCCGTGCTGTGGGTCCCCAGGGCACAGCATTATGCTGAATGGAAGCCTTCTTGCCACAATCACAACATGCATCTGCCTGTAATATTTTCACTATTTCTTTTCTGTTATAAACAAAATTTAGGTAGTAAATGTGTATATGTGTTTGATTTATTTCTAGCCTTCTTTACTAACTTAATTTAAGTACTACTAATACTATTGTTAAGGGTTTAGCATAAGCATGTTCTTATATTGTACGGTATGTCGTTTTGTTACACGTAAACACTTTTTAGGGTTCCGTACCCAAAGGGTAAAAACGGGACCCTATTACTGAGACTCCGCGGTCCGTCTGTCTGTCTGTCTGTCTGTCTGTCTGTCTGTCTGTCACCAGGCTGTATCTCATGAACCGTGATAGCTAGAGAGTTGAAATTTTCACAGGTGATGTATATCTGTTGCCGCTACAACAACAAATACTAAAAACAAAACAATATAAATATTTAAGGGGGGCTCCCATACAACAAACTTCATATTTTGCCGTTTTTTACGAAAATGGTACGGAACCCTTCGTGCGCGAGTCCGACTCGCACTTAGCCGGTTTTTTATTTCTCTTTTTCTTTCTTTTCCACACAATTCTGTCTTTTGCCAGCACGTCCAATGTCTGATATTAATTTTATTCAAGATTCTAGTGATTTTCTGATCATAAACGAACAATAAGGAACCAAAAAAAATGAATAATTGAAAGGTCGTAAGGACCACAAAAAAAAACATCATGAAATTGAATATGATAAAACCTGCAAGATGCGCGTTAAAATAAACATCAAAAACCTACGTTAGTATGAATCGCGAAAAAAAACCACTCCGCTTTTCGCTTTTGCAGCTAAACCCCACCCTTGCACATTTAATTTAAATATACGTGTGAATTTCACGATGCGACATTTTCTAATGATAAAACTTCACTACCTTATTTCAAAACCTGATGTTTTTTTTTAAAGCGACGCGCCCTTTATGTGTTTATGCAATTATAGCGTCATGCATTTTGTGCCGTGAGTTTTAAAAATAATATTTTGTATAGTCTTTAGTTATTATTAATATATACTTTATTGTACACCACTAAAACATACAGGACAAACATTCACAAAAACAAGTGTACAATGGGCGGTCTTATCGCACTAGGCAATCTCTTACAGTTATGTACGTGGTAGGAACTATTTGTGCAATAGGTGTCAAATTTTTGCCGATATCACGGTGTCGTAATATCGACAACATTGCCATTGGATAGTAATGCTGATTGTCTGGCCGAAGAAAAGCCTAGCCCTCTTGTCACGTGAAGAGTCGACTAACCGTTTACGTATATCTCGAAACACTAGCGAAGCACTCGAGCCCCATAGACCTGATGTTAGAACCCCAAACGACTCAACCATATAGCTACCAGTAAGGTTGTTGTATTTGCGCCGTTTGAGGTTTTCTGTACCAGCAGCAGCCACTCCAGCACAGCCCGCCGTGCTAAGAAGATGGGATGGCGCAAGGGTGTCGACACATGTTGCATCCCACCCGAAAGGCCTATCAAACTTCTAAGGCATTATGGTCATCCCGACTAGCCAAGCCATTGGATTCTAAAACAGCTGGCTCGAAGAGGTACAATAGTTGCCCATTAGGAAAATTATTTCAACGACAGAAAGTTACACTGTCGGTGAGTGCCATATTTTTACCCGACTGCCGAAGGAGGGTAATGTGTTTATCAGTCTATGTATGTATATATGTATGCCTGTATGTTTGTTCCTATATGGCGTTCCAGAGACCAAACGCGTAGGCCGATTTTTATGATTACGTCAATCGATTCGTCTTAACCCTGCGAGTGTCATATTGGGCGACATATTGTGGGAGCCCAAATTTTTTTTTCTTCCAAGCCCATCATGTGGGGTATCAAAATAAAGGGTTTTTAGAGGTGATTTCAAAAATATATAACACTTATATGTTTCAATGTATCTAATTCAAAAAAAAATAACTAAAAAGTTATAAATAAAAAAAGTTAAATGAAAAAATCAAAAAACCCGACTGCTTCAAAAGCGAACTAAAAAGTCGTAAACAAGGAAAAAATCATGCAGTGCAGTCGGAGGATACATATTCGCGGGCTGGCTGACCAAAATCTGGTGTATCCTCCGCCTGCACAGCATGTTTTTTTTTTCAGCATGAAGCAGTCGGGTTTTTTGATTTTTTCATTTAACTTTTTTTATTTATAACTTTTTAGTTGATTTTTTCATTTAACTTTTTTTTTAACTAATATTTTATTCCAAAAAACATACTTTCTTTGGTATAGACTCCAGGAGTAAAGCCACGAGAAAAGCCAATATTAAGTAAGATCAAAAGCACGTCCCATTCTAAAAATAACCTTACACATTCCAACCCGAAATATTCTACGCCACAGCGAACACTTCTCCTCAAACATATCTCATCTTCCATTTTCGTCAGAGGTGCCTTATTCCTCCATACGTCGACATTTTCTTGTATTTTTTACTAATTACTCACACGTGTGAAACGTTCCCCTTGCTAAGATAATAACGAGTTGGGTTTTATTCGAGAAAGTCATATTTTTCTTGTCGAGTTTTGTTATTTCGTCTTGCTTGCTCGCACTTGCTTGCCGAGTTTTGATTTTATATTCTGACCTATTTTTGTGTTACCGTGTGGGGAAGGGGTGCGTGAATTTGAAGTGCTTCTTATGTTGTTACAATTTCTTTGGAAGTTTTTGACGTAGCTTGTGAATTATGAATCTGAATCTAAAAAAAGGAAAAGATAATATTGATTTTGGTATTTTAGCCAGGTATATAAATTCTATTGCAAATGGCGGGCAGCATTTTTTTTTAATTTCATTTTCTCTAATCTAAGCATTTAACATACTAGGTGAAAGAAAACATCTTGAGGAACGTTATGATAAATCTAAAATTGTCTATCTGCTTTCACTTGCCTTGAGCTTCTCGGCATGAAAAAAGACCTTTGTCTTGCAGAAGAAGAGCTACAGACTAGTATTTTTATTGAATTTAAACTGATTGGAAAATAATTAAATTTACCCACACGAAACAACAAACACTAACAAAGAAAAATCAACCTCCGAGAAAACGATTTATTTATTAAAATTCACAAAAAACTCGACCAAATTAGATTGCTCAAACGCTCACATTTCTCGTTACTATCGTCATATAATTTGGTTCCAGGAGTCAAATTAGAGGCGTCTTAAGTTGCCCTCTGTCGTCACTGTCTTTGATCTCGAAGTATTTGATGTTGGTAATTATACAATTTGTTTGCTGCAATCATTACTCGCACCGTTACGTATAAGTATGAGTGTTTTGTGGTATTTATAATTAGATATTTAGTATGATGTTTTTTGATAGGTTTTGAATGGTAAGATGTGAAACAAATACTAATGAGCAGATTGGGCGTAGATAGCTGGCAGTGGCTGAGGATTGAAATCACCGGGGTTCACTGAAAATATGGCCTTAATAAAACGCTCTGCCTGCAGACATACAAGCATTTATTGCTGCAATAGTTACCAGATTTTGTCTTTTGCTTCAAATTACTTCACTTCAGCTTGCAATAAATAGTCGAATACTGAAAATGAATACCTATGCGTAGTTTATTAAGTGTGCTTCTTCCTTATTGTTCCAGATTTTGGAAGCATCAAACAATGGAAAAGGAATGATCGAACTTTTTTCGGTATTGTTGTAGTTCAATACAATCGCAAAGAATTGCGGCATCAATATTGTTGCTCGTATAAATGCACCCTCGGCTGCGCGCAACGCACCGTACCACATTTATTTTACGTTACCGCGTTACGAGTACAACCAAAACAAATACCACATATACCCCTCCTCGCGAACTCCAATATCAGCGTGTACTCCTAGTATCATTAACAACAACGCGAACAGTGCCTTGATACTCAAACGTCGGTTTAATTAAAACTCATATGCTTAAAGCCGCAACGAATGAGCATACCATAGATTAGAACCAGTCAAATGCGTAATGTGTACCGTCAAATACATTCGGTTACATCCTTGAACTAAGGGAATGGAACTGTTACTGGCATGGTTGTTATTTGGATCACGGGTATTTAGTATTGTAGAACTGTTATGTTACTTTAATTATTGCTGTTCTTTAAGTGTCTTTAAATAAATATGCTGTATGTAACGTCTTTACTTGGCTATCTATCTAGTAGTTTTTATCCAACTGCCGGGCAAAGGTCACGTGATCCCATTTACACACAATTCCGTCTGTTTGCTAGTGCAGGCCAGTCCTTTCGATAGGAGTCGAGCTTATGCCACCATATCTCGGAGTTTTTCTCTGACTACTAGTTATTTATAACCACACACCATACCACCAAAACCTATACCACTAAAACTATTAACTTAAAATACTAAAAAAACTTAAATTCAAAGTCCAAATTTGTAGAAGGGCGTGCAACAATTTCATACTGCTTCTCACCCTTTTTCCGTAGATTCGTAAAGAAAACTAACTCAAAATTGCCACAATATCTACTAGTCTCTTAATCTTATTGCTTACTTACATAATATTTTTGATGACAACTTATTTTCACACTATTCTAATTATTATATAATAATTCTGCAAAATCAAAAATCATAATTAAAAACCAGTTATTTTTAACTGTTCCTAAAAACACGTTCTTATTCCAAACACTTTGACGTGTCACTGTATGGCGTATAAACAAAATTCGTGGTGTTGCCAAACTCCTAATGAACCGGCTAAAATTAACCCCTACATCTTGTTACCCAGCAGGAATTTCTTGTATTGAATTCCGTATATTGGATTAGGAATTTCCACTTGCGCCTTTGTGACGTCGTTAAGTTCGGTATGCCTGTAATTTTGGCTATTGAGCCGATAGCTAATCATAAATCTGCTCTAATTTACATTGTAATAATGTTGTTATGTTGTTTAAGAATTGATTAGAATTGTAGCTATTAGAACTTGTTGTTTTATTAAATAATATATAGAGTTTCAGAACTTTTGTAAATTAGATTTTGTAATTTTATTTGCATATTAGTTTTAAACACGGATAGTTTGTTATGAAGATTTTATCTTGAGTTTTGGGTATTTTTGCTCATCTTTTTATTAATTGCCTCGTCCGTATTAAGTAGATTTTTAAAAGTCATGCTTCTCATTCTTTAACGGATTAAACCAACCTCAACCTTCATTTAAATAAAAAAATAATCATTTAAATACGTTTTCAGATGCCGACATAAAAAAAAACGTCAAAAAACAAAACGAATTATAAAAATAAAATAATAAAACCCGGAATAACAATGGGATTACCGCTTCATTTGAGTAATGGGGTTATAATCCTTCACGGAATTTATTTTTCCGTCTCCCATAAAGTTTTATTTGCCTGGAACACGTCCAGCCAGGCTTGTAAACGTTGTAATTTTTAATAACTTGTTTATTCCTGTCCCGACCTGTCCTGTGTGTTTTTATGTTAATTGCAGATTTCTAGGTCAAAGTTGAAGTTAAATGGCCAGCATACTGGCTCAAAAAGCTCATGGGGTTGGTTAACTATACAGCAGTTTAGTTGTGCCCATAAAACCAATGTCACCTCACTTGGCACATCTATATTTTTCGGTACCCCCATGGGGAAACAGCGTACCTAAGTTTAAGAATGTGTAAGCATGTTTTTAGTATTAGGTTGGAAGTTTACTGTATTTTAATATATATGACTAAGTTGCTTACATAAGCAGACACAATCAAAATAAACACAATTAATATTTGAAAACACTTAGTTACAAATATTTATTTATTTATTTATTTATTTTATACTTCATGCACACATACGTACAGAGGCGGACTTAATGCCTTAGGCATTTTCTACCTGTCAACCTTTGGGTGATGCAGAGACAAATAGTGGTAGGTGCAATATTGAAAGTGAATCATGACAAGATGGGTTTATTCAAATACAAAGATCCATACTGTAAAATACATACAATATATATTTAAAAAATAAACTAAATACACAAATAAACTAAATACACGAATATATACTAATTATATTTATACTAATATTATAAAGTTTGTTTGTTTGAACGCGCTAATCTCAGGAACTACTAATTGGAATTGAAAAATTATTTTGTGTTGGATAGTCCATTTATCGAGGAAGGTTAAAGGCTATATAACATCACGATATGACCAATAAGAGCGGATCATAAATGACAAATGTTGCAAAAACGGTAACAAAATCCATTTTGTGAGCTTCCGTTGCGTGCGCTGCGTAAACGGTTTAAGTTACGCAACAATTATGTATCTAGGGTTAAAATAATAATGAATTTGAAAGTATAGGTAATATGAATCTATAATACGCTAACGATCACATTTAAAACCTGCGTAAATAAGATCTGTCTTCTTGATCAGAGGATTTGCACAAGAAAACAGAGAGTTCCAGGCTCAGACATGTGCTCAATACGGTATAATAATAGATGGAACAACTGGATACCCTGGATACCAACTGGATGGAACAACTTGCCACCCAGGGATGCCTCTCAAGTTATAGGGGAAAATTTACAAGTCCGTGATAAGACCTGTCGTACTGTATGGATCAGAATGTTGGGCTGTGAAAAAGATGGATGAAAAGAGATTGCATGTAGCAGAGATGAGAATGTTGAGATGGATGTGCGGAATGACGACAATGGATAAAGTCAGAAATGAGCATATAAGAGGAAGTTTGAAAGTGGCGTCAGTGACAGAAAAGTTGAGAGGAAATCATAATCATAATCATTTATTTGTCTGAACATGGTACATTAATGGTCTTAAGATTGGTAAGTCGTATCATCACATTCTGCCAGGTATGGCGTGCAAATTTAGTTACATACATTATAAGATATCAATTATTAGGCTATAATTAACATTATTGATTGCATAATTACAAATAAAAATACACAAAAACAATCCAACACCATAGAATTTGAAGCATGTCACTCAAAAATAACATCATAAACACACAATTTATTTTAACAACAATTAGGATGTCAAGGTATCATTACGCGACAGAGTATCAAAGAGTAAGATGTCAAAGTATAAGTTACAACAATTAAATTAGAATGTCAAAGTATAAAATATTAAAATTGAATAATGTCAAAATGTTATTCAAGTAGTAATTTAAATTATATATTACAATTAAATTAGAATGTCAAAGTATCATTCAAATAGTCATTTAATTATATATTTCAATTCAATCAAGATGTCAAAGTATCATTAAAGTAGTCATTTAAATTATATATTACAATTCAATTACGATGTCAAAGACCGTTTGTCGGAAACCGTTTGTCCTGTAATGGTCATACGATGAAGAGGAATGATACGCATGTTACTAAAAGAGTTATGAATATAAATGTGGATGGATGGAGAGGGAGGGAACGGCCAAAGAAAAGATGGATGGACTGTGTGAGGAGTGATATGAAAGAAAAGAGCGTCAGTGATGGAGTGACGGGGGACAGGATGGTATGCAAGAAGAAAACGTGCTGCGCCGACCCCAAGTAACATGGGACAAGGGCAGAAAGATGATGATGACGGTATGATGATAGATGAACCATTTATATCCGAAAAACAAACAAATAAGGATCGAAAATATCAACACATCCCGACCGACACCGACGAAAACAATAAACACTTTTTGGTCCACAAAGTTATATTTCCAACCCTCAAACGATCGATGTTGGCAGGCGGTAGGAGAAATTCCATCGGTTTATCCGTCGAATTAATTCGTGAGCTGGACCCAACTATTTGGCGGTACAAAGCCTTCGCTAAATGCCAGGTGAATATTTGTTCCGCAGTGGTAGCGTGGAACTCCAGAACAGACGTATGTTGTAACTTGGTGTTATGGATCAAAGTTTTGTGGGTTGAAGGGGAAATAGGGATTTAGATTTTCGAAACAGTGGCTGCAGTGGCTTTACAATTAAATAATTCGCCGGAATTCAAGAGAGAAGTTGAGAGGTGTAAAATAGCCGTATTTAAATTTTATGCAAATAAATTAACTTGATAGCAACAATCTAAGGATCATAAATCATTAGAATTAGAACAACCAAATGTACAAGCAGATGTCACCTGTTGGTAAAGCGTTGATGTGGTCAACGGTGAAGCACGCTTGCTTTGAAAAAAAACATATTCGCTCTTGACTTAAAGACCCCTAGATTGTAGCTATCGCGAAACAAAGACTCCGGCAGGAAATTCCACTCCTTATCTGTACTCATAATAAAAGTATCCCCAAAACGTTTTGTGCGTATGGGTGGGTTGTCCACGTACGTCTGGTAGTCCGATGTATTTACTACTTACTTATGATGACTTGTAGTTTTTATTTTTTATTTTTATTCTTTATTATTAAGGGGTTTTTATCTACACGGATACGTCAACTCTATTGTACCTTATACTCTATTTACACAGAAATATACATCCATAATTAAACTATAATTTTATTACCCACTACTATACTATTACTATGATATAGAAAAGGGAATTACTGCCTAGACTTCTGAATTAGGCCACAAATTATGCGTTTAGTCCTCCCTGATTTAGGGTATTCCAAAATATTTTGGAAAAGTCCAACATCCCACATGTTTAGTTTAAAATCCCTAGCCAAAGATTCCCTTTCATCTTTATTCTTAGCACATACCATCAGCAAATGTTGCACGTCTTCAATTTTATTACATGTCTCACAATTAGGCGATGCAGCCTTTCGCATTAAGAACGCAAACTTTGCCGATGGATAGTGGCCAGAACGAAGTCTTAGCGCTAATTTAACATAACTCCTAGTTAAACATTTATCATCGAACCAGGGCTCTGGAGGGGGTTCGTTTTGAATGACTTTGTACCAAATGCCATTTGTCGAAACATACACTCTTAAACCTGGCGAACTACTCCCAGTAATCGGACATATATGAAGTAATATTTCCCGTCTCAACTGCCAGTTTCGACAGTCGGTCAGCCTCCTCGTTGCCTCGTAACCCTATGTGCGCTGGAACCCATTGCAAGACAATCCTAATGTCGTCTTTGTTGTAGCAATGAATTAGTTTAAGAATAAGTATATAGGCTATCGATGCACCTCTGCAACCAGAGGCGCATCGAACCACATGTTGTAAAGCGCTCTTGCTATCGGTAAATATAACTACTTTATTTAGATTTTGACTAAGTGAATAATGACTTGTAGTTCATTTTCAGGGGTTGAAAGTAGATTCTCATTACTTAAATAACTCCAACTCGATACCTAACATACTGAACATTTTTGACATACCTGATGAGTATTTTTAGCCCATGAAAGATGATTATCAATTAACTAAAAGTGTACTGCTGTGAGAGCAGTGGTGGCCCAGTGGTATCGTCCGCGACTTACAAGTTGTAGATCGTGGGTTCGAGTCCAGGCAGGCGCTTTACTTTGTGTAAATTATTTCTTCACCACTGCTCTCAAAACGGTGAAGGGAAACATCGTGAGGAAACCGGCATGTCCTAGAACCAATAAATCGAAGACATGATTCATCCACCAACCAGCACTGGGCTGGCGTGGTGTTTTACTGCCCATTCCATCTCACAGAGAAGAGGCCTGTGTCCCAGCAGTGAGAACATTAATAGGCTGATGACTGCTGTTCATGCATTTAATCAATCGATTTGCAATGGGTCATTTTTATAAACTTATATATATATATATATATCTTTAATACCTTGTCCAAAAACACACACGCTACCCATACTCAACATTTTTAACCACAAACAAAACAGGCAACAAAAACCACAAAACAATAGACGAAATTCCCAACACGAATTATCCCTAGATAAAATCATCTGACGTCAGAAATATCAAACACAAAACAACCGCTTCCCACACGAGCCCATTGAATTGGAGCCCAATTAGATTAATAATATAATCAATCAGGCCGTTCCACACAATTGGATCAATAGCGGAGAAGTACCAGAATCAACCCAAATGTTGGTACCTGACCCGTCTAACCGTTGACATGGGTAGATACCGTCTTCTCCTATTGGAGAAAGAATTACTTATGAATTGTGGCGTTAGGAAAGAATAAGAAAGGGTTTTCCAATTTTTGTAAGGAAAGTAACGTTTCAGATATCTTTTTTCCAACTTATACTAAAACGAGGTATTTTTAGGGTTCCGTACCCGATGTGTCCAAACGGAGCCCTATTGTTGTCACTCACGTGTCCGTCTGTCTGTCCGTCTCGTATGCCACACAGGTTTTACATCCAAACAGAACAACAGTCTTAAATTTTTCACAGTATTTATGCATATTGTTGACCCAAAGCCATACAAATCGACAACAAAATATCCTCCTTTAATGCTCTTTCTATTAGTGAAAATCCGTTGCTTGGTTTAGAAGGAAAAGCGGAAAAACAGAAAGCGGCAGACAGTGACTTTGTATAGTACTATTTAAATAGATTAGAAGGTAATACGAGGTAATCTCAGACAGTTCTGATACGACATAAAAAAAAATCTTTAACACATACGCTACATTTGAGGCCCATATACTACTTTTTATCCAGAAAAAATGCAGGGTTTCTATGAAATACATCACGGGAACGAATTTGCAGGAAAACATTAGTTGTTAATAAACAGGTACTTAGAAGAACCAGCAGGTTTAGTTTGCTGGATTTTCAGAACCAATAAATTCAGAATATATACTTCAATAGCAATTCCTAGAACGACCTCTGTTATAGGAAACTCTGATACGGGTTAAATTTACAAATTGCATTTACGGAGGAATAAATATTGGAGCGAGCCAATTCCCAATAAACCAGGCACAGATTCATACTGAGAATTTCCTGATGGAAATACACAATTACACTTTGCTCGAGTCGGAAATTGAACCCAGGAGTCCAGCTTCCGACGGCATTTTTATAGGTTTTCTGGCATACCAGATGGATATCAAAAGCAATATAAATTTACTACAATTTCTAAAACCTCCGTGGTGTGGTTACTAGAAGACCTTATTTCTCTTGCGGATCGTATGAGACTAAAGGTAATGTCGTAAAAGGGAATACGTGGAAAACGGACGTTGCCTTGTCTATAAATAATAATAATTGATGCTTTGTGGACGTGTACGGTAAACTAGGTTTTTCTTGAACCTCGTAGTGCCATTTCAATAATGAAAAACACATTGATATTTTTCTTGACCATGATTTTTGCCAGAAAAGAGTTTGTTCAAAAACTAGAGGGCAAATAACGTATCTTGAACATTCGCACTCAGTCTAAATCAATCAAAATGCCTCAAAATTCTCAACAATTTAAGAAGTTTTCGACTTAAATTGATTGATTTAAATAATGAAAATGATTGGCCAGCTGGTTACAATTTCATCATCATCATATCAGCCGAAAGACGTCCACTGCTGGACATAGGCCTCCCCCAAGCGTCGCCACATTGACCGGTCCCGTGCGTCTCGCATCCAGCGGATCCCCGCAACCTTCACCAGGTCATCGGTCCACCTGGTGGGAGGCCTTCCAACGTAACGTCTTCCGGTTAGCGGTCGCCACTCCAGAACCTTCCTGCCCCATCGGCCATCCGTTCTGCGAGCAATGTGGTTACAATTTATTGGAGTAAATTATAAATAACCCAGTGCAAAAATTTTCAATAGGGACGACGGGTTTCAATTGTCGAGAGCCTGGAAACCAGTGGTTCAACTATGTAAAGGTCGTAAAAACTACTGAACGAGTGTCAAAAGTGAATACAGTGAGCATCGTCTGTCGTGAACAATGTCGAGTAACTAGTGAGACGAGTTCTGGTGGTAGCGGCATCGTGCGTGAAGAACGAGTGAGGAAGAGGGTAGACAGATATGTCAGTTCGTAAATAACACCCACCCTAAAAGACTTTAGTTCTCGTGATCATGGCGCTTGTAACGGTGCCGAAATATCGAGCTCTCAACCAAAATCAAAATATACATTGTAAATATCCCGAAACAAATATTAATTCTTATAAATACCTAACTATCAATAGTTAACGAAATAAGAAATGCGTCAATATACTCTTGGCAATATAGGGAGAGCTGTAGAAGATACTCGCTAAGAATATATAACGGTAGAGACAGGTAAGTACAATTTTGCTCCACGACCTTTATCAAACAACTCCATTTACGAGAAAATATGAAGACGTAAAACGAAAGACTCAACAAACAAATAAACCTTGCCTCGAGGATTAAATTCTATAAACAGAGAGAAAATTCACAATAACGTCATTCAAGTCTTGAAATATCTAGATTCAGGATAAATATCTTAGCCGGTATTTCTCGCAACTCTGGTTTATGTAAAACGAAGGAAACTCGACACGGAGCAGTAAACAGTGAAGAATGGAATGTACAGTTGTATCTGGACAGCGCAAAGATTTTGATCACAAATAATGCACAGTCAGGTAAGGCGTAGATTTTTTATCGACAAAAGCTATTCCAAGAATACAAAAAAGTTTAATGTTTGATTGAAATCTACTTCACAATGAGCAATTCACATCCAAACATATATTATTTATGCGAAAGTACCTTTGTCAGTCTGTCTGTTTGTCAGGTACGTTTTGACGATTTGGCCGCTGAACCAATTTTGCTGAATTTTTGTATAGAGAGGTAGAGATTGGACCTTGAAGAAGGACATAGGACTTTTTTTGCCCGGGCTTACGCTTCTCAGGAATAATGTCATTATATCACGCAGTCGATGCCACTGGTAAAAGCTAGTTGACAACAAGTAAAATTTCAAAATTTAAAAACCCCCGACACATTTCCTTTTCGAAAACACCCCGATTAAAACAGTAAAAACCCCTATAACTTTTGAACGGCTAAACCGATTTTTATTCAAACATAGCTGAAAAACACTCTCGACAAAATTATCTTTCAAACAAAAAAAAAACTAAATCAAAATCGGTTCATCCGTTTAGGCGCTATGATGCCACAGACAGACACACAGATACACGGATACACAGATACACAGCAACACACGTGAAACTTATAACACCCCTCTTTTTCCGGCGGGGGTTAAAAAAAGATCCTAAAATACAAATTACTTTGAACAAAAACTTTTTAACAGCAAAATTAAACCGAGTTCCAAAACAAAAACACTATAAAGTGAAAAATAACTTTCTTTTCGGAAGTCGGTGTCTTAAGTACCAGAATTTTCAAAATACAGTTGAACATAGAACCTCCTGTTTTTTGGAAAGTCGAATATGAGGCGTTATAAAAACAGCAGTGGAGAAGGGCAATGCTGCGTTGATATTGATCAACGCAGCATTGCCCTTCTCCACTACTACTTTTAAATGCAACCTTCAACACCGGTCTCTCAAACAAAATATTGAAACAGTATCTTCAGAAACATCAGTACATAAAACAGTGTGTATATAAAAATAGCAATAATAATCAGCGCTCACAGTGATCCAGGCGCACGTGACCCCCACATAATCAAGCCGTCTCAAGTGAGACCAGACCGCTCTGTTTAGCAGCGCAAGCGATGAGCAAAGAACGACGAAAACATAATTTGCTATCAGCTGTACTTATGGCTAAATCTTGCAGAGGTAACAGGAGGTTAGCTAAAATTCAAATTCAATTGATTGCATCCATAATGTACATACAGGTGGTAAATATAAGTTTCAGAAACAATTATGGACCCTGTCGGTCACAGCAACATTCTAGATACAGTCAGTGTCTAGGAGAGAGGAATAGCGCTCAATATTTTCCTTATTAACATTTTAGCTATATATTTATTTATTATATGCTTTATTGTACACCTTAAAATAACATTATAAAAAGAAACTTAAAATTAAAACAAATACAATGGGCGGCCTTATCGCTTTCCGCGATCTCTTCCAGGCAACCTGGTATGGACAGTAATTGTCTGAACTTGAAGTGGGGTTGTCATTGGTGTGACATTAACATTGTGAAAATATTACATTATAATAGATACACAGATAAATACATATGCTATGTAATATATACATAAATACATACATACTAAATATAATGGCAACAAAAAAAAGAAAAATAATGATGAATGACTCTATTGATAATCACAAATCAACACGCTAAGACTATGCGCTAAGACGAAGACAGTCACAGCTATCTAATCCATGTATCTGTTTTTTATTTGGTTTAATGTACTAATGTATATGTATTTTTATGTTAAGTTATATATTATTATTAATTTATTCGCTTAAGATTTTGTATTACAATTAGTATATTTGTTATTTGATAAAATTAATACTTAAAATGTCCATATTATATTTTGAGTCAATTAATTATTAATGTAATTTTACTTATCGTGTTACAGTAATCTTTATTTTTTTTATCAATTTATCTGTTAGATAAATAATCTATATACAACCTAGTACCTACCACAACAAAGTGGAAAACTTTTTAAAGGGAAAACTGATTTAAGTTTTCATGTCTTAACAGAAAAGCTAAAAGGAATCATAATTTATGAACCTTTGATTATTGTAACCCAAACATTATTGTGAACCTATTTATTTTTAATGACTAAGTATCCAATTGCCTTATTATGCCTACA